>CM064550.1:28872590-28975166 GCA_032716605.1 Paralithodes platypus
GTTTTATTGACATGGAAGATGAGGTTATTTGTGGTTTCATATATACCTAGTTACTAGAAGGAAAAGTAACGGGGCATGAGGTTTACATATGTATATACTCGTAGTGTAGAGAGAGACTAGGTGTCTCCTAGTTAACATACTGTATATAAAGTTACATATATAAATGAATATAATAATATTTCTAGGCATTATTAATATAATGGTATTTCTAACGGGGCATGGGGTTTACATACGTATATACTCGTAATGTAGAGAGAGACTAGGTGTCTTTCCTAGTTAACAGATATATAAAGTTACAGTTTTATTGACTCGGAAGATGAGGTTATTTGTGGTTACATATATACCTAGTTACTAGAAAGAAAAGTAACGGGGCATGAGGTTTACATACGTATATACTCGTAGTGTAGAGAGAGACTAGGTGTCTTTCCTAGTTAACATATATATAAAGTTACAGTTTTATTGACTCGGAAGATGAGGTTAATTGTGGTTACATATATACCTAGTTACTAGAAAGAAAAGTAACGGGGCATGAGGTTTACATACGTATAAACTCGTAGTGTAGAGAGAGACTAGGTGTCTTTCCTAGTTAACAGATATAAAGTTACATATATAAATGAACATAATAATATTTCTAGGCATTAATAGGGTGATTTGAGGGTTCTAGAAATGCTGCGAATATACCATATTCGGGGGGGTGGTCTGTCGCTGTCCCCTGTTGGCCATTTTGGGGTTCGTTGTCTCCCTGGTGCGACGCAGCAGTAATCCCTCCTGGCTCGAGTCCTTGGCCTTGACCCGAGGATTATCACGGTGTACTTGTTTTGCTTTCTTTCTCTGCTTTTCATCCCATTTCTCTCTTTTTCGTTTGGTTTCCTCTACTGTTGCGATGCGACAGTATTCTCTCCTTTCTTCGTCTTGTATGTGTCTGTCTGTCTCATTCTTTCTGGTTTCTCCTTGTTCCTCTCCTGCTCGTTTGCTTGTGGGTTTTTCTCGCTTCTCCTGTATTCCACTCTTGGTTCTTGTTGTTTCCTTCCTTGCTTCATCTTGTGTGTATTGGTCTGTCTCTTTCCTTCTTGTTTCTCCTCGTTCTTCTCTTGCTCGGGTTTCTCGTTTCTTCTGTATTCCACTCTTGGTTTTTGTTGTTTTCTTCCTTGCTTCGTCTTGCGTGTTGGTCTGTCTTTTTCCTTCTTGTTTCTCCTTGTTGCTCTCTTGCTCGGTTTTCTCGTTTCTCCTGTATTCCGCTCTTGGTTTTTGTTGTTTTCTTTCTTGCTTCGTCTTGTGTGTGTTTGTCTGTCTCTTTCCTTCCGGTTCCTCCTTGTTCCTCTCCTGCTCGTTTGTTTGTGCTCTTGGGGTTTTCTCATTTCTCCTGTATTTCAATAACCTTCTTAATAATAATAATCTGGTGACTTACTAGAGCTGCTGCTAGTAGGTCGACATCAAGGGTTTATATCAAGACACAAAGGAAGATAATGTGATTTGTTTACTAGTAGGATAGTTTAGTACTGAGAAGACGTATAAATATGTGTGTTGGAGAAAAATGAATAAAAGAGTTAACCTGTGGGTAAGGACACCTATATTTTAACATCAAAATGGTAGGTATATGAGCCTTCTTAAACCTTTCACGCATTTATGACGCAGAGGTTGCCAGATTAGCAATAAGAAATAGAGTTCTCTCACTCTTATAATTACCTCTCCAAAATTAATTTTCTGCCCACAGCTAACTCAAAGACAACTGCAGAGGTTAAAGTAACTAAACTAAAGGTTTCTAAATACCTCTGATGGTAACAAAGGCTTTAAAGTATCCCCAATAGGCTCAAAATCGCGTCATATGTCGGAGAGGGTTAATATTAGTAATCTGGTGGTCTACTATGGCTGGTGTTAGTAGATCGAACACGGTAGGAGAACAGGGAAACATTCCGTCGTCGTTGTGGCGACTCGGGCGTCCTTGGCATCGGTACCGCGTTGGCTGTCTAGGCGGCAATGTTGGCTGTGAGGCTTTTGGTTTAGTTATCCTCTTCTCGACGTTTTCTCTCTTTGTTCTCTTCCCGTTTTTCTTTTTATGGGCATCCCTGACTTATTCCTTTTCCTGGGTATTTTATATATATATATATATATATATATATATGATATGCGGCCTCAGAAACCAGTACCAGCTCCACAGTTGCATAACGACGTAGACGCAACGACCCAGGCCCGCATCGCCACCATAAAACACCAGAGTCCCCCATACCCAGAGTTGTGCTCCGAGAAGCCACCCTCCGTCATAGAAGACAGACTCGGAGGGGGGACAAATTCATCCGCTCGAACGCGTCCATGTGTGCCCGCAGCTTCCGTCGCCAACTCGGCCACCAAAAACCCCACACACCTCCAGCAATCTCCAAAGTGCCCACGAATACTACCATCCACGGCGTGCACCCGAGGAATATCCTCCCAAGCCTCTCCACTATCTATTCCCATCACCACCTAGGCGGAAATACGAGGGAAGAACACGTGGACACACGCACCAGTTCAAATCCTCCAAATATTCCTTCCACGTCCCAGAACCCCACAGAACTAATTCCAAAACATGCATGACTTAACGGGCCTCAACAATCACCAGAAAAAGCCATTGCCACAAGCCCGAACAACGCATCCTCATGATCGACTACTCCCGGCATGCCCTTGATGCCCGGAGACACAGCCACCCGGTCATCCCAGTCGACGGAGGGTCTACTCCGGCCCACCGATGTGCCCTTCCTGCCCAGAGATGTTTCAACCAAGACAACGCTACCAAAAGAGACATTGCTTCAGCCAGCCAGACCATCGACAAGCATTCAGCCTGCTGGCTTAAATAAAACCTTTTTGGGGTAATTCACGTGAGATCCTAGACATCCTTGTGATAGAGAGGACAAGAAGCCTAAAGTGACGAAGGTTAGTCGTAATACCAACTGGAGACTAGGTCAAGCAAGTTGTAGTACTTGCGGCTCGAATTATAACCCAGGTCTAGACTGCGTAAGTTGTAGTACTTGCCAAGAGGACACGGTATTAGACGTGAACTTAGTGACCGGTAAGCTTGTCTTAGTCTAAACTCGGTGCTTTCTTCGGAAAGCGAGACCCCTACGTTCGAACCAGACATACTTAGTGCTGTTATCCCGGTGACTCAGCTGCCATTCCTAACCGCAGAGTCCCAAAGTACGTAACACACAAGCCGTGAGTCACCGAATTGACTCTTTGTAACTTCCCTTTTGTTTGCTACCATTATCCCACTTGTTGGGAAACACCAAACACCTATCTCACACCGACTTTGCGTATACCGGTACATACTTCCTCGGATCCAGGCTCCCGTGACTCCCTGAAGAGGAGATATAGATACGACATCGTTCAGTACACATACTGTGACATACACCACTGCTACACGTCATTCCGGGAGATCCTTGCCGCATATCTGAGTCTATGTACTATATATCACTTAGACTTAAGGACCGTAAAGTTTTTTTTTTATTCTAGAGTTCATTCACATTGCTCATGAGCTAGAGTCTCTTCATACAGACTCTTTGTGTTCCACTATTGATCTCCAGATCTTAGAGTACCTATTCAGTGTTCTTTTTTGTTGTAATTTAGGAAACTACTGCTCCCTCTTGTGATTGATTAATTGCCATCTTACCTGACTATTTTCAGTTAATATGTGTTGTGCTTTTAGACTCGCATATTTATCTTACCAGTTAAGGATTATTTACTTGTTTAGGGGCCCATTGCCTCTCTGTTTTATTAATGATCTATCTCCTGTATGTACTAACCTGATTGCCCATGTGTATAGTGAATGTCTATGTCCTTAAGTACTGTTGTGAATAAAAACGATTGTACCTACCATTGTGTTTCTATTGTTGCCTGTCATTTGTTTGGTATAAATTGAGTTAAGCTCAGTCCTGGCCCAGTCGAGAGCATCCTAAGTTGAAGATACTGCACAATTCCCAGAGCTGGGAAGTGCGACCAGAATATGCCTCGCTTCTACAAAAGCGTGGCATAACACTGGTGGCAACGATGTCTCAACTCGGGGGAACGGCCTTTCAAGTTCTCTATATATTTGTACCAAACAGTGATAGCAGTCAACAGGCATCATGGCGGGAAATCTTGGGAGATTATTTCCTTCAAGCCTGAAGAACATGACATTACCACGGACCTTGTGGTGATAAAACCCGTTATCGATATCGTCTTCAAAGATGAAGACACCCCTAAGAGTCATACCGTCGTAATGAAGCTGGGGCGTCATATGTCCCTAGTTTCAGTGTACGTGCGTGATAACCCCGATCTGATCTGGGCACAGTTCGAAACTTACAAAAGGAGTGCCATCTGCCCGTTCCTTTTATCGGTACTGGCCAACCAACAGTTCTTCGCCGTCCAGTTCAACGGGGACCTCGACGTCACTATCAGCCTCTTGAGCCAATTCGTCGTCACTGCCTTTCCTACTGCTACCGCCGCCGTCCGCAAGGACCACATCTTTAATGCCTTGTTGCGGATCTTACCCTCCAACGTCAGAGACCACTTTGCTGTGACGGAACCCCGAGGGTATGACCTCGACGTCCCAGTCATTCGGAGAATCATGGCAGTGACGCAGCAATACGCGAAGGAAAAGGTAGCCGCCATCAGCCGAGTGCCCACCAAACCTCAGGCTCCTACTCCCCCACCTGACTCCACGCCGGTCCGACACTCAGACAAACCAGCTGAATGGGCCCAGGTGAAGCCGATGGAATGGAAACCCTGCAACCCCGGATGCCCTCTGAATAGTCTGAGGAAGTCTTTTACAGACCTCATAGCCAGACGACCCCGAGTGTCAAATTTCTGGGGTCAGATTCCATGGATCCGGCCTCGTCGCCTAGCTGCCATCACCGAAGACGGAACAGCGGGACAAGAGGAGTACACCGACGAAGTGACCACTGAGCTAAGCAGCCCAGGCAGAGCAACCCAACCCGCCTGAAGACCAGGTTTTTTTTTGCCGCCCCAGCCCCCACTATAAACGGCTGGCGGGGGTTCAGGAGGGCAAACTGTATTAAACCTAACTAAATCAAACTTTCTCCACAAGCAGGCAAATAAACTTCTAAATAATCCAAATGATAACAAAATATTTTGGTCTACTCTTAACTCATTTAAATCCAACTTCACTACTGCTTCATCCATTCCACCATTAAAATCTCCGACTGGCAATCTTGTAAGTGACCCACGAGGTAAAGCTAACCTTCTTGCGGATATTTTCTCCACCAACTCAACCTTAGATGAAATAAATCAAGATGTCCCTGTACTTAATTTTAATTCGCCTGAAATTCCCTCACTTAAGATCCACACCAGACATGTCAAAACTATTTTGTAGAATCTCTCGGTAGATAAGGCTCCTGGTCCAGATGAAATTCCTCCAATAGTACTTAAGAATTGCTCCTTGGTGCTCGCTCCTGTATTGGCAAAAAATTTCCGTCTGTGTACTCATACCTCATGCTTCCCAGTACCCTGGAAAGAAGCAAACATCCATCCAGTTCCTAAAAAAGGTGCCTCTTCAGATCCATCAAACTACAGACCAATAGCTATAACTTCCACTCTTGGTAAAGTCTTTGAAATTATATTAAATAATCAGGGACCAACTCACCCCTCCCAAGATGGACTTATTATCAATGAGCTACTGTGTTTCCTGACTAATAAATCCAATTTTCTGAGTACTGACGTGTTAACAAAATTGTGTGTTGAATTCTATGATGAGGAAGTGATTGTGTCCTCCAAGAATAGACTGTTTGAACTGTGTGCTGACGACAATAGTGACCGGAACAGGAAAAGACAGGGTCCCAACAAAAATAGTGAGAATATTAAAGACATAATTAAGCTGATTACTGGAAAAAGGTAATAATATACCCACATTTGTTGCCCATAACCTTGGTAAACTCCCACCCATCCAATTTGATCATGTTGACGTTACTGTGCTCCTTAGTGAGATCAAGAAAACTCAGTCAGAAGTTTCTAATCTGAGAAAGTGTTCCTCAGCCCAAAATGACTGTATGAAGGACTTATTGAGTGCAACTGGTGATCTGAGTAGTAGAGTGCTAGTGATTGAGGACTACAGCCAATCCCAAGGATATTTAATATCTTCAGGTGGCTTTCCCTCAAATAGGCCTAGGCCTACTGCATCTGTAAATGACACTAATCCAGAGCCTATAAATACCACACCTGCAGTGTCCACTACCAGCCGCACTACATCAGATAGCGCCCCCTCCACTACACAGGAGACCACGGCCACATCCACAACTGTCCACGACACAACGATCAGAACCGACAGCGACGACTCCGACGAGACAACCCGAGGGAGGCCTAACTCCGTTGAAACCTTTGCCACAGGGAAAATTACTGATGCCACCACCAGCTGCTCCACACCAGGTGCCAGTGGCGCCTCCTCCATCACACAGGAAGCCACAGCCATAACGAGTAGAACCAACGAGACAACCCGAGGTAGGCCTAACATCAACGTAACTTCTGCCACTGAGGAAATTAATGAAGTCTACCCTGCAGTGAGGAGCGTCGGAAGCGGTACACCCGCTATAATGAGTATAGCAACACCTGGGGCCTATAATGTAGCTGTAAGTACAGGCAACGCGCAAGGCATCACTACAGCACTTGCGACGGGAAGGAGCTCGACGACAACCCCTATCGACAGGATCACAACGCCTCCACCCTCAGGTGATAAGGGGGAGGGTACTGTTCAAGGACAATGGTTTAGGGTACATTCCACCAAAGGTAAAACGCATCACATACCTGAGGGGGAACAGAGGCTGAATGGAGGTACCGGTACTGGTACCACAAACAATGTTAGGAATTCTATGGCTGTGCAAATTCAACCTAGGAACTTTATGCATCAGGGGATTAAGGGTAAAAATAAAAGTACGGGGATAAGTACAGTTAAAAAAGTGAAAAGATCACGCATAGCCAAAGTATTCGCGACAGGTTTTAAGCCAGGAGTGACGGCATCCGACTTGAAAGAATATCTCTCCAATAAACTCAGTCTTAGTATGGATGTTGAACCAATTATTCCCTGGTCTGATAGGCACACATATATTTCATTCAGAATAAACTGTGAGTGTCCAAATCCCGAGGTGTTTATGGATGAAGAACTTTGGCCAGAGGAAGCATCGGTGTACTGGTGGAGAGAACGTAGGGCACAGGTACCGGTATCAACAAATGAGGACTCTATAACTACGGTAACCCACCCTCCCAACAACTCTTAATCATGGATATAAAGTCTACTTCATCTCCCAACAATTTGCGTATTGCTACTTATAACTGTAGGGGGCTCCCTAAAACCAACAGAGGGCTTCTCCTACGCCCTGATGTAGTAGACGTATTTAATACCAGTGATATTGTGTGCCTGCAGGAGACTTGGTATTTTAAACAGGATTTGGGTAACCTCAGTACTATCTGTGATAATTTTCATGGGTTTGGGGTCTCGACAACCGATGCTATGGATGGTCTAGTAGCAGGTCACCCACCGGGAGGAGTAGCTATTTTGTGGAGGGACTCTTTAGACAGCCGGGTTAAACCACTTGTAACAAATTTACCATGGTGTACAGGTATAGAAATAGAAGATATCCAACGGAAAGTAGTTATTCTTAGTGTGTACTTGCCCTACCAATGTAATGAAAATGAAGAACAATACCTGGAATGCCTTGGAGAGCTAAGTGCTCTTTTACAAGAACTAAATACCACCTGCTACTCTGTAATAGGGGACTGGAATGCTAATCTGAAGGACATGAGTAACTCTCTGTTTGCTAGTCATATGACTAACTTCTGTGGTGAGCATGATCTAATTATCTCTTCTCAGCTCATGCTCCCTCATAGTAGTTACACATGTGTCAGTGCAGCATGGGGCTCAACGTCTTGGCTAGATCATACCGTAGCTAGTGCTGATTTCCATGATATGATAACAAATATGGAAATTCAGTATACATATACAGATAAAGATCATATCCCATTGACCTTAACAGCTAGTTTGGAAAGAGCGCCAGAATTAACCCAGTCAAACAATAGTGTAAATCCAAAACTGCCATGGGGCGGGCTTGACGAGGAGGAGTGTGAGCAATTTTGCACTTTAACACACACTCTCCTTTCTGAGCTTGATCCTGGCAGTGAGGATGCCATTACCTGTGAAGACCCCAATTGTGTTAATGCTAGTCATCGAGAAGAAGTCAGCAAGCTGTACAATAATATTATATCTTGTCTTACTAAGGCTAGTGACATAGTATTTCACAAGCATAACAAAAATTACTCTTTTAACAAACCTGGGTGGAATGACCATGTTTCAGAACTATACCAGGCATCCCGAGATGCTCGTAGTGTATGGCTGGATCATAACAAACCGAGACAGGGACCCATTTTTGACATGTTCACCAGACTAAAGGCTAGATGCAAGTATGCAATCAGATATATAAAAAACAATGAAAATGTATTAAGAAGAGAAGCATTGGCCAAAAACTTTGCTAGCAAAGACACATTGGCCTTCTGGAAGGATATTAAAAAAATGCATAATAGCTGCACACCTCTACCCGTTAGTGTAGATGGGATCTCTGGTACTAATAACATAGCCAATCTTTGGAAAACACATTACCAAACTTTGTTTAACTCTGTTGGGCACCAAGGAAATACCATTGCTGCTACAACAGAGTGTAACAAAGAAGAAAAATATGACACAATTAAAGTTACAAGTGAAAAAATCAAGGCTGCAATAAGTAGGCTAGATGCTAACAAATCCTGTGGTTTTGATGGTATATATGCTGAACATTTGAAGTACTCCTCCACTCTCCTCTTGGAGAAACTCAGCAGTTGCTTTACCAGCTTTCTAATCCATGGTTTCCTACCAGAATCTATGATGTCCGTTACCTTGATACCAGTAATTAAAGACAAGGCTGGCAAAATTACATCAAAAGACAACTATAGACCTATTGCCCTTGCCAGTATTGTAAGTAAGATACTAGAGTTAATCATTTTAGACAGAATCTCAGTGTATATCTCAACTAATAGTAATCAATTTGGTTTTAAAAAGAATCATGGTACGGACCAGTGCATCTACACTCTGAAGGAGCTAGTGGATGGGTACATCAAAATGAACAGCTCTATTTTTGCATGCTTTCTTGATGCTAGTAAGGCATTTGACAGAGTCTGCCACAATATCCTGTTTGATAAATTAGCAACAAGGGGAGTGCCATCCTATATACTGAGAATCTTGAAGTACAGGTACGCCAATCAAACATTTAATGTAAGATGGGGTAACATTATTTCGGATTCCTTTACAGTAACCAATGGAGTGAGACAGGGTAGTATTCTCTTACCTTACTTATTCAATGTATATATGGATGAATTAAGTGATAAATTGAATAAAGAGCAGATTGGATGTTATGGTGGGAATAAAATCATCAACCATCTCATGTATGCTGATGATCTGGTCATTATTGCACCGTCTTCTGCGGGTCTGAGCAAACTTCTTGATATATGTGAATCTTTTGGTAGTAAACATTGTGTTAAATTCAACCCACTGAAAAGTGCTGTTCTTATCTTTAGATCAAAATTACTGTATAAAAGTAAACTGCCAAATTTCTCACTCAATAATCAAATTATTCAAGAAGTAAACAAAATAAAATACCTGGGACACATTATCTCAAACGATTGCTCAGATGATGCAGATATCGGCCGTCAGCGCAGACAGCTATATTTACGTGGTAACACCATCTTGAGAAAATTCCACATGTGTAATTGGGAAACTAAAGTCACTTTGTTCCGGACATATTGTTCCTCTATGTACACGGCCCATTTGTGGTGGAAGTATAAGAGAGCCACCATAAATGGTCTGTGTACATCCTATCATAATATACTCAAGATGTTCATTGGTCTCTCTAAATATGAAAGCACTAGTATGGTGTGCACACTGTTGGATGTGCAGTGCTGTCGGGCTGTCATCAGGAGACTGGTGTACAGCTTTTCGCAGCGACTGCAATCCTCCAGTAACACGCTGATTGTAGCTCTTTGGTCTAGTGATCATATCTATGAATCCCGTATTATATCTCACTGGCAGAAGCTGCTGCACACATAGTATGTACTGTAATGTAATATATAGGTCTAATTGAACTATGAGCAATGATCTGTGCAATAGGTGTTAACCAACATTGAGCAATAGCCTTAGTTAGCCTATCTGTGTTATATTGTGACAAAATGTGATATGTGCTCTATTCTGTAAATAGGCCTACTGTATTTTTTATTTTATTGTGTCTTTATTAATATATCTTTGTGTATAATTATTATCTGTGCTCTGACGAGAAGTGTATGTGATATGGACCATTAGGTCGTACTGTATTTATACTGTATCTATCTTATGTGTCTGGAATAAAGAATTATTATTATTATTATTATTATTATTATTATTAATCACATAATTAAGCATCTTGAGAATAATAAATTAATCAGTGATAGGCAATATGGTTTTAGACGATGTCGATCAACTGCAGACATGCTTTGCCTTCTTACGCATCAAATCAACCAAGCTACAGACCAACATGGTGAAACACATACAATAGCACTGGATATATCAAAGGCATTTGATAGAGTCTGGCATCAATCCTTATTGTCGAAGATGTCACACTACGGCCTTGCATCATTAGTTCCACTAATTTCTTCTTATCTTCATAACAGAAAAATACGTGTAATGGTAGATGGCCTTTATTCTCAATTTCACTCAATAAATGCTGGTGTTCCCCAGGGATCAGTTTTGGCCCCAATTCTGTTCCTCATTCATATCAATGATCTCATATCACCACTCATAATACAATACATTCCTACGCAGATGACTCAACACTCCACAGTTCCTTCACATTTACCAATTCTTTCACCCAACCCGATCTTATAAATTCAAAAATAAACACTGCAATTTCTCTGAACCAGGACCTTTCTAGAATTAATGGATGGGGACAAAAGAATCTAGTTTCCTTTAATGCACAGAAAACCAAGTACATTCAATTTTCTAACCGACAGAATCTCACTGACTCCCATATATTTTTTAATGATGTAAATATTCCCACTTCCCCTAGTATTGACATTCTCGGTGTAACATTAACTACTAACTTGAGCTGGACACATTATGTTAGAAGCATTGCTAAGAATGCCTCTAAAAAACTGGGACTCCTGTACAGAGTTCGAGAATTCTTCACTGACGAGCAGTTGGCCGTGATATATAAAAGTCATGTGCGTTCTCAGATGGATTACTGTTCACCTCTGTGGAAGTGGAGTGGTTGCATTGAGGCAGTTGGACAAAATTCAAAATAAAGCTATTAGATTAATCAATAACCCTGCAATCACACAGGACCTTCCTACATTATCCATACGAAGAAACGTTGCATCCCTTGCATTATTCTACAGATATTTTCACAGCAATTGTTCCGAGGAACTTGCTTCAATTGTGCCGCCTCTCCACATCTTTCCCCGTAGAACTAGGGCGGCTGAGAGCGCCCATGAATTTACACTTTCTCCTCCACACTGCAGAACTTCTGCTTATCAGAATTCATTTATCCCCAGAGCTACTACTCTTTGGAATTCACTTCCCTCGAATTGCTTTCCACAAACTTACAATCTACAAATGTTTAAATCCAGTTGTTACAAACATTTTATGAATGGAGGATGCCTTTAGGCACATGGACCTTTTTGTTTTATCTGTGTTTTTCCTTCCTCCCTTCATTGTCTCTTTTAAAAAAAAAAAAAAAAAAAAAAAAAAAAAAAAAACATATATACCCATCTTACGATTGAGGGCGCCAAGTTCCGCTTATTGATTGACACAGGCTCCTCCAAATCTTGCCTCTTTTCATCTTACTACCACAAATACGCCAAAAGATTCGGGCCTATCCAGTCTTCGCCCGTGATCCTCATTGATGCCAACAATTCCATCATCCGAAACGAAGGAGAAAGTGCCCCATTATACTTCGCCACCACGATACCAGGCCATGGATATGAACACCCCCTCGCACTGTCAAGGGCATCCGTTCGTTCCTGGGACTCGTCACATACTACAGGAGATTCGTGAAGAATTTTGCAGCCATTGCATGCCCTTTTCACGAACTCACCAACAAGGACGAGCCTTTTGAATGGACCAAGGAAAGGGACCTAGCTTTCCCTTAAACATCTAATACAAGCCCCTACAGTAGCCTTTCCGGACTACACTCAACCGTTCCACCTGTATACAGACCTGTCCCTCTACGCGATAGCTGTTCTAGCTCAGGTACAGGACGGATGGGAGCATATAATCACCTGCGCCAGTACCACTCTGAAAGCTGCCCAACGCATTTATGCTGCCACCAAAAGAGAGTGCCTAGGTATCATCTGGGCCCTGAGCCACTTCCAGTCTTTCCTCATGGGTACAAAAGTCGACATAATCACCGACCACCAATCCTTTCAGTGGTTACGATGATCGGAGAATACCTGTGCTCTTCTCGTCCGCTGGCGGGAAACCCTGTAGGAATTCGACTTTGAGATCCACTACAGGCCCGGGAAATTATATGCTAACACCGACGCCCTCTCCCGCCTACCAGTCACCGGGACAAAAATAAACAGCATAGTAACCCCATCAACTACATCACAGAAAACACAACCAGACCAGCCCAAAGAAAACGACGCCCCCACTCTACTAACATCATGGCTGACTAAAATAAAGCCCAAGTGGATCCCAAAAGACGTCTTCTACCACTCGCATCGGATAGGCGATCAACTCTACACCGATTCAGGCTACATGGCTGTCGACCCTCACACAGCCCAAGACATTTTGCTAAACATCCACGAGGGAAATGGAATCCACCTGGGACAAAGCAAGATGTAGCAGGTATTCCAACAAGTGTATTGGACCACCAGCCCTTCCACCATACCCAAGAGAGTCGCTAAAGCCGACTGATGCCCTGCGGCATGGGCAAGGATAGGACCAGAACCCCATAACCAGCAGGCAAACTATAACTGCCATCCAGCAATGGCAGATCCTGTCCCTGGACGTGATGGGCCCCTTTCCCCCCAAATAAGGCAAGAGATTCGTCGTAACTTTCGTTGACGTTTACGCCCGCTTCGTGGTCGCCTGCCCTGTGAAAGAACACAGCGCCTCTACAGTAGCAGAAGTTCTCGCCAGCGAAGTATTTGCCAACTTCGGACTCCCTGCAGTACTACTCTCCGGCAACACCCCTTAATTCTCTGGCCAAGTTTGGGAGCAGTTTTCACAACTCTGTGGCATCAAGGAGTCACACTCGTCCCCCTACTGGCCACAAGGGAACTCGGTTTGCGAGAGGAGCCACAAGACCATTAATAACCAGATCCGGACACGCCTCATCGCCCTACAAACCCAGGACTGGCCGGCTCAACTAAAAATGATACAGTGGGGCATGAACACTTGCCTCCGAGAAGACGGCATCACCCCCCATGAGAGGTTGTATGGTGTAGCTGTAGGAATTAGGTTTTTACACCATACCCGAAAGAGGATTTATGGAGCTCCGATCTTACTCTCAACCATCTGAACAATTTTACCAGCACACCTAAACTTTGTTAGATGTGGGAATAGCCTCCCGAAAATATCAAGCCCTGGTGGGGGCACGAACTCTCAACCCTTGGGTTGTGAGGCAGACACCTTACCAGTTAGACCAATAGAGATACCCCACTTGGCCTGGTCGGCTCAGGGTATTTTCCGCATCCGATCTGTTTAGGCTAGCCTATTTTCACTGACTTTACACTACTTCACCTTCCGGGAAGCGAAGGCTCCGAACAGAGAGGATCAAGCCCGAGCCGAATCGACCGAGAGTCCGTCAGAGAGATAAACGGGAATGATGAGTCAATTTCACTGAGCGGTGCACAACACGCACCTACTAACTGCCCAGTTGGCAACTCGCTTGAGCGGCTGGCAACTCGACAACCCCACCCCAGTGAGGTCTCACTACACTCCCTGTTCTCTCCTATCCTCTTCCTTGTCCTGTAGGAATTTCCCTGTAGGAATTGGGTTTTACACCATACCCGAAAGAGGATTTATGGAGCTCCGATCTTACTCTCAACCATCTGAATAATTTTACCAGAACACCTAAACTTTGTTAGATGCGGGAATAGCCTCCCGAAAATATCAAGCCCTGGTGGGGGCACGAACTCTCGACCCTTGGGTTGTGAGGCAGACACCTTACCAGTTAGACCAATAGAGATATCCCACTTGGCCTGGGCGGCTCAGGGTATTTCCACATCCTATCTGTTTAGGCTAGCCTATTTTAACTGACTTTACATAGCACCCCTGCTTACCCTTCAGGAAATTAGCCAACCCACCAACTTCCTCCACCATCTCCACCGACCTTCTACAACACCTCAAAAATGTCCGCCACACTGCCCAAGTTTGCCAAGACATAGCTCAAGACGTCAAACCCTCCCAGAGCCCTTACGCTGTGGACAACCAAGTGATGGTGGCCAAACTACCCATCTCCAGCAAGCTGGGCCCCAGGTACATCGGACCTTACAAAGTCACCAAGGTCCCTAACCCGTATCAGATTATCGTGAAGTATCACGGCGAATCCCGGGTTTACCGGAATCGTTATGTCCTCTGACTATGGACGGAGACAAGGTCATGCCCCCTGAAACGCCTACCATAAACACCACACCACAGCTCGATTTACCTCTCCAACGCACTCGCCGTGAGTTTCATATTCCCCCACCTTCTCCCTCATCATTTCAGACTTCTAGACCCCCTCCTTCACCCTCAGTTTTACCCCCTTCACCTCAACCTCCTTCCAATCAACCTCATCAACGCCCTTCCACTCACTCTCTTCCTAGACGTCTTCTGCATTCTTCAGCTCCCACTCACCATAAATATTCTTTTCGCCCTCGCTCCCAACTCACCCGTCGAGCCCTAAGCCGACGCCCTTCGAACACCCCACCCCCTAGATCAAAACGCCCTCAACCCTTCTCTACCCGCAGACCCTCCCCCTCATCATCCTCGCCACCCACTTCGTCAGTACCTCCACGCTCACCTCCTCGTACCTTACAATCCTCACCTACTGCCCCTTCTCCCACCCGCAGGCCAATTCCTGTTTTCCCCGCACCTTCTTCTTCCGTACACTCTACACCTTCCCCCTTTCTTCCCCGCCCTTTGCTATCCCGTCGCCTCGCCCCAATCCCTCCAGCATGTCTCCCAACCCGCCAAAATCTTATGTCTCCGATCCCATATCATCCTCTTATCTTCTCTCTCTCCAACCCCCCCCACACTCCCAACCCTAGGCCTACCCCCGCAACCCCCCTCTTACCCTGCCCTCCCCCGCCCCACCACCGCCTCGCATGCCTACCTCACCGTTATCACCTGCCTCCTCTTTTAATCCCTTACCTGTTCGCACAAGATCAGGCCGTCTCTCGAAATCCCCCACTAATTTTTCTCCAACTTCTACATCATCTTCAAGCTCTCCACCTTCTCTAATAGCTCATAATTTAAAATCATCTCAGAATAGTGAGTGCAACCATCACCACCTGTCAGATCAACTCACAAGTGAGGTCAACCGTTACCTTTGTGTCCTCACACAACCATAAAACAGGACATGTCAAAGCGACAAACATCACTCCCTGTCTAACCACCGCCAGTACAACACCTCCTCGAGACGCCCCACCAATCTTCCGCAACATGACGTCTCCCATTAAGGCTCCACTACCTGCCTCTAACACCGGCGACAACCCTGGACTCCCTTTCATCAAAAAGATGAAATGGGGAGAGGAACCCGGCCCCCTGTTCACCATCAGATGTCAGGACGAGCTGGAAACAAGCCTGGAGTATTCCCACATCACCTCTTACCTCACCATATACGCCAACAACTCTCGACCTGTATACGCCCGCTCCCAAACTTGGTGGGCGTATCTGGAAGGGCACCACACGTTTGGAGCTTTGAAATCCAGCCACGAGGTCGTGGGTACTACCCCAGAGAGGAGAGTGAGATGGGTGATAAAACATGATGGGAGATAGAAGCACCAAGATCAAAACAATTCCTGTCACCACGCCGCCAAGGCAAGAGGACAAAAGAGCCTCCTCACCACATCAGGCCCGGGTTTGCTAGCATCACCTCACCACTTCCCCCGACCACAGGAAAGGACATAACAGTGAAGTTATCAACTGACACCACCAGGGAAATCAGAGAGGTTCAATACCAACATCGGGGAAAAGAAATCCTCCATAAAACCCAAACCACCACGCGCCCATCTTGCCTGGAGACGTACCACCACCGTGGAGCGAATTCTGAGAAGGGCTACCGCCGTCGACACAGACCTTCCTCCGAGCACAACTGCCCTTCTAACACCGAGATGTGCAAATGGAAGGAACGATGAAACTGGTAAGACCTCTCCAGCCAAAACCATGATCAGTACAGTTGGAACGATACTCTAGACCACACAGGCAGGATAGATATCTGGAAGACTTGGGATAATAGCCGAGAAAAGTGCCTTGAGGGAGTAAGACACTGGTGTAACTACTCGACGCCTTTTCTCGAAGATATCAAGGATTTACCGTATCCTTGTTAGGCCACACTGATGCAACCCAACATTGAGCACTTTATCTTGATATAGGAATTACTATAACTCGAGTATGCAGCACTGGCCACGCGCTTTGGTTGTAGTAACCCTACCCCTCAGTAAGACTTGGTTGGAAGAGTGCAAGACACTGATGAAACGGCTTCCCTCTAAGTCAGGACTTTAGTAGTGGAGGGTGTAAGACACTGGTGAAACAACTCCCTACTTATTCCTTACGATACGAGAACGTAAGACACTGGTGTAACGGCTCGTACTCGTAAAAATCCCAAAACTCCAATATATAAGTTCCTCCAGAGACCCCCATAGAAGTCTAGGTCTGGATTGTAAGAGAGAGCGTAAGACACTGGTGAAACGGCTCCTTACTTTAATCCCATGATACGAGAGCGTAAGCTACTGGTGAAATGGCTTGCTTTCATGCAAGACCCTAACATCTAACATGTTGGGATGGATTAGGTCATGGCTAATTGGTAGGAAACAGAGAGTCAGCATAAATGGTACCAAGTCAGAGTGGGGAGCAGTCAAAAGTGGTGTCCCCCAGGGATCGGTATCAGGTCCCCTGTTGTTTCTTATATACATAAATGACCTAGATTTAGGTATAACTAGTAGGATAAGTAAATTCGCAGACGATACTAAAATGGGGAGATCAATTGATTCAGATAGCGATATAGAGTGCCTCCAAAGGGATCTAGATACCTTACATGAATGGTCAGTAAATTGGCAGATGAAGTTTAACATTGACAAATGCAAGGTATTAAAGATAGGGAAGATGCAAACAAATGTTAAATATAAACTAGCTAATTTAGAATTAGAAAATTCAGACTGCAAGAAAGATCTAGGTGTGTTTGTTAGCAATGATTTGAAGCCTAGAAAACAGTGTATAAGCGTTCGTAATAAGGCAAACAGGATTCTCGGGTTCATCTCTAGGAGTGTGAGTAACAGAACTGCTGATGTTATCTTAAAACTTTACTTGTCATTAGTGAGACCCCATATGGATTATGCTGTCCAATTTTGGTGTCCTTATTACAGAATGGACATAGATTCATTGGAGAGTACAGCGTAGAATAACAAAAATGATCCATATTAGAAATCTTCCGTATGAAGAAATTAGGTTTACATTCGTTAGAGAGACGCAGAGTTAGAGGGGATATGATAGAGGTGTTCAAGTGGGTTAGTGGGATTAACAAAGGGGACATGACAAATGTACTAAAGCTCAGTGATAGCGAAAGAACTCATACCAATGGTTTCAAATTAGATCAATTTCGTTTCAGAAAAGATATAGGCAAATATTGGTTTGGTAACAGAGTTGTAGATGGGTGGAATGGACTACCAAGTGCTATAGTGGGATCAAAAACGGTAGGGAGCTTTAAGATAAAATTGGATAAGCATATGGACGAGAAGGGTTGGGTGTGAAGGGGGATCAGCCGGGTTGGGCCAATCAGCGCTCTGCAGACCCCCGTAATCCTGCGTTAATCTCTAACCGTTCTGGTAAGATGATCCTCAGGGTATTAGAGTGTTGAGCCTATAATTGGGCTTTGTAATTGGGGTTGTGTGGGACAGGGATCTGCCTTGCTTAGGCCAATCGGCTTTCTGCAGACTCCCATTTTCTTATGTTCTTATCTACAGTCTTCAGAAGATCTACAAGGAAGTCTTCCCCTGCTTTCTGTCACCGTCACACGACAGGACCACCATCATGGACCATGACGTCGTAGGGAATACCAGGCAGCCATGTCTTCAGAAATCGTCGGAACCTGCCTCTATCTTCCCCTTGAGACACCTAGAGGATCCTCGATCGTGCTGCTATATATATCCATGTCTTATGTAACATTGCACCTCTACCTATATGATTTGCGTGAATAAGAATAATCTATGTTTGTACTGTGTTACATTATCTTCTATTACCTTCGATCTTGTGTTCTTGTGTGTTCTCTTCTTCTCCATTCGAGTAAGAACCTGCATCACTCAAGCACTTCCACTTCCCAGGAAAGAACTTACCTTTGAGGATGGCACCTACTAATCATGCACTAAATCAAGATAAACCCTCAAGACGTCGTGATGGGAAATCCGTGCATAGAAACCAACACACCACGCGCCCTTCTTACTTGGAGACGCACCACCGCTGTGGTGCGGATTCCCAGAAGGGCTACCGCAGCCGGCCTAGACCCTCCTCCACGCATAGCAGCCCCTCTAGCCGTGAAATGCCTGAACGAGGAGAACAACGGAATTGGTAAGACCATCTCAGCCTACCTCATCATCAGTAGAGTTGGACAGATACTATTACCACACCGGTAGGGGTAGTATCAGAAGACTTGGGGCTATTAACCGAGAAATTGCCTTGAGGGAGTAAGACACTGGTGGAACTACTCGACTCATTTCTTGAAGGTACCTTGGATTTGCTAGTATTCTTGTTGGGCCACACTGGTAACACCCAACAACTTTACATTGCCTTGGTACAGGATTTGACTATAATTAGAGTATGCAGTACCGACAAGCGCTCTAGTTCTAGTAAACCTACACAAATAGAAGGAGGCTGGTTGGAAGAGCGTAAGACACTGGTGAAACGGCTTCCTTCTCAGTCAGGACTCGTAGTGGAGGGTGTTAGACACTGGTGAAACAACTCCCTACTTCAGTCCGCGATACGAGAGCATAAAACACTGGTGAAACGGCTCGTACGCGTTTAACCCAAGATCCAACATCAAAGTTCTTCCAGAGACTTCTGTAGGAAGTCTGGGTTAGAGACTCGAAGTGGAGGGTGTAAGACACTGGTGAAACAAATCCCTACTCAAGTCCTATGATACGAGAGCGTAAGACACTGGTGAAACGGCTCATATTCGTATAAGACCTCAACCCTGCAGATCTTCAGAAGACCCAAGGAAGTCTTTGCCAACTCTGCAACTGTCATACGGCAGGACCACCACCTCGGACCAGGACGTCATCAGGAATACAACGCAGCCACATCTTCAAAGACTATCGGAACCTGCCAAAGATATTCCCCTTGAGACGCCTAGTGTATCCTCGATTGTGCCGTTATATAATTACCTATCCATGTCTGATGTAACATTGCACTTATAATCATATGTTACTGTGGAATAAGAATAATCTCTGTTTGTACTCTGTGTTATATTATCCTCTATTGCCTTCGTACTTGTGTTTGTGTTAGGTCTCCTTTTCCCCAGTCAAGTAACAACCTATCTAATTAGTCAATACAACCCCAGTAAAAACCTGGTATAACATTGGCGGCAGATGGTGGTTCTTGATTCAGGAAGAAGAGATCAATCGGCACAAGAATTGAAGGAAATAGAGCGTTTTATCACATAAGTCATCATGGCAACTCGTTCACATATTCCGATACCCACTTATGACATACGGACATATCTGGATATGGTTAATCCAGTGCTCAGCCTGGCTTATCAAACCGTCCAAGAAATAATTGCTGTCCTATTAACTCACCTGGGAAAGGTTGTGTCCCTGGTAGCCGGACAAGTTACCACCGAACTCACCTGGGTACAGTTCCGGCAGATCGTAATAAATGCAATCCAACCCCCTTTGGGCTCTGTCGTCTCCCTAAGTAAATTGGACGACATCAAATATGAGGGAGATCTGGACACCACCCTCGGACTTCTAGCACAAAATGTTGGATCCGCCTACCCTCTCCAGACAACTCTGCAACATCAGCAGCATATTTTCAACACATTGTTACGAGTGTTGCCTGCATTTATCAGGGAACACTTCACCATCCACGATCCCGTAGGATATGACCGGGACCTGATCACCATCCGGAAGCTTCTAGCCACCAGACCTAAGACCTCCACAGTGGGCAAGAGATTCCCCACACACCCTCACGGAGGATGGAGATCAGGAGCTCCACCCAACCATGGAGAAATACAACCACTACGGCAAAAGGCCCGCCCACACTCTTACAACAGGGTGTACCCCCATAACAATGCTCCGAACAGGGTTTTCCCGCCCACCCACCCTCCAAATCGAGGCCGACCCACAAATACTACCACTCCTAGGTTCCGGGATGGGCCTCTAATCGTGATCAACCCGTTTGATTTCAGTGCCTGCAACTCCACTTGCCCCTTGCACTTCATAAGAGATCATGCCAAGCAAAAACAACGGCAATAGTCCCAATACCCAAGAGTTCTCGCAGCCGAAAAAGAATCTCAGGAATTGGAGATGAGGAAGACTATCAAGAAGAGGAATATTCCCCAGAAAATCCCAACTCGATACAAGCCATCGAGGAGAATCCGGAAGGCGAAAAAGACGAAGACCTTCCTCAGGTTTTTTTAATCCTCCCCCGCCCATCATGGCCTCAGAGGGGGATCCAACTATTATTAAGGCGCCTCCCATCTACCACCTGGCAAAAATTGAGGGAGTACAAGTATGCCTCTTCATTGATACTGGAGCTGCGAGGTCCTGCCTCTTCAATACCTATTATGACAAGCATCGTCATAGATTCAGCATGTTGAACGTCACCACCACTACACTCATCAGTGCTGGCGACACACCTCTGCCCATCAGGGGAGAGACCACGCCCCTAAGCATCACCACCCTGGATCCAAAAGCCTCCTGCCATCATCCATTTGTAGTATTTTACTACGAATGTACGCAGTATGATGGCTACATAGGATTAGATGTGCTGCAACGGCTGCAAGCTCAATTAGACTGCGGCCAAAGGAGGCTCAAATTAAAAAAAAAAAAAAAAAACTAAAAGAAATCAGCCACCGATGAATCTACCTAAACACACCACAAGGAATAGGGTCCCTCAAAAGCCGAAGAGCCCAAAGACCATTCCAAGCTCGACACCTACCAAAACCACTTCCCGGCCTCCACGATATGTAATCATCGACACCTATCACGACGAACACCACCTGTGTCAAACCGCAGGAATCACACACCTGCCCCCATCACCATAGTGGCCCCAGCAGTGACAACACAGACCACTCAGATCCCTGCTCAACATCAACGATGCAGGTACCCTTGCGTCACACTTCCAACGCCCCCATGATTTTTACTCCTCAGCTAGACCACTCCCGAGCTGACAGATGTCGAATTCAAGCTGCCATCGTGCCTCCCCAACGTAATGTCGCCCTGGTTGCCAACATCACGGATGAGCCTCTCACCTTACCCAAGGGCCTCATCATCGGCGACCTCAAGACTTTTGATGCAGACACATCTCCAACACCTACCAGCACGTCACAGCTCATACTTCCCTCCATTCCAGCAACACCAGCAGCTCCTGGAAGTCCTTCATGAATTCATTGACGTGTTCGCCCAAAGTTCCAGATATCGGACAAACCAAGGCTCTCGAACACCCGATTCATACCACAGGCCCCCCCCATCCGTCAGCCCTCCAGGAGAAAGAATCCTTTGCAACGTCAAGAAGAGGAGCGCCAGGTCCAGGCAATGTTAGACACGGGGATACCGACTCCTTCAGTCATCCCTTGGTCGTCCCCCGTCGTTTTTTAAAGAAGGATTGATCCACCAGGTTCTGTGTGGATTATCATCGCTTGAACGATGTCACCATCAAAGATTCCACCCCCCTACCCCGGATAGACGACTCCTTGGACTCCCTACACGGTTCCCGATGGTTCACTACGTTGGGACCTTCAGGCAGGATACTGGCAAGTGCCCATCCAGAAGGTACATCAACAGAAGACCATATTCTATACAAGTGGGGGAAACTTGTACGAATTCTACATACTTCCCTTCGGTTTCTGTAACGGGCCTGCCACCTTCTCTCGCCTCGTGGAATCTGTCCTTAAAGGCCTCACTTGGGAAATCTGCCTGGCCTACCTGGATGACATAATAGTTTATGGAAAGACATGGGAGGAACATATAACTCGATTACGGCAAGTCCTTGAGCGAATACGAGCGGCTGGCCTAAAGCTCAAGCTTGCCAAATGCTCAGTGGCTCGTACCACCGTCAGGTTCCTCGGTCACGTCATCTCTGCCGAGGGTATCTCCCCAGGTCCTCACAAGCTCTCTGCCATCGCAGCCCAGACGCCCCCTCGGACAGTAAAGGGCGTCCGCTCATTCCTGGGACTCGCCACTTACTACAGGAGGTTCGTGAAGAATTTCACGGCCATTGCGCGCCCTCATCATGAACTCACTAAAAAGGATGAGCCCTTTGAATGGACCCCAGCGAGAGACCAGGCGTTCAACACCTTAAAACAACCCCTGGTCAAAGCCCCTACAGCCGCATTTCCCGACTACAAACAACCATTCCGCCTATACATGGACGTGTCCCTATACGCCATTGGAGCGGTTTTGGTTGAAGTACAGGATGGGTGAGAACACATAATCACCTGCGCCAGCTCCACCTTGAACGCCGCTCAACGCAACTATGAAGCTACGAAGAGAGAATGCCTCGGCGTCATCTGGGTGTTAAACCATTTCCGGTCCTTCCTCCTCGGTACAAAAGTCGACATCATCACGGATCACCAATCCTTACAATGGTTACGGCGACCCGAGACCACCTGTGCCCTCCTCGTCCGTTGCGGGAAACCTTGGAGGAATTTGATTTTGAGATCCATTACAGACTAGGAAAACTCCACACCAACGCCGATGTTCTCTCCCGTTTACCCGTCACCAGTGCAGTAGCGGAAGTCCTCGCCACCGAAGTATTTGCAAACTTCGGTCTCCCTACAGTACTACTCTCCGATAACGTCCCTGAATTCTCTGGCCAAATCTGGGAACACTTCTCCAACATCTGTGGCATCAAGGTGTCGCACTCGTCCACTCGCGAGAGGAGCCACAAAACGATCAACAATCAGATCAGGACTCGCCTCATTGCCCTGCAATCATAAGATTGGCCTGCCCAGGTCAAAATTATTCAGTGGGGAATGAATTCGTGCCCTAGAGAAGATGGCATCACCCCCCACAAGAGATAATATGGTTTGGCACCCCTGCTGCTGCCCTTCCGAAATTTGGCAAAATCACCTAGCCACTCCATGTCCACTGACCTTCTACAACACCTAAAAAACGTTCTCCACACTGCACAAGTCTGCCAGGACGTAACCCAGGACACTACACCCCCGCAGAGCCCCTACGCCGTGGATGACCAAGTCATGGTGGCCAAATTACCTATCTCCAACAAGCTAGGCCCCAGGTACGTTGGCCTCTACAAAGTTACGAAAGTCCCAATGTAGGAATAAGTTTTTACACCATACCCGAAAGAGGATTTATGGAGCTCCGATCTTACTCTCAACCATCTTAACAATTTTACCAACACACCTAAACTTCGTTAGATGCTGAAACAGCCTCCCGAAAATATGCCCGGGGCTGGGATTGAACCCGGGACCCTTAGGCTATAAGGGCAAGGAAGGGGATAGGAGAGAACAGGGAGTGTTGTGAGACTCACAAACAAGGCTGTGATTGTGTGGAAAAGTTGAAGTGGAGCGAAGAAACCGGCCCCTTATCCACCATCAGATTCCAGGACGAATTGGAAATGGGCCTGGAATACACGCATCAGACCTCCTACCTTACCGTGTATACTAAAACCAACAGACCAGCGGACAACCGCTCCCGCATATGGTGGAAATACCTGGAAAGCCATAAAAGCTTCTCCCGCCAGGGCGACATCTGGATCTTCCAAATGCAGCCACGAGGCCGTGGCTATTACCCCGGGGAAGAGAGTGAGATAGGGAAGAAAAGCGTCAAGGAGATGAGGCCCCGCACGCACCGACAACCACTACCACCATGCCACCAAGACAAGAGGGCACAATCGACTCCTCACCACGCTTCGCTAGGGTCGCCTGCATCACGCAGGCACTTCCCCTGACCCCAGGAAAAACTTAACTGTGAGGATGGCACTTACTGATTATGCACCAAATCAAGATAAACCCTCAAGACGTCGTGATGGGAAATCCGTGCATAGAAACCAACACACCACGCACCCTTCTTACTCAGAGATGCACCACCACCATGGCGCGGATTCCCAGAAGGGCTACCGCAGCCGGACCAGACCCTCCTCCACGCATAGCAGCCCCTCTAGCCGTGAAATGCTTCACCGAGGAGAACGACGGAATTGGTAAGACCATCTCAGCCTACCTCATCATCAGTAGAGTTGGACAGATACTATTACCACACCGGTAGGGGTAGTATCAGAAGACTTGGGACTATTAACCGAAAAATTGCCTTGAGGGAGTAAGACACTGTTGTAACTATACGACGCATTTCTCGAAGGTACCTTGGATTTGCTAGTATTCTTGTTGGGCCACACTGGTGACACCCAACATCTGTACATTGCCTTGGTACAGGATTTTACTATAATTGAGTACAGTATGCAGTACCGACAAGCGCTCTAGTTTTAGTAAACCTACACAAATAGTAAGGCTGGTTGGAAGAGCGTAAGACACTGGTGAAACGGCTTCCTTCTCAGTCAGGACTCGTAGTGGAGGGTGTAAGATACTGGTGAAACAACTCCCTACTTAAGTCCGCGATACGAGAGCATAAGACACTGGTGAAACGGCTCGTACTCGTTAAACCCAAGATCCAAGATAAAAGTTCTTCCAGAGACTCCAGTAGGAAGTCTGGGTTAGAGACTCGTAGTGGAGGGTGTAAGACACTGGTGAAACGACTCCCTACTTAAGTCCGCGATACGAGAGCGTAAGACACTGGTGAAACGGCTCGTACTCGTATAAACCCAAGATCTAACATCAAAGTTCTTTCAGAGATTCCTGTAGGAAGTCAAGGTCAAGGACTCGTAATGTAGGGCATAAAACACTGGTGAAACGACTCCCTACTCAAGTCCTACGATATGAGAGCGTAAGACACTGGTGAAACGGCTCGTATTTGTTTAAGACCTCAACCCTGCAGATCTTCAGAAGACCCAAGGAAGTCTTCGCCAACTCTGCAACCGTCACACGGCAGGACCACCACCACGGACCAGGACGTCATCAAGAATACAACGCAGCCGCATCTTCAAAGACTGTCGGAACCTGCTAAAGATCTTCCCCTTGAGACGCCTAGTGGATCCTTGATCGTGCACTTACATAATTACCTATCCATGTCTGATGTAACATTGCACTTATAATCATATGTTATTGTGGAATAAGAATAATCTCTGCTTGTATTCGGTGTTATATTATCCTCTACCTGTATTGCCTTCGTACTTGTGTTTGTGTTGATCTCCTTTTCCCCAGTCAAGTAAGAACCTACCTAATTA
The DNA here is from genome assembly GCA_032716605.1 of Paralithodes platypus. Lineage (NCBI taxonomy): Eukaryota > Metazoa > Arthropoda > Malacostraca > Decapoda > Lithodidae > Paralithodes > Paralithodes platypus. Next base: position 28,898,317 of record CM064550.1, read on the forward strand.
GTCAAAACAACCCCAATAAAAACCTGGTACTGTATAACATAAATAAAAAAGGAGCACATCACAAAGAAAAAAACTTTCAGGGAAGTGCCTGTAGCTAGGTGCTTTACTTCCCGAACCTCAACTGAACTGAACCGTGACTCCCATGAACATATAGCACCTAACTATACTTACCTGCCTTACCTAATTTGTGGTATGTTAAACTAGGCATGTTAAGTTCCGTTAGATGCTGCCAGGTACTCTCGGACAAATATCCACTACCGGAAATATATAACGGCCAAGGACAAAGACACTCATAAAACTTGATATTGCTATACTTTTATTGTAGATATTTTTTCTCAGATACACTTGTATAACACTGACTGATAACATTTGTGAAACTGATTCTAGTAGGAACAATAAACCTATGCAAATGATTATATAATGTAAATGCTTAAATCTTTAGGCACAGTTAAGGCACAGGGTGTGCTTGTAAATGTTAATAAATTATATAATCATAGTTTATATTAAACTTTGAGTATTAACCTAATGAGCAATAGTATATTACAGAACAAGGTTGGCTCACAGATACTGTTATTGAGTTTGATTCATGTGATAAATGGCTTGAAATAAGGTAGGCCTACAGTCACCAGCATATAATAGCCTAAGGTTATACCAATTTAAATCTTTGAACTTTTGAAGCCAAGTTCTGAAGCATTAGGGCTATAATAAAGCATTGTATTGTCTCGATTGTAATCAAAATTGATTCAAATAGGTGCATCACAATTTTTTTTTTTTTTCTATGTGTAGGAAGGAGACAAAAAGGCAGAACTGCCTGTAACGAGTATCTCCTCCAAAGCCAAAAGAGTGACCGAGAGCCAAATTCAAGGAATGTTGGAGTAAAATTGCTTGGATTAACAAAGTTTAAAGCAGTCAAAGTCATAGGATGAAGGAAAGATTGATTGAGGGAGAGAGTTCTAGAGCTTACTTGTTGAGTAGAAGAAAGACTGAGATTTTTTTTTAATTCTTAGGTTGGAAAGCTGGACATAATAGGGATGTTGAAAGGAGGGTGCCATCCATTAGCCATAAGGTAGGGGGGGGTATGCACTGAGAGAGCTCTGAAGAACATGATTGTTGTAATAGTGATAGACGAGTGAAAGAGATGCAACATTACGGTGCTTAGAAAGAGATTATAGTGAATTAATAGAGGTGGTGAGTTGATAACCCAGAATGCTTTGGACTCTACCCTTTCGAGAATTATTGCGGTATAGGGGGAACCTCCACACACATGATAATAGTACTTGATACATGGGCGCACGGTGCCCCTGTACAGACTAAGTAGTTATGCGGGGGTAAAGAACCCATATAGATGGTTAAGCACACCCAACCTCTGGGAAGCTGTATTTAACAAGAGTGGTGATATGGTCTTTCCAGGAAAGATTAGAAGAAAAAGAGACACCAAGGATATTGAGGGAAGATGAGGGGTGGATATGTGTTGCTGAAGAGTAAGGGATATGCCTAGTTGAGTGGATGATTGTGATGGGTAGACAGATGGGGAAATTCGGTTTTGGAGGCATTGAAAGTAACAAGATTTTGATATGTCTAGCGCAAAGTCTCACCGAAGTCCCGAAGGGAGGATGATCAAGAGTTAATAAGGTAGGAAAGGAGATCACCAGTAGAGCGGCCTTCAAGGAAGCCAAACTGGATATCTGAAAGGTTATGGGAAGTTAGATGCTTAAGAAATTTTGAAATAAGAATACTCTATATTTAAAAAACTTTAGAAATACAAGATGTGAGAATAATTGCATGATGCGGTCATCTTTCTTTGAGACAGGTTGAATGAGAGCAAACTTCCAGAGAGAAGGGAAGGTGTTAGATGATAGACAGAGACGGAAGAGTTTACCTAGACAAGGAGTCGACACAGAAGCACAGTTTTTGTTGTACAACAGGACACCATCTGGTCCGTACGCCCAGTGAGGGCAGAAAATACATCCTTAGAAGAGATTAGGATATTAGGTAAAACGTAAGTGAGAGGGTGGTGGAGAGGGAGGAACAGCACCGGAATAGTCAAAGGTTGAGATTTTAGCAAAAGTTTGAGCAAAGAGTTCAGCTTTGTCAGAGGAAGAAGTGACGGTGGTGCCGTCTGAATGGAAAGGAGGAGGGAAAGACAAGGAAGTAAAGTTGTTAGACAGTATTTTGGCTAAGTACCAGAAAGCTTGGGAAGAGCTAGAATTGGAATAAATTTACTATTGATAAGAGTCTTTGGCATGTCGAAGAACAAATTTGGCACGACTCCAGGCAGAAATATAAAGAGTTCTAGTTTCTGGAGTTTGAAGGTGCTGGAAACATTTGTATGAGTGAGTAAACCAAGGTTTATGTACGTTAGTCTGAGAAAAAGTAAATGGAATGACTGACAGGATCACCTCAGTAATGCACTCGGCACTCTCTGAGGGTCCCTGGCCACGGAAGCAAAAATCATTCCAGGGAAAATGGAAGAAGTACTGCCGAAAAGCCTCCTGACTGTACAGATACTTTTCCAGGCCACCAAAAAATTAAAATTTTCTCAACAAGGTAGAAACAGTAAGGAGTTTAAATGTCAAGATTTTGGATGCTCACGATGGCCCATATCTAGCCATTAATCAAATGAAATGGATAAAATATATTGGACATAAGGTGTCTGTGAGCCTCCCTACCGTACTAGGTAGAGCCATAACAAATATACTGGTAACTTTAAGGAAAGGAGAAGGAACAATCAAGCGTCATAATAAGTATACAGTATACTCATTGGAGTCTGTATCAAACCCCAAACGAGATAAAGCAGTGCTATATCATATTTAAAGTACTTCACAGTTAGGTATTACAGGATCAAATATTCAAGAGAAATACGGCGAGTGAGGACATACTCTACACCTAATAGTTCATATAAAGAAACTAGGGGTTAACCCTATTTTGGTCTGAGAGGGGTCTTTTTGGATCAACCTGATTCGCTCCATTAGTTTTGAGATTTTAAGATGCTTCACCCCATTAGTTTGGCAATAATAAGAAGCTTCACTCCATTCGGGTACCATTTTTTCCTGGGCAAGCGACAGCCAACCTGTAACTTAGAAGAAATCAGCCTTCGGCCAAGCCATTTTTTTATAGAAAAATTACAAATTTAGCTTGAAGCGGGTCTGGGTGGACTTTTTTTTTGTTTGAAGGAAGTTTGGGAAGGCATTTTTGTTAGCCTAGGGGGCAAATTAAAATACATTGCTTGAAAATTACAAAAGCAAGCAAAATCCTTAACCCGTTAAGCGCGAAAACACCCTAGGGGCAAGGGTACTTATTTGTGAATTTCTAGCCTTGGATTCTGACAGAATGTATTATATTTACGATATAAAGCATTATTATTTTTTTTAATATGCTTTTATTTTACATATATGATGAATATATGAACATTGAAGAGCGATAAAATAAGTGGGAAAAGCATTTGGGTGGTGAAAACCGTAAATATTCGCCACCCGGTCGTATTCTCAGGCGGGAGGAAGCGAGACATACACCCTCCTCTCTCCCTCTCTGACTCAACTGGGCCAAGCAGAAGGTGTCTCAGTGTTCTATAAAGACTCTTATGCAACCAACTTGTGCTACATTACCGCAGGAGCTAGATTATTAGGTCCACTTGGGGCGTTTTGTGTATGGCCACCCTCAACGGGAATTAGGCGTCGGGCAATATATAGATAGATAGAATTCACTTGTCTCAATTTTTTTTTTTTTTATGTCCAGTTAAGACGAATAGAATACAGTAGGATATCATTGCAAGAGTAATATTCAAATCTCTTCACATTTTGGGTAAAGCTGCTACGATTAAATCAGATCTATATAGCTTACCATAATGAAATTTGTATATACAACATATAAAATATATTCTATAACTTGCTATAGCTACTAGTAATAGTAAATACACACCCAGTATATAACTACACAAATATTTAAAATTATTACAATGCATACCTGATAATTAGGCACAAAAATTGGTCCAAAACATTTACTATTAATATATACAGTAATCTCATTATTAGGCACTATGTATATATAATATATTATATCGTTTATTATTTATTTTCTTATAATTTAATGACTGGTGAAAAAGCAGTATGATAATAAACAATAATAATGTACATTTAATATACCGGTACCGGAATAACTAAAAATTAACCCCTCCAATCCCAGCGCCGTATGTACAGTAGGGTCCCGCATAAAACGTGTTCGCATAAAACGAGTCTCGATTAAAACGACCGACCTAAAATATTAATATTTAATTTTCGATCAGAACGAATGTGATCACATAAAACGAGTCCGCCGCCAAAGTGGGGCAAATACAAGGAGTTTTCATATAGAGCGCCGAAATATCGTACAAAACGTACAAAATATCGTACGCTTTCATATAAAACGCCGAAATATCGTACAAAACGTACGAAATATCGTTCGCTTTGTACGAAAATTTTCGCTTACAGTGAACATTGACGATATTGCGCCACCAAAATGCTGTGTTCACATAAAGCGAATTCACATAAAACGCCCTCGTTTATCGACCATAAACTCGTTTTATGTGAGACCCTACTGTATACGTCAGTAGATAAGTAACTCCCCAGTGCCAGTGACGTATATATCCGTCAGTAATGTACTTTCCTTGTAACTGCCTGTACAAGGTTGTACCCGGTACCACCACTATTTGAGCACTGCTACCGATATGGCAACACTTCTCACAGCATATATAAGACCCGCTGAAGGGTGGCAGGGCCAGTCTTGCCTCACTCTGGAGGTGGAAAGTTGGTCTCTCCTGCCATTTTGGCCACATTGCTTGGGACTCCTGGGGACTTTTATTACTGTATCCGTACAGTACGGGTTAAAAATAAATATATACACTTGACCCTCGATTCTGCGGACCTCCATTCAACGGATTTCGGATTCAACGGACTCAGTCAGTAGGCGGACAATCCATCTGGACCGGACCAAATGTCCGGTGCTGGATAGATTTGTCCGCTAAGTGACAGGGCGAGTTACTCTTAGGCATAGGCCTAGGCTATAGATACTCACAAAACCTCAACTGAGCTGCTTTGATAGCGAGACTATCCCAGGTATATTTAATAAACGTATATTAACCGAGTAATCTCCACCAAACCGATTCATATCTCTTGTGTATTGCTTTGTTTACTGGTCTGACGAACGATCTGCGAGACACACACACACAGTGACCATGTGTCCAAAACTACTTTTATTGTTTTGCTCAATCGAATAGCACATGATATAGAACATTCTAGTCTTCACCATTCACAAGGTAAAAGTGATTTTTGCCTCCTGATATATGAGGCGCTCATTCGCGGAACGTGATAACCGCCACCTCTGGCAAAAGCCGTTATATTATCGCATTATATTGCCACAACCTTCTCGAATCTGGAGCCGCGGTAGGGAGCTATATTTGAGAATGTCAACATGGTTGAAAATCGCATAAAGTACGACGCACTTTCATCCGTGTTGACAGGGCGTTTGCCTAGCCCTAGTCTCTGCATCGCATAGGGTGATACGCGCCACCCAGGCAGCGTGTGTTCAGCCAGCCAATGACAGCCCGGCTATGGTACCGCGTGGGCGCCAGCTCAGCCACTCACGGCGCGCGTTGCTCTCTGTTCTCCCGCCACAATACAGTCTAGCTCAGCTCTCACGCCGTACGGATCATTTACCTCGCACCTGGTGTTGTTTTTGTGCCGTTTTGACCGTGTTGCAGTGCTTCCCTGAACAATGAGTGATAGTGAGAGTGAGAGTGATAGTGGGAGCCCACCCCCACCTATAAAAAAGAGGTGTAACCCGGACAATTGGTCTGAAATAATCGCCAGGAACAAGAGAAATACTGGGAAGGAATATGTCAGCCGCCAAACAGGAAATACAGTGAATGCTAGAGTTATTGGGCCGCCTTGCAATGATGGATGCTACGATAAAATTGCTGAACCTATCCGCCAAGCAATCCACAATAACTTCTGGCAAACTGGAGATTGGTTAGTCCAGAATACCTTCATTCAGAAACACGTTCTGTCAGTGCCAGTGAAACGACGAAGAAAGCCTGCCGACATCAACAACCCTGGTCCCCATCGGTCATGCACCCGCAAATTTACTCTCTCCTACCAGTCTACAACTTATAAGGTTTGCAAGACAGCCTTCATCAACATTTTAGCCATAGGTAGGACAAGATTAGAGAATGCCCTGACCCACGTGAGTGACACTGGTACACCGAAGAGAGACGGCCGCGGGCAACACAAGAACCGTGTCACCATTGCAGGTCCTGATGCAAAGCGTGTGCACAAACACATTGCATCATTCCCCAGCGTTACCAGCCATTATAGCAGAGCCAAATCGCCCAATTTGCGGTACCTAGAGACATCGTTGAGTTTAAGCCGGATGTACCACCTGTATTCTACCTGGATGGCTGAGAATTATCCTAACAACAGCGTAGTCAAGGAAAGTTATTACCGGAAAGTTTTCAAAAGTAAAGAACTCTCCTTCTCACCACCAAATACTGATACTTGCTCGACCTGTGACCTAGCTAAGACCACTTTGAAACATGCCAGTAATGACGCAGATAAGGCAATCTTGCAGGCTGAACTTGATGAACACCTGGCGATGGCACGGCAGGCACAAACACTTATGAAGACTCTGGGGCAGGACAGGGACGATGATACTCGTGTCATAGCCTTGGACCTCCAACAGACACAGCCAATACCTCGTCTCACCACTAATGCTGCCTACTATAAGAAGAAAGTCTGGCTGTACAATTTATGCATTTCCAACCTCAAGACCGGTGAAAACCAGTTCTTCGTGTGGGATGAGGTGACAGGTGGGCGTGGCTCGGTCGAGGTGGGTTCGTGCATCAAAAAGTGGATCGAGAATGAAGTACTGCGTCATGGTGATTTTGGCAAGCTTATACTATTCAGTGACAATTGTGGTGGACAGAATAAGAACATTAATATCATGCTCTGCCATCTTTACGAACTGCACAGTCGCCGTCTTCAGGAAGTGGTCCATTATTTCCTCATCCCAGGACATAGTTACATGGCGTGTGACAGGGCTTTTGGGAACATAGAAAAGCGCTTCAGGGTTGAGGGGAACATCTATGATTTTGAACACTATATCAAGGTGATTGAGCGTGCGGTCCACGCAGGTAACAAGGTCATTCCCATGGTGAGAGAGGACTTTCTAAACTTAGACCTGTTGCAAAGTGTCATAACTCACCGTACACCCGCCAAGCCACTCCTATTCTCTGAATGTCGCCGATTCTGCTTTACTCTGCAATATAGGGATGGGTATCAGCTGTCTCGAGGCTACGAGGGGCCTCTGCATTGTCTCAGGCTTATGCCAGGTAAAGCCAAGTATGCTCCATCGGCCTTTAATCTGTCACGAGTGCCACTCACCCCCAAGTACCCAGCTGCCATCAAACTTCAAGCTGACAAACTCCAAGCCGTCCACGACCTGCTATCCTACATTCCGCCAATCCACTCGGAGTATTACCACGAACTTTTTCGTATGCAGAGGGACCTCAGTAGAGCAGCTAGACCAGCCTTGGACAACAACTCTGACTCCTCTGATATTGATGACAACCTGCAAGAGTATGCAGATGATAGTGACAGTGATAGCGACACTGCCTGACTACTCGGTGAGTATGAATATATAAATGTAACAATAGAATAGAGTAATAATGCATTTTAGTAAGGTAAAATTGTTAAACAATAGCAATCTTTACACAAGAACATTATAGTAACTAGCCATCAAATTCCTTCCTTAGATTAAAATTTTGTAAAATCATGTCCTTCCCAAGCTGAATAAAACATCCCAAATTAATTAATTACCAGTAATACTAGCTTACTTTCTATAATAATAAATCAATAACATTAAAGTAGCAAAATTATTACTCTATTCTTGTGTTTTACTTATTCATTATTATTCACCATGTCTTCCTCCATTTTCTAATCTTTATTATCGCTTATTAATTTTATAAAATTATGTTTCTATTATCTTACCCTACTCTTCCATGTCTTATTATTATTTACTGATAATATTATTTATGTTTTATTGTTATACATTTGCTTTTTCTCAACGTTTCTACAGTATTGAATTGATATGGGGTTATAAAATCATGGGATTATTTCAATCACACTCACGTTACTATTAATTACAAGCAATTTATTTTTATTTTTTTGTGGTACATGGCTAGATACTATTTTCCGAACATTTTGATAACACTGTCACCTCTCTCCTTAATCGGGTCTGATAGTTACAGCTTTTTATAAGTCGGCAAACTTCAGACGCGATTTATTTTTTATTTTATTTTGGGCAACTATCATGTTCTGCGATAAATTACAAGCAATTTATTATTATTTTTTTGTGGTACGTGGCTAGATACTATTTTCCGAACATTTTGATAACACTGTCACCTCTCTCCTTAATCGGGTCTGATAGTTACAGATTTTTATAAGTCGGCAAACTTCAGACGCGATTTACTCCTTTTTTTATTTTGGGCAACTATCATGTTCTGCGATAAATTACAAGCAATTTATTATTATTTTTTTTGTGGTACGTGGCTAGATACTATTTTCCGAACATTTTGATAACACTGTCACCTCTCTCCTTAATCGGGTCTGATAGTTACAGCTTTTTATAAGTCGGCAAACTTCAGACGCGATTTACTCGGTTTTTTATTTTGGGCGGTCAACACGTTCCGCGAATGAACGCCTCATATTATCTAAGCTAGGTTACACCATTTCTTGGTCTGGCTAGCTAATAATAAAAGTAGTTTTGGACCCGGGGGGGGGGTGCACATCGTTCGTCAGACCAGTAAACAAAGCAATACACAAAAGATATGAATCGGTTTGGTCAAGATTACTCCGTTAATATACAGTAAACCCCCGCTAACTCGGACTCTTTTTATTCGGAAACCCGCACTTCTCGGAATGGCATCGGCCTCTCGGAAATGTCCCTGCATATCTTGGAAATTTCCGAGTTGACACAGGTTTTGTGTCCGGTTTACAATGTTAGGCGACGAGCAGGGAGGTTTTAGGAAGGGAAGAGGATGTGTAGATCAGATTTTTACCCTGAATTGTGTTGTGGAGAAATATCTGGAGAAGAAACAAAAGGTGTATGTTGCCTTTATGGACGTGGAGAAGGGCTATTACAGAGTGGATAGAGAAGGTTTGTGGAAAGTACTTAGAATATACGGAGTAGAGGGCAAGTTGCTGAAAGGAGTGAAGAGCATGTATGAGGGTGCAAAGGCGGCAGTACGTGTGGAGAGTGAGCAGAGCGAGTTCTTTGACCTGAATGTTGGTTTGAAACAGGGGTGTGTGATGTCCCCGTGGTTGTTTACTGTATATATGGATGGATTCATGAAAGAAATACTATCAAGAGCAGTGGATGTTGGTGTATCGCTGAAAAGGGAGGGAATTGAGTGGAAGCTACCTATACTGCTGTTTGCGGATGATACAGTTCTGATGAGTGATAATGAATGGGAGTTGCAGGGTCTGGTAAATGAGTTTGGAACAGTGTGCGAAAAACGGAATTTGAAGGTAAATGCGGGGAAGAGCAAGGTTATGGTCTTCGAAAGGGGTGAAGTCACAGAGTGTGAGGTGAAGCTGAACGGTCAGGCTATGGAGATCGTCAACTCTTTTAACCCGGGAACTGCGGGGAGACTCTTAAGAGTTCCCCCGGCGGACTGCGGGAAGACTCTTAAGAGTCAGAGAAAAAAAAATCAACTTAACCCTCTCACCACAGAAGGGCTCTTGAACGCCCATAAAAAAGCATATAACAGCTGCCCGGAAGGGCTCTTGAACGCCCAGTGGTTGAAAGCCTATGAGCTTCGTGTGCGAGGCGTCGGTCCGACGCATGTAAACAACAGCCGGCTGGACCGACGCCCCGCATCTCCGGCCACAAGAAGGAGAGCGTCGCTTGTTCGTGTGTGCCTGTATGTTGTTGTTAACCCTTATTTAGCGGCGAGCAACATAAGTCGAGTTAAATAAAGCTGGACTATGTGGCGGCGCTCGACATAACTCGAGTGGCAATTTCAGCACGTAATGTGGCTGAGAGAGAGAGACAAGTGGTGGCAGGAGACTAGCGAGCGTATGACTGCTCCAGACCACCGCGGCGAACCTACTGACACAAATCTCAGCTCCCTCCTCCCTCTCTCACTCGCTACATACTCAATTATGTACTGAAAGTACCGAATTACCTGCTTTTTGCACTCGCGTTGCACGGTTATTGCAAGAAAACTATCCATCATACAAGGATCGTTATGGTGTCATTCGAAAGCTCTGTTTATGCCCTTTCAGGGATAGGTACTTGTTTTACGTTCTGGGTCTTATTTAGGCATGAAAATGATCACGTAAACAGCCCTATTTTGGCTAAAAACACCCCGCTGTGCGGTACACATAAATAAACCGCATAGGCCGCTCGTAAGGTGTTAAGTATCGAAAAGTAGTGTAAAGTGGCCGTTTTGGCCATAAAGTTATCTCCAATGAAATCATCATCACAACTCAACCAGTTGACTTAGAGAGCTCTACTTAATGCCATTCTACAGGTAAATAACACAGCTACGCTTGGGGATGCGCGGGAATGCGGGAAGCAGTCAGATTAACACATATACGGTAGCCTAGCCTAGACGTTTTTCGGCCAAAACACCTGGGTTTCGAGGAATATATATATAATACATAGCCGGGGCTGGAGGGTTAAAACATCGATTTTTTTTTTTTTTTTTTTTTTTTTTTTTGGGCCATGCAAAATCTCAGTCCTCTACCTCCCCTCCTTCCCCACTTTCCTCCCCTCCCTCAGTTATAACCTATTTTCCCTGTTATTCCCTTATTCTGAGGTATATTTTCGTGCTAACATTAGCGAGTTGCAAGCAGGGCGTTGTCATCACTGATAGAAAGCGAGTGCAAGAGAGAGAGAGAGAGTATCGATCGACTGTGTCTCAGTGGCCTTGGGGGAAATTGGCGGGAAAGCAGGTTGCCTCACCCATACATTCTATAACTCGCGGCCTATATCTCCGATTTTGACCATCCAAACGCTGTTTTCATTCGTTTTATTGTTGTTTCAGGTTAATACCTTTATAATCAACCCATAATAGGCGCGTATGGATAAGTATTAACCCATAACTAGCGGCGCGCAACATAAGTCGAGTATAATAAATCTGGACTATCTGGCGGCGCTCGACATAGGTCGTGTGGCAATTTCAGCACGTAATGTTGCTGAGAGAGAGAGACAAGTGGTGGCAGGAGAGTAGCGAGCGTATGACTGCTCCAGACCACCGCGGCGAACCTACTGACACGAATCCCACCTCCTCCCTCCCTCTCTCACTCGCTACATACGGAATTGTATGGGGAAAGTGCCGAATTACATGCTTTTTGCACTCACGTTGCGCGGTTGTTGCAAGAAAACTAGCCATCATAAAAGGATCGTTATGGTGTCGTTGGAAAGCTCTGTTTATAGATAGGTTTCAGGGATAGATACTTGTTTTACGCTCTGGGTCTTATTTAGGCATGAAAATTATCACGTAAACAGCCCTATTTTGGGTAAAAACACCCCGCTGGTGGCTACATATTATATACCGCCTAGGCCGCTCTTAAGGTGTTAATGCTATTTATGGTAAAATGAATATTTTAGTGATGGAAACACCTCAAATACGTCAGCACAGGGGGACGTTTCTAATTACCCCCATGCGCACTTCTTAGGTTAAGTATCTGGGCAGTGTGTTGAGTAAAGATGGGACTATGGATGAAGAAGTGCGGGAGAGGGTACAACAGGGGAAGAGGGTTGTAGGAACGCTAAAAGCAGTAACAAGAAATAGGGTGGTCAGTATGGAAGTGAAGAAGTCCTTGCATGACAGTGTGGTAATCCCGACACTGACTTACGGAAGCGAAGCATGGACGTTGGTTGAGAGACTCAGACCAAGAGTGAGAGCAGTGGAAATTAATTACTTAAGGAGTGCGTGCGGAGTTACATGGAGGGATAGACAGACTAATGAGGAAGTAAGAAGGAGGTGTGGTGTGGAGGTAGATGTGCTGGAAAGTGTGAAAAGGAACAACTTGAGATGGTTCGGCCATATGGAATGTATGGAAAGCGAGAGAATGACTAAGAGGGTGTACGAGAGCGAGGTGGAGGGACAGAGAGGGAGAGGTAGACCGAATGAGAGGTGGAAGGATGGAGTGAGGAAGTACATGAACGAAGGCGGTGCTGGTTGGGGGGAGGGGCGTCGACTACTGACTGGGGACAGAGGTGCATGGGGGCGGTTCGTTCGTGGCCACCCCTTCGGGGATCACGGCATCAGGCAATAGATAGATAGATAGATTTACAATGTTCTCTCACTCGGTTTTAAGTGATTTTAGGATGAATTGAAGCCTGTGCCTTTTAATTATTGTGTTAATATTAATTACTATGTACTGTACTGTCCCTGAAAACATAATAAGGTTCGTATTTGTCATTAATATGATGAATTTAAAAAAACAAAAATTATCTCAATTTTCTCTGACGCGGACTTTCCTCTTCTAATTCGGAATTTTCCCTCTCTAAGTCGGACTTCGGACATCTCGGAAGTGGTCTCCCCCCAATTAGTCCAAGTTAGCGAGGGTTTACTGTACGTTTATTAAATATACCTGGGATATTCTCGCTATCAAAGCAGCTCAGTTGAGGTTTAGTGAGTATCTATAGCCTAGGCCTATACCCAGCAACGGACTTTTTCATGCAACGGACAAGTGACGGTCCCATATAGTCCGTTGAACCGAGGGTCGAGTGTACTGTATATAGGCTAGTATCATTGATATTATATTTACAGCTACTGCTGTATGTAAAAGTTCATAGAAAATCTTGATGAAAAGCTGCGCAATTCTAATTTGAAACCCATTTTGTTTTAGTGTCTTCATATATTTCTACTAGTCCATAAGTAGTATGGTGCTGTACTGTACTATTTATACTACCGTACATAACATCACTAGAGTACAAAGTTAACGTCCTTTCTTGATTATGCAAAAATGTTCATCACGATTTTTGGTTAAATAATGAATCTAGCTACAGAATTAAGTGAGTACTGTAGTCTACTTCATCATGAGAACAATGTGACCTTGATAGGCTATGGTGTGACCTCAAACATTCTTGGCAGCTCTCTGCCATCGTATCATATATACTATAAGCCTATAATGTACTAACCCCTATACACACAATAAACTTAAATTAAATTATATCAGGTCTCTTTATTACATCAGGCTCCCAATGGATGGCGCACAAAGAAACAATTTATTATCGCTCTGTTAAACCCACAAAAATCACATCTACTGTAATGAGTTATACATGACAAGAAAGAGGAAAGCCCATACTACAATATGAATGCATTAAGGAAACTGTACTGGCGATCTGAAAGTAGATTATGGGAAGGTATATGCTTAAGAAGTCAAGAAAGTTAGGGAAGGTAGCAAGGGAAACAGTAAGGGTGTGAAAGATAAGAATGGGAGAATGCTAGCCGAGAAGCAAGAGAGAGTCGAAAGATGGAGGGAGTACTTTAATGAGTTGCTAAATGTAAGGAATGAAGAGCCAGCAAACATAGCTGGATATGGTATGGGAGGGAGAAGAAGAGAAGTAGTGGAGGAGGAGGTGGGGATCAGGAGGTCAGAAGTGTGGGAAGCCATGAAAAGAGTGAAGCTGGGGAAAGCACCAGAAACAGATGGAGTGTGTGGGGATATGTTGAGGTATGGTGGTGAGATAGTGATCGAATGGGTATGGAAAATGTGCAAACTAGCATGGGAGAAGGGGAGTGCACCCGATGACTGGAAGACTGGTATAATAGTCCCCCTATATAAGGGCAAAGGGGAAAGAGGAGTGTATGGTAACCACTGAGGAATATGTCTTCTAAGCATAGTAGGGAAGGTATACAGTAGGGTAGTGATTGAGAGAGTGAGAGTGAGAGTGAGAACGGAGAAATGGATAGGCGACGAGCAGGGAGGTTTTTAGGAAGGGAAGAGGATGTGTAGATCAGATTTTTACCCTGAATTGTGTTGTGGAGAAATATCTGGAGAAGAAGCAAAAGGTGTATGTTGCCTTTATGGACTTAGAGAAGGCCTATGACAGAGTGGATAGAGAAGGTTTGTGGAAAGTACTTAGAATATACGGAGTAGATGGCAAGTTGCTGAAAGCAGTGAAGAGCATGTATGAGGGTGCAAAGGCGGCAGTACGTGTGGAGAGTGAGCAGAGCGAGTTCTTTGACCTGAATGTTGGTTTGAAACAGGGGTGTGTGATGTCCCCGTGGTTGTTTACTGTATATATGGATGGAGTCATGAAAGAAATACTATCAAGAGCAGTGGATGTTGGTGTATCGCTGAAAAGGGAGGGAATTGAGTGGAAGCTACCTATCCTGCTGTTTGCGGATGATACAGTTCTGATGAGTGATAATGAATGGGAGTTGCAGGGTCTGGTAAATGAGTTTGGAACAGTGTGCGAAAAACGGAATTTGAAGGTAAATGCAGGGAAGAGCAAGGTTATGGTCTTCGAAAGGGGTGAAGTCACAGAGTGTGAGGTGAAGCTGAACGGTCAGGCTATGGAGATCGTCAACTCTTTTAAGTATCTGGGCAGTGTGTTGAGTAAAGATGGGACTATGGATGAAGAAGTGCAGGAGAGGGTACAACAGAGGAAGAGGGTTGTAGGAACGCTGAAAGCAGTAACAAGAAATAGGGTGGTCAGTATGGAATTGAAGAAGTCCTTGCATGACAGTGTGGTAATCCCGACACTGACTTACGGAAGCGAAGCATGGACGTTGGTTGAGAGACTCAGACCAAGAGTGAGAGCAGTGGAAATGAATTACTTAAGAAGTGCGTGCGGAGTTACATGGAGGGATAGACAGACTAATGAGGAAGTAAGAAGGAGGTGTGGTGTGGAGGTAGATGTGCTGGAAAGTGTGAATAGGAATAACTCGAGATGGTTCGGCCATATGGAACGTATGGAAAGCGAGAGAATGACTAAGAGGGTGTACGAGAGCGAGGTGGAGGGACAGAGAGGGAGAGGTAGACCGAAAGAGAGGTGGAAGAATGGAGTGAGGAAGTATATGAACGAAGGCGGTGCTGGTTGGGGGGAGGGGCGTCGACTGACTGGGGACAGAGGTGCATGGGGGCGGTTCGTTCGTGGCCACCCCTTCGGGGATCACGACGTCAGGCAATAGGTAGATAGATAGATATGCTTAAGAAATTTTGAGTTAAGAATAGTTTAAACAAATATAGAGATGCAAGATATGAGAACAATAGGACGATAGTTGGAGGGTTGGGAGCGGTCACCCTTCTTTGGGACAGGTTGAATAAGAGCAAACTTCCAGCAAGAAGGAAAGACGTTGGAGGAAAGGCAGAGAAGACAGAGTTTTCCTAGGCAGGGAGCCAGCACGGAAGATTTTTGTATTATCAAACTAATTTTAGTATGAAATATCAACTTTTTCAAGTTTAATGAATCATACAAAACTAGTTAACCCGGGAACGGCAAGAACACTCTTAAGAGGTTTTACTGGGCAACGGCGAGAAAGCTCTTGAAAGGGAAGGCCTAAAAAAAAAATTTTTTTAAAAGGCCCCAGTAGCACTTAATTTTTTTTTCCTCCATACCTTATTCACTCCTCCAAATCCCCTCCTTTCCCCCCCCTTCAATTATTACCTATTTTCCCTGTTATTCCCCAATTCATTGGTATATTTTCGTGCTAACATTAGCAAGCTGGTTGCAGGCTGTGGTTATGTGCCTAGCGAGTGTGTCGGCAGAGGTAGACTGGGGGGTGGGACTCTCAGTCATGCTCCAGAGCTCGCGAGGGGAGGGATTGCCTCACTGTGCTCCACATTTCATGAATGGGCCGCTCCATGTTTATTCGCGATTTTGACCAGAAAAATGATATTCCCACTTGTTTTATTGTTGTTACAGGTTACTATCTTCATAGTAATGGTAAAATAGGCACATATGAATAAGTAATAACGATATTTATCATAAAATGATGATTATAGGCAGGAATAGAGCCTAATATTGCCGCCCAGAAGTGTGGTGTTCACTACACATAGCTCGCCTTTTAAAGGTTAATGTCTATACAACACATTAAAAGTACGGCATTACAATATAATGTTGGTAACAAGTGTTTTGTTGTCAGCAACTTTTGACCCTCACTGTACCAAAGCATTTATCGATCGTTTCTCCCTACGTATGCCAGACGATCTTAAGTGGCAATATTATTAATATGATATGTGGAACATACTCTGATCGGTGACACTTAAGTAATACATATAGCGGTAAATTATTAAAGGTATGCCTATTTTTCGATAATTTTAGTTTGGTTTCATTTGTTAGTGTAGGTAGATGTACGGTAATAAGCAAAAACAATAATAACTTCTATATGGCAGCATCGCCCTCCCGCCAATGTAGACGATGGCTGGAGGTTGTTGGCTTGCTTGGTGTTTTATTTATCTTCTAATCCACAATTCCGTGCAATCAATTATTATATATACCAGTAAGGATATGATTACGGTAAGGTAAAACAGAAATTGACGGGTTGAAAATATTTGCATGTAACATCCAGTACCAGTCAGTGCTTCGGACTGCTTCCACTTTCAATGAATTTTCCTGATTTTCAGGAATTTTAGGCCTTCTTAGGAATGTTCTCGGGAATTTGACATAGCTAAGGAATTTCAAGGAATATCAGGTTAGAAGTTAACATTTTGCTATTATCAAATAATATAACTGTAATAGCTGTTTAACATAAAATAGCCTATAGACATGTGACAGCGGTCATCATGACCTTGAGAAGGCTTTTTAGTGAGGGTGAGGCGTTAGGTATAAAGAGTATTAGCGAGGTGATGCGTACAAGTAGACTGGGATGGTATGGACATGTGGAGAGAATGGATGAACAAAATTGGGTGAAAAAATGCAGGTCTGTGATTGTGGAGGAAGCTGCACCAAGGGGTGGACCGAGGAAGACCTGGGATCGGACTATACGTGCCGATCTCAAATCCAAGAACTTGACAAGTGAAGCAGCCCTTAACCCTCTCCAACATATGACGCGATTTTGAGCCTATTAGGGATACTTTAAAGCCTTTGTTACCATCAGGGGTATTAAGAAACCTTTAGTTTAGTTACTTCAACCTCTGCAGTTGTCTTTGAGTTAGCTGTGGGCAGAAAACTAATTTTGGAGAGGTAATTATAAGAGTGAGAGAACTCTATTTCTTATTGCTAATCTGGCAACCTCTGCGTCATATGTGCGTGAAAGGGTTAACAGGGTTGCCTGGAACGCCGCCATTAGGACAAGAGATTGAAACTGCACGTATGTGTGGAACACTCAGTCTTAAAATTTTATGTAGGCCTATGTATGTATGTATGAAGGGCCTCCATAAAATTAGCAGGCTTTCAACTATCTTAACCCGTTTTACTACCACAGATCCTTCATAAGCTCCACAAAATCATCTAATTATAGCTATAATACAATAAAAAAGACAACACTGGTACACAAAGTGTTTAACAGTCTAGGAAGAGTTTAAAGAAAATTATTAACACCCTTCTTTTGTTCGTTGACCTTGAACTTTAACCTTAAGTATTATAATATATATATATATATATATATATATATATATATTTTGTATATATATATATATATATAGTTGTAGCAACAGATACTCAAGGTGGGAAGCGGAAGCAAATAACGGCAAGTAACACCAACGTAATGATGAGGTTTTTTTTTATTGAATTTTCTGTGACAGTTTCGACATTCCTTATGTCATCATCAGACCTAAAAAGAATGATACAATTATATTAGAGATAATTTAATTAATTGCTAAGATATTACTTGTATGTAATTAAGCATAACATACAAACATAATTTAAACCAGAAACAAATTAAGATTAAAATTAAAAATAAACCCCGAAATAAACTACTTAGATGTAACTACTGTATACCCTATCTTATAATTGTAACTAATACATATTCCTAAGATGATAATGGTATCATATATCTTACCAGTCAAAAACACAAGAGGTTGGTGGAGCTGTCGTGCGTACCAAGAGAAGGCTTTTAATGAACTGTGAGTAATGACTGCAATGAGGCGGGTTGAATCGCTTTAACAAGTGAACAATATTGAAAAATCATTTTTATTTATTGGGAGACCTAACGTTTCACAATTGTCTCGTATTGCTGAGAATGATGGTTTTGAGATCGGGAGGCCTGTTCTAATTGATCACTGCAGTCCTCAATTGTTTAGATGTATAAATGTGGGCGCTGTAACGCGTCTTATATTGGTCAAACGAAGCGCCAATTAAACATGAGGATTTCCGAGCACCAGGGTCGATCAATTAGAACAGGCCTCCCGATCTCAAAACCATCATTCTCAGCAATACGAGACAATTGTGAAACGTTAGGTCACCCAATAAATAAAATGATTTTTCAATATTGTTCACTTGTTCAGGCGATTCAACCCACCTCATTGCAGAGTCATTACTCACAGTTCATTAAAAGCCTTCTCTTGGTACGCACGACAGCTCCACCAACCTCTTGTGTTTTTGACTGGTAAGATATATACCATTATCATCTTAGGAATATGTATTAGTTACAATTATAAGATAGGGTATAGTTACATCTAAGTAGTTTATTTCGGGGTTTATTTTTAATTTTAATCTTAATTTGTTTCTGGTTTAAATTATGTTTGTATGTTATGCTTAATTACATACAAGTAATATCTTAGCAATTAATTAAATTATCTAATATAATTTTATCATTCTTTTTAGGTCTGATGATGACATAAGGAATGTCGAAACTGTCACTGAAAATTCAATAAAAATGTTTTTCATCATTACGTTGGTGTTACTTGCCTATATATATATACTGTATATATATATATATATATATATATATATATATATATATATATATATATATATATATATATATGATTGATATGCATGTTATTTAAGTAAAACGCAACTAACAGTCGTCAGCTTATCGGAAATTGAGTATTTTTGTATGATGAAGGTTAACTTATGACCTTGGCCTGTAACCTTGACCTTTATGTAGGATTATATTTTTGTTTGCTTTGATGTAACCCTAGAAAATCAAATAAGTGTGTCAAATTTCAGTAAAGATCATCAGTTAGTTTCAGAGGTATTAAAGGACTAGTTGACCTTGACCTTTGACCTTCATCTTGGCTTTCATGATGTCTGAAAATTTAAATTTTTTATTTTCCCTTAACCCTTCCCGCCCAGGCAGCATTTTAAAATGACACCGCGGCAGATGGGCAGGAGCCCGGGTGTCCCCTTGAAATCCGTAAGCTTGAAAGCCTATTAAGCGTGTTTTGAAAGCAGTGCGTCCGACGTATGTAAACAAAGCCTGTCTTTGCGTCACCGCACTTCCGAAAACAAGAAGAGTCGGAGTTTTTTATTGTGTTGTGTGTAAACAGATTTACTGTTGAAAAGTGTCTGATATTGCTAACATTACATCGAAACTCTCCACGGAAATCGTCATCACAACTGAACCAGTTGACCTAGAGAGCTCTACTCAATGCCAGTCTACAGATACGAAACACACCTACGTTTAGAGATGTGTGGGAATTCTCAAGCAGTTAAAATAACAAATATATCTATCTATCTATTCTATCTATATGCTCAGGCCCAATCCCCATTTTGGGGGTAGCCGACTCAAGACAGAGCAAGAACAGGGAAAACACAAAAACAACATAAAACAAAAAATAAACACAGATAAAAAACACAAACTCACACACATCCAGGTCACCCAGGAGAAGACCCAGAGACCAGGGTTACCAAGGTCGCTCCAGCACTCCCCCGGCCCTTGACCACCCGGAGAGGTTCCGATCTCGGCAGGCAGACATGCAGCGGAGCCAAAGCCACAAGCCCTCCCACCACACTTCCAGGCACACCCTTCATATTAATCGTCTCCCCGGGCCAGGCGCCTGATGGACTATTATCTAGTCCAACTTGCGCCCGACCCCTTACTCCAAATGACCACGTGTTCACTCAACTATTCACAAGCATTCTCCATTCACTCCTGTCCACCACCACTTCCCCTGCCTGATCTATAGTCATTCCTCTATCATCCAAAGCCTTTCTTACACAGTCTCTTCATCTCAATGGGGGTCCTCCTGCCCTTCTATCTCCCCTTGTACCTGACTCACATATTCTCTTTGTAAGCCTTTCATCTCCCATTCGTTCAACATGACTATACCAGCTCAGCACCCTTCTGTCCACTCTGGCTGACAAATGTTCCTGCTGCCCCACTCTCCTACGTATCTCTTCATTCCTCAATCTGTCTCTACGAGTAACTCCACACATACTCCTCAAGCAGCTCATCTCCATCACATCCAGCCCTCTTTTCTCCTTTTTCTTCAGAGCCCATGTCTCAGCCCCATACATCACTGTTGGCACAACAATTCCTTGATACAGTGCACTTTTTACTTTCACTCCGAGATTTCTCGTCTTCCACATACTTCCCATTGCTCCGAAAACCTTCCTTCCTTCACACACTCTCTGTTTTACCTCCACTTCCATACCTCCACTCCTGCTTATCGTTCCTCCTAGATATTTAAAACACTCTACTTGTTCCAATATTTCCCCATCCAGCCTCACATCTAGATTCACCCTATGCTCTCCCCTATTACACACCATTACTTTACTTTTATTGACGTTCACCTTCAGTTTCCTCCTTCCACAAACCACACCAAACTCTTTGACTACCCGCTGCAGTTTCTCATCAGAATCCGCCACCAATGCTGTGTCATCAGCGAACAGCTCCCAATCTCTACCATTCTTTCCTACTAAACCCAATCCTCTTCCCATAGTTCTCCTTTTCACCTCCCTCACCACATCATCCATAAACATATTAAACAGCCATGGTGACATTACACAACCCTGTCGCAAACCTACCTATAAAAACTCTTAACTGCTTCTAACAAATTTCCTCCTATTTCACAAATCCTTAACACCTTCCACATTGCTTCACGGTCCACACGATCATACGCTTTTTCCAAGTCCATAAAAGCCCAAAATATCTCCTTATGCTTCTCTAAATACTTCTCGCATAACTGTCTTACTGCAGATTTACAAATATATGGGTAGCCTATTAACCTAAGAAGTGCGCATGGGGGGTATGAGACACCACACTCCTGTGCCGACGTATTTGAGCTGTTCCCATCACTAACATCGTTATTTTACCATAAATAGCATTAATACTTATCCATATGCACCTATTATAGGTTGATTATAAAGGTATTAACCTGTTACAACAATAAAACAAGTGGAAACGGTGTTTGGATGGTCAAAATCGGCGATACAGGCCGGGAGTTACATAATGTATGGCTGAGGCAACCTCCCTGCCCTCCACCCCTCCCCTTGTCTGGAGAGACACTGTTCCGCAATAGTCTCTCTCTCGCTCTTTCCCACGCTTGGTAACAGTGATGACAACGCCCTGCTACCAACTCGCTAATGTTAGCACGAAAATTAACCACAAAATAAGGGAATAACAGGGAAAATAGGTGATAACTGAAGGAGGGGAGAAAAGTGGGGAAGGCGAGGAGGTGGAGGAGTGATATTTGGCATGGCCCAGGGGTAAAAAATAAAATAAAATAAATAAAAAAATAAAATAAATAAAAAAATAAAAACATAAAAAAACATTTTTTGGGGTGTTTTAACCCGTTGAGCCCCGGCTAGTTATAATATTTTGTTCACCCCAGTCCCAAGCCATTTTCACTTATTTTTTTTGTTTGCTAAAATGGAAGACAAGGATGAGAAATGAAAAAAAAACAAAAAAAAATCACCTCTGACATTTTTTTTTTTGGGGGGGGGGGGGAGCTTCAAAAAAATTTGTTGAGCCAAAATGGAAGAGAATGGTGAGAAATGAACACACAAATAAAAAAAAAACTCATTTCGGTCATTTGGGGGGCGGGGGGGGGGTTTCAATAGTTCGTCTCCCCCGCATGACCACCCGCCCGGGAGCACTAGGGTAAAAACTGAGTATGGCATTGTACGGCATACATCCTAAGGAGTATCTCACATAAATCTCAAGCCTCTAGCTCCCATACGACCGGAGTAATGAAGGTTCAAAGTGGCGGTAAACTAGGGGTGTAAACTATCCCCACTAAGCCCACCACCACCAGCCGCGCGGCTGTCTCGGCCTGCTCACACCTACTGGCCCGGCTCCCCCACACACTACGGTACTTCCCCCTCCTATTCTCCCGCCATTTCCTACCTTACGAGCCACGTAAGTGTTTTTTATATGTCGGACGCACGTGATGCGTCGCTGGGAGTTGGTGATCAAAGACTGCCGACGCAACACGTGCGACGCTGGGTCTCAACGGGTTAAATGGATTTTTTTTTCCCCTTACTCTTAAGAGTCTTCCCGCAGTCCGCCGGGGGAACTCTTAAGTCTCCCCGCAGTTCCCGGGTTAAAGATGTTTTTCGGCCAGATCGCCCGGACCTCCTTATTGTCATTAGGAAGGCGAGCCCGGGCGGAAAGGGTTAAAGCACAACTGTCTCAACGAATTTTGTGAAGTTTACATGAATAGTAAAGAAATTAGCATATTGACCTTATATTTGACATTGACCTGTGACCTTCACCTATCAAATGGAATTATGTATATTCTTGTATGACCTTGCTCTAGGCATTCCGAATATGCATGATATGCCTAATGAGAATCTTACATTAAATAAGAAATACTAGTAAAAATCATATTTCGATCTTTAACCTTGACCTTTGACCTTAGAATTTCTTATCAAGGATTTAGTTAGCTTAACCCTCTCCGACATATGATGCGAGTTTGAGCCTATTAGGGATACTTTAAAGCCTTTGTTACTATCAGGGGTATTTAGAAACCTTTAGTTTAGTTACTTCAACCTCTGCAGTTGTCTTTGAGTTAGCTGTGGGCAGAAAACTAATTTTGGAGAGGTAATTATAAGAGTGAGAGAACTCTTATTTATTATTGCTAATCTGGCAACCTCTGCGTCATATGAGTCTGAAAGGGTTAACAGCAATCTTCGTATTAACTAGCATTATGAATATGGTGTAATTCATATAAAAACGTATTGATTACAAATAGTGATCATATACTGTGACCTTGACCTTTGACCTTTGACTAAAAATAAAATACATATATTTGGATGGTCGTCGCATTGACCAACTGAATTTGCCTGTATAATTTGATGACAATACATTAAACAGTCAAGGAGGAGTTTAGGGAAAATTACAAATACTCTAGTTTTGACCTTGACCTCTGACCTTAACTATTACAATATTTATGTGAAATTTTATATATATGATATTTAAGTAATAAGCCATAACACAGCCAGTTTTCTAAAATTTGAGTAATCTTTTTTAATAAATAATAATAGTTGACCTTTGACCTTTATGTAAGAGTACATTTTTGTTTGCATTGACATTGCCCATGAAAATCAAATAAGCATGCCTAATTTCATTAAAACCCATCAGTTAGTTTCATATATATTAATAGAATAGTTGACCTTGACCTTTGACCTTTATGTCTCAACATTTAGTATTTTCCTTTTCACTTAAAGTGCAACTATCTCACCAAATGTTTTGAAGTTTGCATGAAAAGTAAAGAAAATAGCATATTGACCTTTTATTTGACCTTGACCTGTAACCTTGACCTTTCATATGAAATTGAAGTTTATTGTATGACCTTGGCCTAGGTAGGCCTATTCCGAATATACATGGTAAGCCTAATGAGAATCTAACTGTTAGTATAAGAAATACTGGTCAAAAACCTATTTTGAACTTTGACCTTACCCTTTAGAATATTTGTCTAAAATTTGTGCAATATGATATCAAGGTAACCAGTAACTTGTATAGTGAAAATGAAGAAATTTGAATAAAAACTAAAAACTAAATAGTATAAGTTGACCTTTCACCTTGACCTTGACCTTTATGTAAGAGTGAAAAAATGTCATTGACATTGCCAA
Source organism: Paralithodes platypus (assembly GCA_032716605.1). Taxonomy (NCBI): domain Eukaryota; kingdom Metazoa; phylum Arthropoda; class Malacostraca; order Decapoda; family Lithodidae; genus Paralithodes; species Paralithodes platypus. Next base: position 28,922,272 of record CM064550.1, read on the forward strand.
GGAAAATCAAATAAGCATGACTAATTTCATTGAAACCCATGTTAGTTTCATATATATTTATAGAATAGTTGACCTTGACCTTCATATGTGTCTTAAAATTTATTATTTTCCTTTTCATTTAAAGTGCAACTATATCGCCAATTCTTTTGAAGTTTGCATGAAAAGTAATGCAATTAGCATATTGACCTTTTATTTGACCTTGACCTGTGAACTTGACCTTTCATATGGAATTGTATAGTTTCCTGTATGACCTTGTCCTAAGTATTCCGAATAAACATGGTAAGTCTAGTGAGAATCTAATAGTTAATATAAAAAATACTTGTAAACAAAATATTTTGACCTTTGCCCTTGACCTTTGACCTTACCCTTCAGAATAGTTATCTAAAATTTGGTCAATAAGATACTAACGTTACCAGTAACTTGTATAGTGAAAAAGAAGAAATTTGAGTAAAAACTAAGACACATGAAATATTGACCTTATTTTTAACATTGACCTTTGACCTTAACCTTTAAGTTAAATTGACAATTTATTTTTGACTGACCTTCGCATTGACCAAATGAATATACCTGTGAAATTTGGTGAAAATCCATCAAATGGTCTAGGAGGAGTTTCCGAACGGACGGACGACGGACGACGGACGACAACAGACAAGCTGACTGATGGTGCACAGCATACGGGCGGGATCTGTGTGCGCGATACCACTCTGCTTCGCAGAGTTGAATATAAAGGACTTGTGAGGGGTTTAAATAGGCTGATGATGGAAAACAAAACAATACGTGTATCGGTAGTGTAGGCCTAGGCCTATTATTTTTTTTTTCCCATGTCCCTGGTTTCGGGAGTCGACTTATATTTGATAGAAAGACTTTTATAGGTCTGATTTGGCACAAACTGGGAGGCCGACTTATACACAATGTCGCCTTATCTTCGAGGATATACGGTAAATAATTTACCTGGGATGGCACACTATCAGCTAACGTACATCTATCATGTGAATGTAGTGGTGTTTTTGTTTTTTGTTTTTTAGTATATATAAAATTAGTTTAACCAGACTACCGAGTTCCACTAAAGAACTCTCATAGAGCTGGCCTGAAGGATTAGATCAAGATGGACAACTAATCAAGTCAAGATAGATAAGGAAGGGCAAGAGATGAACAAATCCAGGAAGGCGAATAGACATTTCTCGCCATTTCATCAGTTCAGCCGGACCACATGAGCTTAACAGCAGAGCTCTTATAGGGCAGGGCCGAAGGATGAGGCAAGAACTGCTACACAGCAGCACCAACCAAAAAGTGATCAAGGGCAAAGAATGAGAGATCAGGACTAAGGTAGAAAAAAATCAAAGCGAAATGCAAAACAAATGCACTACTGAGGGGAATCAAGTCAGCTCGGCAGCATCAGCGACCGAAGAGACAAATCAGGTCAGGAGCCTACTACCTAGCCAGGCCAGGGAGGTATGTGATATAGGCTGCCCTAGGACAACCGAATGGGACAGAATAAGAACAGAAGGGGAAAAACATAGAAAGAGAAATGAAAAAACTAGCAAAATTAGTCAAGCCAACAACAAAAGCTCGAGGGGAGAGGAAAAGGGAAAAGCTCCAGACCCTCCACCATCCAGCCCCAGTCGCCGGCCCCGATGCCTCCAACCTCGTCAAGGGGAGCAGTATTACGAGGGATGTAGTGGAGTGGAAGAGCAATATAACAAAAGAAAGACCAGTAATTCAGCACACGATAGTCCAGAAAATTCAGTACAGTAGTTCGGCATCTGATAAAGGCCATCAAAAAAAGAGCTAAATTTCTATTTTTTTCCTTATTATTGTGATTACAATGGAATTTACAACTCTGCAATATGACTGTGGAATGATACACTGACAAAAGGAAGACTCATTATGGCTGAAAAAGAAACATTGTGGCAGAGAGCAGATAGTTTATGACCGGAGAGAGACACCATACACCATGCGGCACGCTTGGGAATTTGACATTGCCGGTTATGCCGATTTTCCGGTTATGTAAGATTTACTCTTGTAATTCCCCAAAAATATACTTATTAATAAATTATATAAGTACTGTACATGCACACAAGTACAAAACAATACAGGTACTGTACTACAATGTTGTAACTGCAGTGACCATTTAGTAGACAGAGACCGTTAGTTATTTGTGATATTTGTAACCAGTGATCCTTTAGTAAACATAGACCACTAGTTATTTGTGTAATTTTCTCATTATCATTTCTCCTGTCATCTACTATCTATCTCTATCAATTATTTCTATTTCTGACTATCTATTTATTTCTATCTTTATTTTCTATATCTATTATTTCTATTTCTATCTATCTATATACTGTACCTGTATTTCTATCTCTAACAAGTCACGAGCCATGGCTTAGTCAGTAGAGCGTCGGCTGCTGATCAAAGGGTCGGCGAATCTAGTCCGCACTGTCAAAATGTTATTGGTAGATGTCTAGCCCGGGTAACTTGGAGAAAAAAAAAAATAGCTATTTCCCTTGTTAGTGAGCAGATACAGTTGATGTTTAGTCTCAATTTAATCTGGGACTCATTTCTGATATGATGGACTTGAAAATTGAATTATTCCACCAACTCATAACAAGCAAAATTGACACAAAAGTTGATTAAAATATGTTAAAAAAAAATATCAATCTTTTTCCCAACACAAGCTCAGTGATGAGTGACAGCAAGAGAAAAGTATGAAACTGACCTAATTTTCTGAACTTAATTTTTCTATTTTAATGCCATGGTTGAGTTTGCCAGTTATTTGAATACCGGATAAACAGAGTTCTACTATACTGTAGCTAAGGGAAAGACACATAACCCGCACACACATAAATCATCTTAACCAAAAGTAAATTTCCCAACAAGTGAACGGCTATGGCTGAAGGATGAAACACCAGAGACACTACAGTTGAGAGAAGACATAATATTTGGCTGAGATAAGATCAACTATGGTTGAGGGAAGACACCTTATAGCTGAGAGAAGAAATTACTGAAGGAAGAAGATACATAATGTAGGGAAACGACATGTTATTATGGCTGAAATGATTGAATAAACAGACATTGTGACTGAAGAAAGCCATTATGGCTGAAAGAAAATCACTGTACAGTATAATGCAGAAGTGTCGAAAGAGTGAGAGATAAATGGTGTGGTAGGAATAGCTTGAGAGAAGACACACTATGGAAGAAAAAAGACACACTGGCTAGAGATAGACATGTAAGCTACTATGGCTGTAAAAAGATTCAACTGAAGGAATACAACAATATAGGCAAAGAAAAAAAAATTATATAAAAAACAAACCATACTATGTGTGAGTGCTATGGCCAGAGATGAAAGTACAGGGTAGATAAACAGGCACCATGGAATGTGTGGGTACAGGGAAGACACTATAGCTTTAGAAAGACATTCTATAGCCTACCCAAAACAAAGCTATCCACGTGTGAGTGTTGTGGCCACAGATCAAACAGCAGTCAGGGATGTGAGAAAAACAGACAAAATGGAAGGCATGGGTACAGGGAAGGTACTATGGCTGAATAAAGACATACTGTAATACTGTATGGTATATCCAAAATATAATGAACCTGTTATGTGAGTGTTATAACCACAGATAAAGCAGCAGTATGGGGTATGAGAGATCAACAGTGTGGATGGCATGGGTACAGGGGAACATAGTGATGCCCCCAAGTGTGAGTGTTATGGCCAAAGATAAAGCACCAGTGCAGAGTATGAGAGAGATCAACACCATGGAAGGAATGGGTACAGTGAACCACACTCATTATGTGTGAATGTTATGGCCACAGATGAAGCAGCAGTATGGGGTGTGAGAGAGACAGACAGCATGGAAGGCATGGGTACACGGGAACACAGTGATGCCCCCCTCACTCACCAGGGCAGGGGTAGCCAGGGGGAGGTGGCAGCAAAGACACAGACCCTTCAGCACCCCCGTCCCTGCCCCCCAGTGGTGACTCAAACTGGAGGGAGAACTGGGGGACCTGGTGAGTTGTGGATGTGGAGATAAAGCTTCAGACTCCTGTGTGGCACCTGAACCCGAGACTCTCTCGGCATTCGGCTTGCTCTCGGGACTTTGCCTAAATAGAGATCTTGCAACCTGCAAATATATCTAAATTAATGAATTACAGTCATGGTCATGAATACTTGAAGACCCCATAGAAAACAGCAAGCTAACATTACCTAGAAAATCTGAGTAATCAAATCTCTGTGGCTCGAGCAGTTTGTCAGTACACATCATAAATTCATAATTGAGGCTCCATATAATCCAGAATTTCCTGTCCATGACTGTACTGCATATACATTTTCTATGTGATAGAACACTACTGTATATCATAAATATCATATATTAACTATATTTGTAATACAATACTTTCTAAATAGAGATCTTGTCACTTACAATACCCATAGTATCATATATAATTACAGTATATAATGTATAAATTTTCTGTGGGACTTGTATGTCATTAAATATTTAGCTAAGCAGATCATCTGTAATTTATTAAAAATATACCTTACAAAACTAGCTTCAAATTATATCAAGCACAAAACTATACAGTAAGATATACTATAACATAGTGTCATCGGATTAATGGCCGTATTCTCAGATGTTCGAGAACACCGTCGTATAGGTAAATTCAAGTGACTAAGAACACAGCCCTAAAAGTGATATAAGCTAATTACTATAGCATTAACCCTCCTTGCCTGGGCAGCATTTATAGATGTTGATAATCCTATCCGGGCAATCTGGCCAAAAAACGTTGTATGTAAACATAATATTATTTTTGTTAATTTAATAGCTAGAGAATTCAAACAAATCTCAAAATGTAGCCCTTACTTGTATCTGTAGACTGGCATTAAGTAGAGCTCTCTAGGTCAACTGGTTCAGGTGATGACGATTTCCGTGGAGAGAGTTTTGCCGCAGATTTAGCCATATCGGACACTTTGGAAGACTAATTTTCGCTCTAACTGGCAATGGCGGAAAAGGTCGGACTTCTTCTTCTTCTTGTTGAGGCTTGGCGGCGCTTCGATCGGCTTTGTTTACAAACGTTTCGCCGCACAGCTTTCAAAGCACGCTTAACCATTCCAGCCCGGGTGTCATTTTAAAATGACACAGCTTACGAAGGGCCGGAGCCCGGGTGTCCTTTTAAAATCCCTATGCTTGAAAGCGTGCTTTGAAAGCCGCGCGGTGAAAATTTTCTTTGCAAGGGTGATCGCAGTGCCACCAAGCCTCAACTACTACCGTTATCAGTCTGTACGTGCCCGCCATAGCGAGATATAGCGAAAATATGTCTTCCGACGCGTCCGATTCTGTGCAACTTCCTGCACGCCTCACTGCAACCCTACTAGCTACGTCGACGCCTACTGCGACCGAGAAAAAGCCTGACCGTAAGAAAGCGAAGGTTTTGTTGAGCGAAAGTGCCATTGAGAGAGAACTTTTGGCCATAGAAACTGAAAGTTAAAGTTCAAGTTCTTTCGAAGCAAGCAGTGGTGAAAGCTTGGTAGACAAACTAAAAGACATAAATTAAGTTGAGTTTGAGGGCTTTCAGGGTGATGATGCAGTGGATTTATATCATATATCAGATAGTAGTGCGAACCCTGATGTTGAAGTGTTCGAGGAAGGTGCAATAGAAATTCCAAGTGTGCTTGAGCCTAGGCCTACCCCGCCGCCATCGCACCGTGGTCAGCCTAGGCCTACTCATGAACCTTCCCCCTTGCCTGCTCGTACACCCTTGAAAGTGAGCAAATACTTTTATAAGAAAACTTTGGTGAAAAGTGCGGCCAAAAGAGCACGCAAGGCGGCAGAGGAAATAAGGGAAGGCAACATAAGTAGTGGTAGTGACAATGACGCCGACCCTGCTCTAGTCACCATCCGCATTCCTTTGTCTCGACGCCGTGACCCGTGACGCCGCGCGGGTCACCCACAGCCCTCAACTTCATCTCTCCCTCAGGATGAGCGAAGGGCCTCTACAAGTGGTACTAGTGGTGCGGCATTGTCCTCCCACAGTGTACTACAGGCCTCATCACATCGGCGAGCTTTATTTGGAGGGGAGAAGCCCTCAGCTCGCCGCAAAATGAGTCCAACTCCCGAGGATGATCATCCCATTGTTCCACCCCCCCGCAGCTTCCCGCCCCTCCCCGCCGCCGACGCCCGGTCCCTTCTTCGCCGGAAGTAACCCCCGATGACGATGTCGACGACCCTGATGTTGCCCCAGATGACCTGACATCACCTGAGGAGCAGGAGGAAGTGGAAGAAGAGGAGGAGGAGATACCGACACAGCGAATTCGAGGGCGAGGCCGTGGCGGTCGTGGGCGTGCGGCGCAGCCTGCCAATGCTGAAGCCGACACCGCTACCGCTGCCCGTGGCCGTGGGCGTGGGCGTGCCCCTTCATCAGAGTTGTTTGTCTGGACTGATGGGGCAGATTTTGAGCCAGATGTGCCTGCTTTTGACGAGGTGCAGGTTGGCTCAGGGGTGTCAGCAGCATATCCCTGTGGCCCAGATGCAAGCCCTAGTGAACTTTTTTGTGGGTTTAATGACAACGAGGTCATGGAATACCTGGTGGAGGAAACCAACAACCATCACAGCATCTGTGCAAACTTTCTTGGCAGGGAAACAAGTGCCAAGATGGTGGCATGGTGAGCTGCCACTGTAGCAGAAATGTATGTTTTTCTGGCACTGACTATGCTGATGACACACATCAGAAAACATGCTCTGGCAGATTACTGGATAACTGCCGATCTGATTACAACCCCAGCCTTCGGGAAATATATGTCCAGGGACAGATATTTTGACATTCTGTCCTATCTGCACTTGACCAACAACATGGCAGTCCACCTTCAAGATCGGCTTCGGAAAATCAGGAAGCTGTATGACATGATACGTCAAGGTTTACCACCTACCTGATACCATTCCAGAATATGTGCCTCGACGAGTCTCTGGTCCTGTTCTGGGGGAGGCTGCATTTCCGGCAATATATCCCGTCGAAGAGACACCGTCTCGGATCAAGATCTTTGTCCTCTGCGACTGCAAGACGGGATATGTTCTAGAATTTGTGGTCTACAGCGGCAGTGGTGGCGAGATTGTTACTGACCACGACATAGGATTTGGTGGCGCTGTCGTACAAAAGATGATGGAGAAACACTTCCACAAGAACCACATCCTGTACACAGACAATTATTATATGTTGTCCATCCTCACCAAGTACCTACATGACCGCAAGACCGGAGCTGTCGGCACAGGAAAGACTGGAAACTAGTTCGAGATGTAAAGGTCATCCCGAGCGAAGAATGTATCCCCCACTATAAGCTACTTGTGTGCGACATGAGCTTATACAGAGATCCTAAGCGCAAGAAGGTTTACATACCCAAAAGGAAAGTGTGGCTGCTGAAGGACAAGGAAGTTAGGGATAGGTTTCATAATGAACTGGAGGAAATGAATAGAAATAAGGAAGCTAGGCCTAACGATGTAAATAGCCAATGGAACTTTCTTAAGCATAGCCTTATCGCTGCCACTGACAAAGTCTGTGGGAAAACAAAGGGTCACCCCAGGAATAAGACCTCTTGGTGGTGGAACGATGAGGTAGAACATGCTGTGAAAGAGAAAAGGAGATGCTTCAAAGCATGGAAGAAAGGAGGCAGCAGGGAGGAATACCAGGCAGCTAAACGAACTGCCAAAAGAGTTATTTACAATGCTAAACATCGCATTAAGGACCTGGTCCTCGAACAAGTGTGTAACACTGACAATCCCAATGGGATCTTCAACCTAGCTAGGCGAGTTAAAAATTACAGTAGGGATATTATAGGTGAACAGTGTGTTAGAGATGATAATGGGAAGATTGTGTATGCAGAAAATGAAATCAGAGAAGCATGGAAGGTACACTATGAACGATTGCTAAATGTAGAGTTTGAATGGGATAAGGAACAGCTTAGTATCGAAAAACCAATATCTGGGCCCCCTCCTTTGATAGCACCAGCTGTAGTGAGCGACGCAATCAATAAAATGAAGGACGGTAAAGCTCCAGGTTGCTCCGACATTGTCGCTGAGATGATAAAAGCCTCAGGGGAGATTGGTGTAAACTTAGTCACTGAGTTGATAAACACCATTATTAAAGATGAGAAAATCCCAGAGGATTGGCTCAAAAGTGTAATAGTAAATATATACAAAGGAAAAGGGGATGTGCTAGATAGAGGAAATTATAGGGGCCTGAAAATGCTTGACCAAATCATGAAGGTCTGTGAGAGAGTCCTTGAGGGTTTGATCAGGCAAAGCATCTCTATTGATGATATGCAGTTTGGTTTTATGCCAGGACGTGGTACAACCGATGCAATCTTCATAGTCAGGCAGATACAGGAAAGATACTTACTAAAAGGCAGGGATCTTTACTTTGTGTTTGTGGATCTGGAGAAGGCCTTTGATAGGGTACCTAGAGATGTTGTGCAGTGGGCTATGAGGAAACTTGGTGTGGAAGAGTGGCTGGTGCGTGTGATAATGAAGATGTATGAGGATTCGCGAAGTTCGGTGAGGGTGAAGGGTGTACTGAGTGATGAGTTCGCAGTCCGTGTTGGAGTCCATCAGGGTTCAGTGTTAAGCCCCCTCCTCTTTATTATGGTCTTGGAGGCGCTGTCTAGAGTTTTTAGAGGCGGACTCCCGTTGGAACTGTTTTATGCAGACGATTTAGTCCTAATAGCTGACAGTATGCAGGATGCTGAGGCCAAATTCAGAGAGTGGAGAGAGGGCATGGCGAGCAAGGGTTTAAGAGTCAATATTAACAAAACCAAGGTTATGCATTGTAGATTGAGACGAGGTAGATTGAGCGGTGCATACCCATGTGCAGTGTGTGGAAAGGGAGTGGGCGTTAACTCAATTCAATGTAGCATCTGTCGATGTTGGGTACACCATGGGAGTAAGCGCTGTAGTAGAATAAAGGGGCCCCTGCCGAAGGATAAGTCAGAAATAGAGAAATGTGAGTGCGTAGTGTTCAAAGGCGAGCTTGTGTTAAGTGATGATCCTGTGGCTGTGAATTTTGGAAATGAGTTTTTGGAGCTGGTGAACAAGTTTTGTTACCTAGGAGATACCATCTCTGCCGGTGGTGGGGCCGAGGCTGCCACTGTTGCTAGAATTAGGTGTGGCTGGGGGAAGTTCAGAGAATTTATGCCAATCCTGACCATGAAAAGAATGCCTCTCCCCCTGAAGGGAAAGGTGTATGCCTCATGTGTTAGAAGTGCAATGACGTATGCCTCAGAAACATGGGCCGTTAAAGTAGAGGATGTCAACAGAATGGAGCGTAATGAGATGAGAATGGTGAGATGGATGTGTGGGGCCAGGCTACAGGATAGAATAACAAATGTTGAGCTGGGGAGACGTTTAGGTATAAAGAGTATTAGCGAGGTGATGCGTACAAGTAGACTGGGATGGTATGGACATGTGGAGAGAATGGATGAACAAAATTGGGTGAAAAAATGCAGGTCTGTGATTGTGGAGGGAGCTGCACCAAGGGGTGGACCGAGGAAGACCTGGGATCGGATTATACGCGCCGATCTCAAATCCAAGAACTTGACAAGTGAAGCAGCCCTTAACAGGGTTGCCTGGAACGCCGCCATTAGGACAAGAGACTGAAACTGCACTGATGTGTGGAACACTCAGTCTTAAAATGTTATGTATGTATGTATGTATGTAGTCAAGGCCAAGAGGAAGGGCATGCCAGTGTACCCGACCAAGACGAAGAAGACAGAGGTGTTCCACAAGAAGAGTGGCTCCATCCTCTCTATCCACTGGCATGACCAGTGCAAAGTAAACCTCCCCAACACATGCTACAAAGCAGAGATGGTCACCACCGGGAAAGTGGACCGGAAGACGAAAAATCCCGTCCAGAAACCAGCTGCTGTCCTGGATTATAACCTCAACATGCATCTCATCGATAAGTCCGACATGCAGATAGGCTTCATCGACTGCCTGCGAACATCCTGCTGGTGGTACAAGAAGTTTGTGCTGCACACGGTCGACATGTCAGCCCTCAACGCCAACATATACCGGCTGAGGACTCCCGGAGCCAAGAAGTATAAGTCACTGCGGAAGTTCCACAAGCAGGTGATACTAGAGCTCCTGGACCAACATGCTGTACAAGGACCAGGCAGGCTGGACCGGACGGCGTGTGCTGACAACTTCAGGAAGCACCAGCTCACCTCCCTTCCTCCCAAAGTACCAGGTGGTAAAGCCAATAGTCAGAAGAGGTGCCATGTCTGTAGCCACACAGACCCCATAAAGTGAGGAAAACCACATGGGTATGCCTCGAGTGCTTCAACAATTTTCACACTCTAGTACAATATTGAAGTGCCAGTGACAATGACAGTGAAAGTGACACTAAAAATGTAGGCTATAATAATATAAAATAATGAGTAAAAGTGAAAGAGACACAAATAACATTAATAATAAGTGCCTGTGACAATGACACTAGAATGTAGGCTAATAATGAGTAAAAGTGAAAGAGACACAAATAACAGTAATAATAAGCGCCTTCATAACAATATGAACAAGTGAAAGTAGACACTAAAATCTATATTATAGCTTACCTAACAATAAATACTGGTGAAAATGACACTATCAATTATCATAGTCCAGTGAAAGTGACACTAAAATATGCAACAAATAAAAGTACAAGTGAGACACAAAAATATCTTTATAAGTAACTTTATTGAGTTAAAATTACATAATAATGTTTATAATGGCAAAATAAACTAATAAAAACACTCAAATCGCTTCCCGGAATAATTGCAGGTGGTGCGACAAGTCCAGTAGTGCGTCGTAGCCGGGGCCGCAGCAGAGCGTCCGGACGCGTCTAGGTAAATATGCGGCAAAAGTTATCTCCACTAAAATCGCCATCACACCTGAACCAGTTGAGCTAGAGAGCTCTACTCAACGCCAGTCTACAGCTCAAAGTAAGGGCTACATTTTGAGATTCGTTTGAATGCTCTAGCTATTGTATTAACAGAGATAGGCCTATGTTTACAGACGTCGTTTTTTAGCCAGATCGCCCGGATACGAGCTCCTTCATTTAGAAAGGCAGACCGGGTGGGAAGGGTTAAGGACGCTTTTAAGCATACATATTTAAAAAGGAAGCCCGGGCTCCGGACCTTCGCAAGGTGCGTCCTTTTAAAATGCTGCCCGGGCAGGAAGGGTTAAGTACTAACCTTGATGGAGTAAGGTCTCAGTGTGGTGTTGGTGAGTGTCCTCATAAGGGCCAGACGAGCCCCATCACCCCGCCTCTCGGCTAGCGACACCAATATACACCATTGGTACACTCTGTAATAATACATTTAAGTACAATGTGCAATACTGTACAACACTGGTGCAATCTAGAACGCAATGCTGGTGCAATGCAATATTTATTAGTGGCCCCTTCATCATTGACGATATGCCTTAAACAGTAATGGCACTCTTCGAACTCATGCGTCAGCTGTTTGAACACCCGCCCCAGAGTGTTAAAGAGATCTACATCGTAAGCGTACCCTCATTCACTTACGGAATCGTCCTCATGATCGGGAGCTCACTACGAAAAAACTTAGTAAAAAAATAAAAGAAAAAATATTAGAACCACTAAAATGCTATGCTTCCCATCGTGTGGATGTTGATAGCGTGGGTGTGCTCGCAGACGTACGCTGCAGTGCCAAGCGCCATTCTTCCTTCTCACTCTCGGGCTCGTTGCCGACGGACGTGGGATTCCGACCTCTCTTCATTCTGCATTCTACGGTCTCTACTAGTGAGTCATTTGCTCATTTGTATTATCTGAGATGTTCTAGAATAGGTTTAGATTAGATAGGTCGGGCGTTCCGATTGGCACGACCCCCAGGAGTGTGTTATATAAGGGTGCTTATGTTGGCGTCCCCTCGTTCCCCTATGAACGAAGCCGCCATGTGTTTATTGTTATTATTGCTCTATTGGTAGCATAGCTAGTATGTTAGGAGGCTTATTACTATAGGGCACCGCTTTTCGGCTACCTTTCTGGTAGGTTAAGCGTATTTGTTTTCATCAGCAGACTATAGTTTAAGGGTTGCTTCACGTGGTGAAGAGCCTTCTGTAGTTTTCTGCGGTCTTTTTCCCTACGCGCTGGTCGTCGTGATGATGGTGGATGCTGGCTTCTTCCTGGAGGTAAGAGTAACGCTGAGTCGTCGTACTGCTTGCCCTAGGCCACGTGGCCAGCCTCTGTGTAGGGGTATTTTATGGCTAGGATGTGTTATTATTATTAATTTTGTTAATTACAATAATTTGGGCCATAAGATGTGACCTTCTCTTTCATGACGAATATTGTGAGTGAAGTGAAGGTGTCGGGAGACGTCCTGACGTGTATAATTATGTACGTGTGTGTTTTGCTATCTTGTTGCAAACGAATTAGAAAACGCAAAGGTTTAGTTCTACTCTTCCGGTGGAAGGTAGCCAAGTGCTATCTTGCCGGATGCCCTCTTCGGCGGGCTAGGGTAGAAGATCCAAGTAACCCGTTCGTGGTCGAGTGCCAGAACGAATTCCTGGCGGAAGGGGAAGACTTCCAAAAGGGATTCCGGCCCAGCCGGAATTACTCGCCTATACAGTACTTTAATAAGTCCTCAAGCGGCGGGGAAGACTTCTAATCCGTCACCGCGGCGGAAGAGTAATGTTAACGTATAACACATTCTGATGGAATGATAACTTGGGTATAGGCCGGTGATAAGGATTATCATAGATAAGTAGTCTTAATACAGTAGGGGCTCACATAGAACGTGTTCGCATAGAATGAGTCGCTTATAGAACGCCCGACCTAAAATATTGTTCCAAAATTTTCGTTAGGAACGAATGTGATCATATAGAACGATTTCGCCATCAAAGTAGGGCAAATCCGAGGAGTTTTCATATAGAGCGCCGAAATATCGTACAAAACGTACAAAATATCGTACGCTCCTGACGGAAATTTACGCTTAGAGTGAACATTGACCATATTGGGCCACCAAAATGCCGTGTTCACATAGAACGGCCTCGTTTATCGACCAATTTCTCGTTCTATGTGAGACCCTATTGTACCTTCAATAGAGACAACCGGAGGGTGGTTTTCCAGAAGGGTACACAGGAAACTTAGAGTAGTGATTAACCCTTCCTACCCGGTCTGCCTTAGGTAAGGACTGCCTTATCTAATGCATGAGCTTAATAGCCTAATTAAGCTTGGTCTGAACGCCGTGCGTACGACGTATGTCAACAAACCCAAGCGTTCGTCACCGCACCTCCGAAAACAAGAAGGAGAAGACTCCTCAATGTTATTGTTCTGACGTCATGACGAAATTAGTGTCTGAAAAGCCCCCATATTGGCAACATCTCTGCAATATTGGCTCCACTGAAATCGTCATCACAACTGAACCAGTTGACTTACAGAGCTCTACTCAATGCCAAAATACAGATTGAAAACCGCACTACGATTATAGATGAGTGGGAAAGTTCTAGCAGTGAAAATAAACATAAATACGGTAGCCTAGGCCTAGACGTTTTTCAGCCATTTCACCCGGGTAGGGGCGACCGTCATTGGGTAAGACAGCCCGGGGAGGAAGGGTTAAAGGAGTAATCCCGTCCACCAATCAGGGGGCGGGATTCACCCAGTTAAAAGGACCAGATTTACCCGTCATCACATACCAGAAAGACAACATTGACACACCCCAGCTCTCCACCAATCACAGGCCTCCAATGACGCAACCGGATAAGCTAGCTGCGAGGCCTTTCTCCTCCTCGTCAGTAAATTCGCTCCCAGTACCTTCATGTATATTTTATCCTGGTTGCAGATGTCATAAGACCTTAGTGCCACCATTGTACTCCCGTCAGCCACTAAAAGATATCTTGAATCAGCTGCCAGGAGAATATATTGAAGATCGAATGGAGCAAGAGAGGGAGAGAAGATGCCAGCAAGCACCGAGAAACTCTCGGCCGCGCGGCTCCACCAATCAGAGCGCGAGGGAGGGGTATACAGTATAAGGAGGTGGGCGGGGCCGCAGAAGTCATTCACTCCTGGGCACTCAGAGGGAGCGGAGCTGCCCTCTCCCGGCACCGGCAACCCAGGCCTTACCCTTGGCACTCTGGGAAGAAACATTAAGTCTGTTCCAAGTCTCCAGACACCTAGCAGTACCCACTCTACAACGGCTCCGATACACCTTAAGTATCCGGATGCCTGCAGACACATAGCTGGCCTACATACCTACACAGTCAAGCAGTACAAGAGGCCCAGCAAGTGGTAGATGGAACAGAACGAATGGAGGCAGTCTACTGGCCCACTTTGAATTGGTGAAGAAGACACCACCAAGCTTTTTATTTAAGGACCCTTATGGGCCCGAACAGACTTATAAAAGGAAGATAAATGTTAAGACAACCTGGGGGGGGGGGGGGTTCCAGCTTTAAAATATGATGTGTTCTTATAGAACAATTAAAGATAATTTTGACTAGACAATAAATGCAATAAAGGGATGACGTGTTGTGAGATATAGCTGTAATTGTTAGAAAAGGCGACAAGCCTATTAGCTAATGTTAGTATAGGATCTTATAGGAAATTAAGTAAGATAGAGAATATCTCAACTGTAAGTGGGGGTTATTGGATAACATAACAAGATTTAGTAATTGATACTTATGTTATAATTAGCTCTAGAAATAGTTAGGCAAGGGCATTAGCCCATACCCATGTATGGGTATGAGGTGTGGTGGAGTGGTCTTGCCACTGGCCTGGTAATCCAAAGGTCCCGGGTTCAAATCCCGATGTATCAATGGGAAGATATTATTGGGATGGAATTTGTGCTGTACCTAGTATCAGTGCATTACCACAAAGCCCACCGAAACGTCAATAAAATACCCTCATTGTTCCCTGATTAAATAGCACTGTATGAATATTCCCATATTCAAAATATGCTATAGGGGTTCAATGCCTGGTGAGTTATATGCTCAACAGGTGGCGTTGTGTGTGTGTAAGTGTGAGAGTCCGAGTGTAGGGAGTGAGACAGTGAAGCACGGGAATGAGGTGGCTTCAGAGATGGGGTCGTTACGGGCCATGAGTGAGCACCGTGCCTCATGTGAAGGCAAGATGGCAGGTGCTCGTTGTACTCTACGTGCTTCACATGTCTCACTCCCTAGACTGGAACAAGACCTCACGGGCTTCACTGTTCATTGTAAAGCGGTGAATGTTAATGGTGGGTTCACACATTCACGTATATTGCTCCCGTCCGGCGTATCGCCAATTTATGTAAAGACGCGAGTAGTTTCTGCCGTTGAACGCCCGTTCTTCCACGTCTATTGCACTTCCCGACAGACGTAGCGTAACGGGGCCAGTGTTACGTCAGACGTAATGGAGTCGTATTGAACTACGTACGTGTTTGCGACGTGCGTAAGCATAGCCCCGTTCGACCTCATGGGCTGCACGATTTGCGGGAACACAGGCCACGCCCATGCCACGCCCCCTCAAGACCGGCGTAGCTGAGGCCGCACGTCTTGGGATTTGTTAGGTCGTACCTGGACCGGTTCTGGCCAATCGTAGGCACACCCCGTCTGACCAAACACAGACAAAGACAGTCTTTGTCAACCACGTAGGTCTGGGTTGTAATCTGGGAACTACAAAAGGGCAGGAATGGCCACACCATTCCCATTCCCAGTCCTTCATCGGCACCATGAACAACATCGAGGAATTCATCCTGGAGGAGTTACCCGCTGAGTGCCAGCCAATTTTGACGGTGTGCTTCTGCCAGTGCCAGATTTTTTTTTTTTTTTTTGGCTAAATCTATTAAGTTGGGAGAGAAATGGTAAAAAAAAACACTCCCCTCACCAGAAATCAGGTCCCCGATGGTCCCGAAAGTAGCTGAAAAGACACTATAGACTACAGAGACTTTTATGATATCGGAATGTATGGGTGGGAGGGTGGTTTTGGGGTTGGTTGGGGGAAGGTAGAAGGGTAATTGACTTGTGTTACACATATGAAGCCGATTGGTGAGGTAGTTTCGCCACCACGGATTTTCCTTTTTTTCCTTTTCTTCGTACGGATACGCTAGAAGTGGGTGGTGGGAAGCGGTTGGGGGTGTGGTTGGGGGAAGGCAGAAGGGTAAGAGACTTGTCACACAAATATGGAACCGATTGGTGCAGTCGTTTCGCCGCCACAGATTTTCCTTTTTTTTCCTTCTGACGGGACCGACAGTCAGCGAGTGGGTGGGAGGAGGGATTTGGGATTTTTGTGGTGGGTAGCCTAAAGGGTAAGGTACATGTGGTAAAAATATGAAAGCCATAGGTGCAGTCGTTTCGCTGCTACGATTTGTTTTCGGCAGGGTGCAGAGGGTGGCAGGGTTGGCTTGTTGGTTGCTGCTCCGGTGTGGTGAGAGGTGTGACTGGCAGGTCCCTCGCTGGTCCCGTTGTCCCCTCGTACAACGGTGCCGCGTCTTCCCGCCAACCCGCAGTGCGGCGGTTCTGCCAGATGCGGCCTAACTAACGTATACTTCCACGTTCGACTGGAACTTTCTACGATTTGACGAGAGCAGCTCTCGTCTGACGGGGTAGCTGCTACGTCTGACAAGGCTGCTCCGGTCAGACGGCCGTGGTGGCCAGGTCGGTCGTAAGTTTCCCCGTCTTTTGACATACGTGAGGGCGAGCCACGTTCCTGATTCGACTCGAATCAGCAACCGCGCGGCCTTGGCCGCACCCACAACATTCCCGACTACTCGTTTCTACTCGCGCCATGCGAGAGTACCCCCCCGACTGGCCGTAATTTCATTTACGTTTTGCGTATTATGCCATTACGTTTTACGTAATCGGTTGCCAACTACCAATATACCTTCGTTTACAACAGACGGGAGCTGACGGGAGCAATATACGTGAATGTGTGACCCCACCATAAGGCTCTCAGCCTATGCCCGAGAGGAAGTAAGTTGGAATATAGAAAAAAAAAAAAATAAATAAAAAAATAAATAAATACTCTTTTTGTTAAAAGGAAACCAACGGTATTAATTAGATATTCACCTCGTCAACAGCATACTTTCGATTGCGCGTAAATATCTAGCTTTTAGTTTTAAGAAGATATAATGGTTAGTGACTTAAAGGACTAAACGTACTCATTTTGTAAAGGTAACGAGATACCTGTTTGTGTTAGTCTTTATATTTAGTATTGGTTCCTTCGTCAATGACGAAGAGCCTATACTATATATAGGCTGAGATTCCGGGACCCGTTCGGGATTCCCCGGAGTTCTTATCACAACCGTTGCGTATATAGCATAATAAACAATCCTTGGTTAATTCCCATTAAATCTTACCAAGGGCTCGTCATTGAAAATGAATACCACTAGAAATAAGAATTTAAAGAAGAATCTATCATTTCGAACCTCCCGGTGCCTCTGCCCTCCAGCTATGCTGTCGTCATGCTTCCCTTGCACGTGATGCCAGATTTTCTAGCGTGTTTATCTGCCTCTTTACGGTTGTGATCCAGGCGAGTCGGACGTGTGCCCCCTTGCTCTGGGCGTCTCAGCGTTTGCCTAGCTTCCTTCCTCACCCTTGCCTAGCCACCAACGCCCCAACGTCAACTGCCAACAATTCAACGCCTACAGTAGCCATTTCAGCTGATGTTTCCGATACTCAAGATACAAATAGCGACTCTCTTCCCCCTCAAGACAACTTCCGTGTCGTGAGGAACAACGTTTGCCCCAAGACCAGGAAACACATACCGATTACCGAGTGTCAAAACCGTTTCCAGATATTCGCAGACTCAGATGACGAAGAGGAAATAGAAGAAGTCCGGCTCGTGGGAGACTCGATGATACGTGGTCAGCTCACAGAGTTTTGCGCCAGGGCACCTAAGACCAGGAAGCGTTTTTGTATCCCTGGTGGTGGTGTGGATGACGTAGTTGCAGCAGTTGACGAAGTATCAAAGCTGGCCCCTGCAAATACAATGTACGTCATCCACGTTGGATCCAACGATATACAGCGAACCCGGTCGGAAGATTTGCTTTTAAAGTACCAGCAGCTGATCAAGTCGTTTAAGGAGAAGTCATCAAGGATCATCGTCTCAGGAATCGTCCCCCGGCTCGGTGTAGAGAGCCGATTTTACAACATAGCCACCAGCACAAATCGTTGTCTAGCAAACCTCTGCAGGAAGGAGAACGTGGGATTCGTCGACACCTGGGACAATTTCTACTACGATGACTATTTGTTTTCGGATGATGGAGTTCATCTGAACCAGGTGGGAGCAGCGCGTTTTGGGCGTCTTCTCAACGATGCGGTGAAGGATTTTCGGAGAAGAAATCGACTCAGCACAGGACAACCAGGAAGGAGGACCGAAGACAGCGAGGACGGCAATCTACAAAGGAATTAAATACTAATCCGTCAAGAACCGCGAATTTGGATAAAGCTCCACCAACACGACCCAAATTCAAAACCGTCAGGGATAACGACCGAGGACCGAGGACAGCCATGAATGTAAATGTAGATCCGACCAGAACCAAAAATTCGATGAAAGAACGATCTGCGAGTTCTAAAACCGCAACTTTAAAGGTTTTCTATGCAAACGCTCGTAGCATACGCAATAAATTTTCAGATTTAGAGGAACTAGTGTTTACAGAAAATTATGATGTGATTGGCATAACAGAATCTTGGCTCAATACACAAGATAGAGACTTTTTAGCAGAGTATTCACTTCCCGGTTATGTAATGTTTGAGAACAGCCGAATAAATAAAAATGGAGGTGGCGTTTTATTTTATATCAAAGAAAGTCTTAACCCGACCCTCGTGTCAAAACCTCAAATTGTGAACGTCGACACATCTTTTGTGCTAATAAAGAATAATAAAGGTACAAAAATAATACTTGCGTTAATATACAGACCTCCAGCTCAATCAGTGCAAACTGACCGAGAAATTTACGAACAAATTGCAGATGTAAGTAACTCACAAGATACCGTAATTTTTGGCGACTTTAATTTACCTGTGACCAAGTGGGGCGATACTCTTACTTCACACTCCGGACATGACTTGTATACGAACTTGCAAGAGAGTTCGCTTTATCAATTTGTTCGAATGCCGACCCGTGGTAATAACGTTCTTGACATTGTACTTGCAACAAAAGAAGAATTGATAGAGAATTTGAATGTTGGTGATGAATTCAGTAACAGCGACCATCGTACGATAACTTTCACTTTAAAGTTTACTAGTAACGAACCAAATAGTAGCATCGAAAAAGTCCCTAATTTCAAGAAAGCAAACTTCCATAAACTTAGAGCTATGTTTAAAGAATCTGACTGGAGCTTTTTAATTAACAATAACGACATAAATACATCTTGGAAGTTATTCGAAACCACTTACCTAAAAGCAGTGCAAGACTGCATACCATCGAAAATACGGCGTCCAGGCCATAATAATAAGCCCAAATGGTGGAATAAAGATATTTCAAACTGCCTGCTTGCTAAAAAATGTGCTAATGATAGATTAAAATCCTCACAAAATGACGAAGAACGGGTGAAATTTGTAGAGCTACGACGCAAAGCCAAAAAGTTAATTAAGCAAAGTAAAAAGACCTTAGAGTTACATATTGCGAATCAAAGTAAAACAAACCCGAAAGAATTCTATAGTTATATCAGAAAGAAAAAAGTAGTTACTTCAACTGTTGGACCGTTAGTCGATGAAAAAGGAGAATACACCAAAGACGAAGTACAAATGAGTAATGCCCTCAATACCTTCTTTGCATCAGTTTTTACAACAGAAGACCTCAGTGATATCCCTACACCATCGCCGATTCAGATTGATAATTCAGATGTTCTAAGCAATATCACCGTTACAGAGAGAGAAGTATTGAATTGTTTAGATAAACTCAAGGTAAATAAAACGCCAGGACCTGATACAATCTCGCCTAGAGTTCTAAAGGAAGCTAAGAATGAGCTCTCCAAACCACTGACATTACTATTCAATAAATCCTTGCAGTCTGGAACTATGCCTGATCAGTGGAAGCTAGCCAACGTAACACCGATATTCAAAAAAGGCAGCAAATCCCTACCCAGTAACTATCGTCCAATTAGCTTAACCTCAGTTGTATGTAAAATGCTAGAAACGGTCATACGAGACAGACTCGTAAATCACTTGGAGGAAAATAACATACTTAAAGATACTCAACACGGCTTTCGTAAAAAACGTTCCTGTTTAACAAACCTCTTAGACTTCTTCCACGATATCCTCAACCTCTACGATGAGAGTAAAGCTGTAGATATTATATACCTTGATTTTCAAAAGGCCTTTGACAAAGTTCCCCACAAACGTTTACTGCTAAAACTAAAAGCGCATGGAATACAAGACGGTGTGTTGAAATGGATAGAAAATTGGCTCAGCAACAGAAAGCAAAGGGTAGTCATAAACGGTAAGGCATCTAAATGGACCAATGTAAGTAGCGGGGTACCCCAGGGATCGGTACTAGGACCAATTCTCTTTCTAATTTACATCAACGACATAGATGAGGGTCTCACCTGCACAATCTCAAAATTTGCTGACGATACAAAAATTGCAAATAGCGTACTCTCAAAAGAACAAGTTGACGATATGCAACACAATCTAGATAAATTGTCATGTTGGGCCCAAATTTGGCAAATGAGTTTCAATGCGGATAAATGTAAAGTACTACATGTCGGATACCTAAATGAGAAAGCAAACTATTCGATGAATGGCACTCAGCTTAAGAATGTAAACAGAGAAACTGATCTGGGAGTAACAATATCGAGTAACCTAAAACCGAGTCAACAATGTTCAGAAGTTGTTAAGAAGGCAAACAAAATAATTGGCTTTATAGGCAGGTCATTTGAGCATAAATCCAAAGAAGTTATCCTAACCCTTTACAATTCCTTAGTCCGCCCTCTTCTGGAATACTGCGTTCAATCCTGGTGCCCTTATTACCAAAAAGATATAAACAAGCTAGAACGAGTTCAACGTAGAGTTACCAAAATGATACCTAGCCTAAAGAACAAACCATACGAAGAGCGTCTTAGAGAATTAAATCTATTTCCTTTAACCCAGCGCAGATTAAGAGGCGACTTAATTCAAGTGTTCAAAATCATCAAAGGCATCGACAATATGAACTGTAGTAAGTACTTCACTATCGACCAATCTAATTACACGCGGGGAAACGGTTGCAAAATTATTGGTAAATCTTTTAACTCGCACGAATCTAAGAATTTCTTCTTCAATCGAGTTGTCAACTTGTGGAATGGGCTTCCCCGAGACGTTATAGACTGCAGCACCGTTGATTCATTTAAATTCCGCCTAGACAAATATCTCGCATCAAACCCGCGACTGACTGCGTTTGTAAATGAATAACTTTATCCTCCCCTCAGTTACTAACCCATATGTCCCCTACTAACTTCCTAGTCCTGCCACGTTAGTGGCAGGGCAGTAGTTCCCTTTCCAATGTTCCCTTACCCACTCTAAACCACTGTTTGGACACTTGATCCTCAGTGTTTTGGAGGACAAGCAACCTAGAAGGGTCACTAGATCTGTTGTTGCTTGATTTCCTTTGTACTCCTTTGTACTTTGTACTCCTTTGTACTCCTAGTGAGTCCTTGTTATATATTATTTGAGTTAGGTTCAAACATGAATTGAGTAATCGTCTGTATGTTTCAGAGGGCCACTGTCCATGCCTGTCCACACCGAAAGTATATGAGTACCGCTTCGCCATTTCTTAATATGTGTTATTCGTCGTAGTAAGTGATTATTGTTATAATAGGCTATATCCTATACAATGCTTGCATTTAATTATTTACTTATTGTAGGCTATTATTCACCTTATTCGTGTGCCCTCAGGCTACACGTTGAACTCTTAAGATATTATTAATTCAAAGTTTTCTTTATCGTAAAGTAGCCTACATTATTTCCTGAAATTCTACTTGTATAAAATGTTCAAGATCACTTAGCTTTCATAGTTTACTTGCTTCTAACATTTTATAGTTTGCTTGCTTCTAGCATTACTTCGAGCTGATAGATTCTTAGCCAAGAATTATTGATTTCCTTATGTGTCACATGCTTGTACTAGTTACTTATTTATAGGGCCATGCTTGTTCGCCCTGCTTGTTCGCCATGCTTGAGCAAGTGTCCACGAGGATAGGCCTAACCAGCTCGGCTTCCCTCTACTGAATTTTACATAAGAGACCAATTGTTCTCTTCCTGTACGAGTGTTATGTTATGAAGTGCTTCAGATTCCTACACAATTATGTGTTAATTTCTTAAAATAGAAGGAGTTTGCATGACCACAAAATGAGCAACAAAAGTTTCCTCTAGTGCAAGAGCACCACTAAGCACTAACCCTATACAATTGCATGCTTCGAGTCCCGGAGTCGGCGGGGCTCCTGTGTCCCTCCGTTCTCTCCGGGTCTCCGGGTTTTAGACCTCCGGTTACTAAATGGTTTCAAGGAAACCGAGGAACGAAAAAAAAAAAAAAAAAAAAATCCGATGCACAAAGAAGTTCCGGTTAAATGGAGAAACAAAGTTTTCCTCCAGGTGCACAAAACACCAACAAAATTCCTCCGGGTACTCCGAGTAATACAAAGAACCAAGGAACCAAAAGTTCAGGTTAAATTAAGGAACGAGAGCTTCCTCCGAATACTCCGGGTACTAACAAAAACCAGGGAACCAGGAAGTTCAGGTTAAATTAAGGAACAAGGCTTCCTCCAAGTACTCCGGGTACTAGGGGTACTCAGGGTACTCCGAGCAATACTGAAAACCAGGGAACCAAGAGGTTCAGGTTAAATTAAGGAACAAGAGTTTCCTCCAAGTACTCCGGGTACTCCGGGTACATACTAAAGACCCAAGAGGTTCAGGTTAAAATTAAGGAACAAGAGCTTCCTCCAAGTACTCCGGGTACTCAGGGTAAACACTGACAACCCAGGAACCAAGAGGTTCAGATTAAAATAAGGAACGATAGCTTCCTCCAGCACGCAGCTGCATGCACGACCTCCCGAAATCCATCCTTCCGAATCCTCCCTCCCTCGCGAGGACAGAGTCCACCTGGCCAGGCTGAGATGCGGACACCATCCAGCTCTCCTGAGCTATCAGAAGAGACTGGATGACTCCGTTGTCGACGCCTGCCCGGGATGTAACACAGCACCCCATACCATTAAACACATCATCGAAGACTGCATTTCACACAACCACTTACGCCAACAACACAACCTACACTCAATGAGAGCTCTGTGGGAAAGCCCGATCGTGGCCATGGCCTTCCTCAGGGACTCGGGGCTGTTCGGCCAGGCAGCTTAGGGAACAACAACAACAACAACTCCGGGTACTCCGGGTAATACTGGAAACCATAGAACCATGAGGTTCAGGTTAAATTAAGGAACTAGTTTCCTCCAAGTACTCGGGGGGGGGGGGGGGGGAGAGAGAGAGACAATGTTTTCCTTCAGAAACAAATATCCGATGTACCAAAAGGTTCCGGTTAAATTAAAGACCAACGTTTCCCTCCGAATTCTCAATGTAGAACGATAAATGGAAAAAGAAGGGAGGAGAGTACAGTACTCCAGTGTCATATCATATCCCACTTAAATCCATTCTTATATAAGATGTAGCAAATATGCTACCCGACTTAAAAACAAAAATAAAAAAACATTCATAGGGCCAACAGGCTACTAGATATTGCATGGGCCTTATACATAATGAACTGGTACATGTTTTTGTTCTTTGCTCTTATATTATGTAACATTGATTCTTGGCCTTTTCTCTGACAGGTGGGCCATAGCTCTCCACAGTAATCTACGCCCCCTCACCTGAGTCACAACTGTGATCAGCTCCAGGAGTCACCCACGTCCTGGATCGCCGGACAGGCGCGTGGCCCTCTCCAGTGGGATCAGAGAGTGGCTTCTCAGGTTTTTCTACACCTGAGAGGATGTCGGGACCTGAAACGGAGACTTCAACCGCGACCAGGGTGCAGTGGTGCGGGGTCACATGATGTGACAAATTTCCCCTTCTTGGCCATACGAGATGTGTATGCCATGTGTCTTGTGTGGATCGTACATTGGCTAAGTGGGCTCCTAAAAAGTGTACAAATTGTGCACTCTTCGTGAAACACTACCACAATCCGAGTGGCAACATAACAGCAGCGGGTGCGACTCAGGTATTGCTGAACATTTGGGGTGAGGTAAGAGTTTATATATCATCAACTTTGAAAAGAGTCCCAGACATTGCCAGTAGGAACTATGTTTCCTTCTTAAACATTCCAGAACGCACGTCCCAACGCTCTCGAAGCTCTGTGTCTTCCCCAGAAACCTCTAAAAAGAGGTCTATACCTACAAAATCAAAAGACACTTCCTCCCCTCTCTGTCCTCTCCCCAAATGTGTTAAGCTTGACCTAGATAAAGATGTGTCACTTAGTAGCACTGCTGATACGGTGCACCTTTCAACAAGTCCTACCCCACCACCTTTTACCACTGCCGAGGTCCATCGCTCACAATTATCCCCAGTGGAACAAGTATTTTCAGAGTTTATTGAACAGGCCCTTCCCGTACAACTAGAACCACAACAACCCCAGCCCGATCCCTTTCAATCAGAAACGTCAGGTAGTGTGGAGGTGGAGGTGCCTTACAATGATTTTAATGTGAACTATGTAGATGATAGCGAGGGACCGGAAGGGACAGAGTACCTCAGAGAGAAGGGGGGCTCCGGTTTTTTCCGACCCAGAGGACAGGGGGCCCCATGTCTCTGGTCCTTCCCCAGCTTCCTGTAAGGAGCAACCAAACCTGCCCTCAGACACTGAAATTCTATCTTTTGATGAACTTGTAGAGTTCTGCCGCCCTGGCAGTAGCCACGACGGATAAGATTACCTCCAGATTAGAAACTTTGTTCCAAACAGAAGTGCTCAATGCAATTGATTCTAAATTTAGTCAGATACAAGAGTCTCTGACGCCCCAGGTTAAGCTGTCGTCTAGGCTGGTGCCCCCTACGCTGCCAACTATTCCCTTACAACCTGTCCCTGTACAATTTAAGACCACCACGCCACCTCGCCCCTCGGAGTCAATTGACCGTAGTGCTCCTAAACCGATGAATCCAATAATTTCCACCCTTGATAGGTCGGGGCTATTCCTAGCCCCGATCACTCCAGTTGCCCTGGAAGTGGACCCAGAGTTGCCCAAAAAACCAATGCCTCTGCTGTATGGCCCTGCCCGAGTTTGGCAACCAGTAACTGGCCCTCTGCCACCAGAAGGTGCGGAAACGGGGATCGCTGAGCTTTACCCGGTACCTCCATCATGGGTCGTTGAAATGAATGAGTTAAAACAACTGCGGGCAAAAGACTATGCGGGACGAGTGCTGGATGTGGTCGTGTCTCCTTTCACTTCCATATCTGATATTCAATTTTTTGTGTACAAACCTTCACCAGTATTTTCTGCCATGAAATCCTTGAAGCCTTGGTCTGATTTCTCAAAGCTTGACGCTCATAATGCCATAAAGTCACTTTCCTCAGTGTGTTCTACAAAGATAGAAACTGTTGCTAGGTGTGGACCAAGGTCTGTGGGTGGAATGGGCAGCAGAGGCTGCAAAATTTGCTTTATCCCTGACTGACAGATCCTCTGGTAAGCTTCCAAATGAGGACCATAAATTTGCTTCATGTCGTTTAAGATCTGACGATTCCCTACCAACTAGCTTCTGGGAGTTTCTACGGGGCCCCAAAATAATTTGTCGTCCGCTAACTGATCCTCTGATGTCTACCCCCTCCCAGTTTCTTCTTGAGAAGGACCTGAAAGCACGTCAAAAGGCCCATAGGCTTCTTTCTAAATTTCTACTAAATTATAGGTTTGACTCCTGTAAGGAGATAAAGAAAACCTAATATTTAGTAGTGGCCCCGTAATCATTGACGAACATGCCTATTACATAAGGCATCCTCTTCAAACACTAATCCGCCGTAGTTTGAATCTACCGCGCAGAGCATTAAAAAACTGAGGAGCCTTCATCATGAGCGCACGCGACCTCACTCATGGCTTCAGTCATTATGAATTGGGTTCTCACTACGAAAAAACTTCGTAAAAAAATAAAAACAAAAAGAAAATAAGAATAACTATCCAATAAGCTTTCCATCATATCGTGGATGTACTTGTGTGGATCTTTGACCAGACGCTGATTCAGGCGTCATTCTTCCTTCACTGACATATCAAGTAAACCAAAATCCTTAATACATCAACGAATGGGAAGGGGATGGTCGGGAGGGCCCCAGTCGTCAATGATTACGGGGAAACTACTAAATATTAGGTTTTCTTTATCTCCTTACAGGAGTCAAACCTATAATTTATTAGTGGCCCCTCCATCATTGACGAACATGCCTGATTTCTAAGACTGGAGGGGGACATTCGTAATCATATCATAACTCTAGCAAAGAAGATAATCAAACAACCACATAGTATTCTTACTTTGAAAATATATTTAAATATGGCGCAGACCATATAAATACAAAAAAGGGGTTCAAGCAGGTGCGTGCTTCAAAGAAGCCTGCTTGACAAAAAAGGGTAACTCTGGAAATTCTGTGAACAGATCTGTAGTTACAAAGGCACCCCACTCAACGAGTGGTGACAAAAATAACAAGTTATAAGTTTACATGTGCACATAATAAACCCCATAATATTCGTGAAAATAATTTGAAAAAGATCTCCACTGTTTAATACTAAATTGCTTTCACAGCTAAAACTACTATAACAACCCCGTTGTTTTGTACTAACATTGTACTAGCACAATTTCTCGCAGAGAAATTTTCATATCACATCTCTTACACTCTGGCGGGGTCTAGGGTGTCCTATGTTACACTGACTGCACCCCCCCCCCCCCTTTCCTTGAAAGTAAACAAAAGTGACTGAAGGGCCACCTAGACCCTCTGCCTTAAAGCTATACATGGTAAGGAAGGTTTGTCTAGAGCAACTGACAAGTATCTAGTCAAAAACGTATGATTAGACGCCCACAACTGTGTGGACGAAATATCTTCTACTGAAAAATTCTTCAGGAAACGTAAAGAGGCTGCCCATTTGCGTAAATCGTGGGCCCTACCCACAACGCCGGGATTACTCTCTTTAATGACTTCGACCAGAAGAGAAGCTAATCTCCGTTTCAGTAAGCGTTTACCCGTACTCGCTACCCATAAAGCACCTTGGGGGTTTAGAGGAGCCACTCTCAAATATTTGGTTAGAGCTTGCACTGGACATAGATTATGGTGCACCTTTCCCCTTTTTAACGCCGGCACCGTGAACTCAGAAAATACGTGTGCACTGTGCTCATTCTTGGCTACAAATCCCGGGGAAGGTGCAATGTGAATACATTCATTAAGTCTACCAAACCTAAGGCAATTAGGTGTGTTGCTCATCGCCGCCAGCTCAGACACTCTGTTCCCGGTGGCCAAAGTCAAAAGGAATACAGCCTTTTTTAAGAGTAATGCAAAATCTGCAGTATTTTGGTACAGACGAGAGTGAAGTAAAGACAATGCCTTGTCCAGAGACCAAGTAGGCATGAGCTGACGGGGAGGTGGGCGGAGTTTAAAACATGCCCTCATAAAACCTGTTTCCTCCGCCACCGGTATGGAGAGACCTGTAAGGTCTAAAAAGGGCACTCTAATCGCAGTTAAGTGATTTTTTAACGTTACCACAGATAAACGTTTCTGCTCAAACAGATAATTTAAATAATTGAAAACTAATGCTACTGAGGGCACAGTCTGTTCTGTTCTAATGATCCAAGAAGTAAAGGTTTGCCAATGTGATTGATACTGTCGTTTCATAGACTGAGTATATTGATTTAATAATTTATTGGTCACATCTCTACCGTATGGTGCTAGCCACTTGGCCTCCTGAATGTCCATAATGCAAAAGTCAGCGAGGTCGCTAGGTTGCCAATCGTGTCTAAGTGGAAATACCCGACCGGGAGCGACACCGGGTGCGGGCACCACGTCTTTAATTGCTGGTACCACAACTGCGCCGGCCACAGGGGCACGACTAGCGAGACTAAGCCTCGATAATCTCGTAGTTTGTTCACTACGTGGCACATTAGTGACGCGTCTGGCGGCGGAAACAGATAGATGGAGCTCCATCTGTTCCAGTCTGTCACTAGGGCGTCTGGCCCCCCTGCCGGCGTTTTCATCCAGTGGGTGAGGTATAGAGGGAGTTTGTGAGTCTCCTCGGACGCAAACAGATCCACTTGTGGATGGTAGATCTCTGCAATCATTTGGTTGAAAATGGGTTGCTTGAGCTCCCATTCTACTGTCGTGCTCTGTCTCCGGGACAGAGCGTCTGCCCAGACGTTTGCTACGCCTGGGAGATAAGATGCGTGAAGATAAATGTCTAGTCTGTTGGCTAGAGTAAAAATCTCTTCCGACACGTTTAGCAACTTCCTTGACCTCGTTGACCCCTGTTTCTGAATACAGTGAACTGCGTTCAGATTGTCCATTCTGAAGGCCACCGACTTGCCCCTTAAAGCAGGGCCGTGAGCCTGAAGGAAATACAAGGGGACTAGTAATTCTTTGACATTGATGTGGGAGATTTCTAAGTGGGACCAAAGTCCCTGACCCTGGTGCCCCTGATTTGACTGAAATCCCCACCCTATTGTGCCTGACGCATCCGTGTCTACCCATACTGTTGGCGGAGGAGAGGTCCATGACATTATTGAGTGCAACGTTTCCCTCTTCGCCCAGACCGCTAGTAAGGTGTGGATTAATTTTGGGATGGGCCATAACTTTCCCACCGGTAAGAGTGGGAAATATTTGTTGCCTTCCAATATTAAACGTTTTACTTTCAACCGGCCCAACATTACAGTTAGTTGAATCCAGTTGAGAGAGCCGACCAGAGACTCCCAGATCCTTCGTGTCGTAGTCAGACTGTGAAGAAACATGAACAGTTTCCTGCGAAACCTGTTGCGATTGTCCACACTCTGACTCAGAGTGAGAGCAGCTGTGTCCCAGACCAGCCCTATCCACTGAATTACTCGTGAGGGAACAAGGTTTGACTTTACCAGATTTACCTTGAACCCTAGAGTTTTGACATGATATAAAATTATGTTGACATGTTTGATGCATAATTGCTGTCTCTGCCACCACCAGCCAGTCGTCTAGGTACCACAAAACTCTGATTCCTTGCTTTAACAACGGCATCAGGGCTTGCCGGACTAATTTCGTGAATAATTGAGGTGCCAGGTTCAAACCGAATGGCATCCTTTGAAAAACAAAATTTTGGTGCCTGATCCGTAAGGCCAGAAACCTTTGAAACCTTTTGTTTACCGATACGTGCCAATAAGCGTCTGTCAGGTCTAGGGAACACATCCAACCTCCCGGCGGAAGTGTTAGCCTGATTTGGTGTACTGTTAACATTCGGAATGACTCGTTGTGAATGTGAAGGTTCAGATAAGACAGGTCTACGACCGGTCTCATCTGAACACTGTCCCTTTTGGGAACCAAAAATAGCTTGGACGTGAATACAGGGTAATTTGGGGGGACCGGGATGATGACATTCTTGGCAATCATTTCCTGGACCAGTGACTCCACCTCTAAAGAAACAAAATTCGCCGTTGTCGGCTGACGTAAGCGAGGTCGCCGGAGCCACCGCCAAGTGATGCCTTTGCGTGCCACCATCCGTGCCCAGGTGTTTAACGGCCATGCTTGGTGACACGTTCGGAACGACCCAGTTAGCAGACAAGGGTTCGCCGGCTGTACTACCCTCGGATCCGCCGGCCTTAAGACTGGCACCGGGAGTGAGAGAGACTTTAGTTTTTTGATGGTGGTGGAGTTGGTGGTGGTGGACGCTTCGCCGGCTGGCTGGCGTTGGCCGAAGACGGGCCCTGACCTGGCTTATTATGGCCGCGTCCTCTCTGACCTGAAAACCTACTCTGTCTATGCCTGTACTGACCTTGAGGGGAGGAGGAGGACTTAGGTGGAAGAAAGGGCTTAGATCCCCCCGGCTGAGCCTTAGCGACTGGCCTGGGTTTGGGGAAGTTAAAGGCAGGTTTCTTAGAAGGGGTGGGACTGTGTTTAAAGGCCTGAGCCATATTAAACACCGTTCGCCACATGTCAGGGGACATTAAAGAGGGAGTGAGCACTGGTGACATGACCACCTGATTCGCAATGCGATCAGGCAGTTTTCGGACTAAGGACATTCTGAGGTCTTGTCTCGCTCGTACCGCCTCAAGCAAGGCGGTGCGGATGTCACCCAAAGATTGGATTGACGACTGAAGAAGCAGTCGCTGGGACAATTCAACCGATCGTTTGGCATCCGCGTCTGCGATTGCCTGAGTGGACCGGAGCAAAGACTTTGCTACCTGTTGAGACACTATGTATTGAGAGAACAGGCGAAAAGCTTTCCCCCTTAGCCTAAATTCTCGGTCTAGGTGAGTTGGGGTAGGGGTAGTGAAAGGGTCTTTTAGCTCACAAAGATTAATTTTAGGGGCAGCTAAGAAAGCAAACAAAGCTGAAGGGACTCCGCCGGCAGAACACACTGGCATGGAGAACCAAGAGGAGGTGTGGTGGAGTGGTCATGCCACTGGATTGGTAATCCAATGGACCCGGGTTCAAATCCCGATATGTCAATGGGAAGATATTATTGGGATTGAATTTGTGCTGTACCTAGTATCAGTGCATTACCACAAAGCCCACCGAAATGCCAAAAAAATACCCTCGTTGTTCCCTGATTAAATAACACTGTATGAATATTCCCATATTCAAAATATGTTACAGGGGGACAATGCCTAGTGAGTTCACTGCTCAATAGGTGGCGTTCTGAAAGTGAGGGTCTGAGTCTGGAGGGTGAGACGGTGAAGCACTTGAGCGAAGCAACCGGCCGCTTCAGAGATGGAGCTGCTTCGAGCCATGATGGATGCTTCGCATGTCTCACTCCCCAGGCTGGAACAAGACCTCACAGGCTTCACCGTGTTGGGCGGTGGAATGTACAGGCTCTCAGCCTATGCCCGAGAGGGAGTAGTTGGAATATAGAAAAAAAAAAAAAAAAAAAAAAAAATGAGTATCTTGAGGGATCTGGTGGGAAGTTTTGGAAGTAAATGTGGTCGCAAAGTTTTGAGCCTCTGTCTCCCATTCCACCCAAGGTCCTGGACCCAACTGCCCCACCTTCAAGACTGGATTAGCTGCTGTGTCTGTGATGGTTTGCAAATCGAGTTTTGGAGTGAGAGCTGACAGAGTCTTAATGTCATTAAACCCATCATGCTTAGACCAGTCTGAAAACAATTTTGAAGCTGAGGCAGAGGGTAAAGCCGGCTTAGCAGCATAAACAAAATAGTCCTGGTGATAATAACTAGGTATAGCCTTTATGTTGACAGTACATTTCCCAAAGTATCCAAGGCCCTTAATTTCTTAGATTTATTTCCCTGGATGACCCACTCACGCGGTACTGGGAGTTCCCCTGACAAGGTAGGTTGGGCGAGCTCTGGTTTAGTGGGGGTCAAAAGGACCCATGATTCGTCTGGTCCGTAAAGCAAGGGCATAGCTACCTTTCTGAGAGGCGCTCTGTCTAGAGGGGGCGGATTGACATCCGTTATAACACTTACATTCGAAGTGGTCAATGCCGCCGTAGCAGGCCTAGTAACCACTGATGGTGACAGAGGGGGAGGGTGAGGGATCTGAGTCAAAGCAATAGAAGTCATCAGAGGCCGTACCGTAGAGCTTGTCGTGGGAGCTCCCAAGTCCACTGTGGGAGTTTCCTGCTGTTGGCCAAAAAATTTAGATAAAGCATTACTAAGTAGCCCATCAATTTCCTGTGCAGTGACAAATTGACTTGATGATGTACTCACTGGTGAATCATTAAGATCTTGCGCGGCGTCTAAGCCTGAACCTGACTCTTGCCCTTCCATCTCCGATATAATTGAAACCTCGTCTTTATCATCCTGTTCCTCCTGAGAAGATCCCGCCGAAGCTGGGGTACCACCTTGTTGCCAAGATAAGTCAGGAATAGAGGATGGGATCGCCGCGTCCCGGTGGACGTCAGCCACTGTGTGAATAGTTTGAGCCGGAAGTGGGTGGTCAGGTCCTGGCCGAGAATATCGCCAAACACCTAGGCCTTGGCCTACACTCCCTTGGGAGTCCGAAACACTCTCAACCACTGAGCCCCCTGAACTCTCCAATTCCAGGGTTAAAATGTTAATGGGTAAATCATCTTTAGGTACAGGCACTATACTGGACCCTTGAGACCGAACACAAACTCTGTCTGGGGTAGAGGTACGATGAGAAGCATTAGAAACTGGCGAATGTCGGGAGGCCTTTCTATCATGGGAATCCTTTTTTTAAGATTTATGGCTGCGGTGTGACCGTGAACTACTCTTCGATTTGGAGGATTTATCGCCGTGACCACTGGTGGAACTTTCTGTCTTACTCTTCTTACTCGATGGTGAAGAGGCAAGACTAGGTGGCTGGTGTTTGAGAGGTGACCTAGACCGAGATCTCTCCCGAGACGAGGAGGCTGCCGCCGGGGGTGTAGGCTCTCGTTGACGTTTCGCCGTAGCAGTAGGAGAAGACACAGAACCCTGACCAGTCTCCGCCGGCTTACGACTAGTTACTCGAGAGGGACGTTTAGGGGGAGGGTGCTCAAAAAGAAGCCTATCCCAAAGAGGGACGTTGTCACATTGAAGTGACTTATGAGCCACAATCGTAGTATACGCTGACATCTGTTGCCTAACCTCTCGTAAGGCGACCGCTGCGGTCTTATCATTATCGCGGAGGACTTTGACACTTAATTGGGAGCAAAAGGAACAGTTGCGCATCACCCACAGACCCCTTGAACGGTCTAGACATTTAACACACTTGATGCAAAGAGTGTGCGCAAAAAATAGGGATACCGGCACAGGTAGGGGTAATGCATAAAGCAAAAACTGGGGCAAAGGTAGCCATGACAGAGACTGGTGGGAAAACTACTGCAGGGTCTGTATTGGTCCGCCAGGGCCCAGTTCTGGAAAAAAGAACATTTCCAGGAATTAATGCTCATAAGGTTAACCCAACATGTTCGCACACACGTGTTAATAACCCGCCGGGTAACGAGACGTAATGTCACAACGATCACAGCTCGCTACGCGGCGGGATTCTATAAAGATTTCCGAATATCTAAACATGTCCTAAGAAAGTTAAGAATACCCTCTGACATAATATAAAGGACCAGTATGGCGTTTATAAACATAGTCTTTCCGGTGGTGACTGTTTCAAGATTCAATTTTGGAAAACAACCCCCCACAAAGACGCCGGCACCTGAATTATTTAGCAGAATAACACAGGGCAGGCTGATACGAGATCTGATTTCTAACGAATTGTCACAAAGGATCGCCGTAAGTTTGAAGGCGGCGATACATAAAGTATCACTAAAATGGATCGGTTAACTAAACTGAATGACCAAGACGTTCATCCCACCCTACCAAGGTGCACCCGCCGGGTGAGATGTAAACAACGTTAACCCCATAAGTTCCTGTCCCCACTTCTTTGTAAAAGATTGCCGGGGAGGAAAGCCCTCAACAACAGCTAGGTTTTTCCTTTGGTTTGTAAAACCGGGTAGAAAAACTTCATAACATATGTCCGCATGAACAATGTTAGATGGGTACAGCCAGTCCGCCGGGGATCATAGGGAGCCTTAAACAGGCACCACCACAGAGACGCAGTCCTGGAGAGCCACAGACACCTCAACGCCGGGGACACAAGCCTGTGTTGAAACCACGCGTGGCCCAACACGGCTCTCGGCCGGATTTTTCATGGTGTAACCGAGAAAAACCCGCCGGAAAGTAACCCACCCCGTTCAGAAACCATCTGAACGCACAAAGGACCTGAGAGCAAGCCAAGCACGACTAGCCTAGGGCCCACACAATAATCCGTGGAATTAGCCAATACACAACTAATCCAGGAAACATACATAGTCCGTGGAATTAGCCAATACACAACTAAACCAGGATACACATGACACAGTAGGACATATTTATAAAATAAACAATAACACTTGTACATGTGGCAAAGCTACGAGCGGCTGGCTAGGCCTAAGCAGACGGCATAAGAAATGTTGAAATATAAACAAAAAACACTGGAAATATAACAACAGGAACCACCGCCAACACACCACTGTAGTAAATACTTCCGACAAAGGGAAGACTGACTCGGGACCCAGAAAAAACTTCACTAAGTGAAGAAAAATACGCTGGGAACGTCAGAAGCAACGCTTACCTCATCAGAAAGATAAAAGGCAGCATAAAATAACGCGTAATGAAAGCCGCCTGCATCACAAGCTAACCCAACTGTGAAAAGATCACATGTCCACAACAGGACCACGAGGGTACATCCGAAATAGATGCCCCAAACACACGACCCAAAATACACTGCACTGCGGGCAACCAGCCCAGGACACTCCTGCTACACATATCCTAACCTTACTCGATACATCCCGGAGTAAACAAATGAGAAAAAACTCACTAGGGACGCAGCAAATGCGGAACCAGTGGAGCGTGGGGAGACACGTCCGGGCAGGCTGAGCGCAGAGCAGAGAAGGAAGAATGACGCCTGAATCAGCGTCTGGTCAAAAATCCACACAAGTAAATCCACGATATGATGGAAAGCTTATTGGATAGTTATTCTTATTTTGTTTTTGTTTTTATTTTTTACGAAGTTTTTTCGTAGTGAGAACCCAATTCATAATGACTGAAGCCATGAGTGAGGTCGCGTGCGCTCATGATGAAGGCTCCTCAGTTTTTAAATGCTCTGCGCGGTAGATTCAAACTACGGCGGATTAGTGTTTGTAGAGGATGCCTTATGTAATAGGCATGTTCGTCAATGATGGAGGGGCCACTAATAAATAGGCACCTGTCTGAATGTATGAGAGTAGTGGGGGATTCCATTACTAACAGTGATTCTAGAGCCGTTTTAACTCTCGTCCGAAAAGCTCAATTAGCAAACTCTCTTATGCTGGGGGGAGACATTAGATTATCCCTGTTTGAAGCTGTCAGAGCGGGACAAGACCTTCGGCTACAACTCTCTCATAACCTACCTAAAGATATTAAAGCACGCATTCTTTCTTCCCCCATCTTCTCTAACAGACTCATGTCAATTGACACATGGCAGGCAGTTAGGACACTCCTCATGTCCCCCTCTTCTGCTGCTTTCAGAGATAACTTCAGTAAATATCAACCTCGGAAACCTAAGCGGGACTGGCCCCCACACAGTAGTGGATGGAACCCCTTGGCTTCCGTTGAGACTCCCCGAGGGGCGAGCCAGATGCCCTTTCGAAGTAGAGGGCGAGCCAGAGGCAGGGGTAACTATGGCAACAAAGTCGGGTTAGAGGCTACACGCCTTCAGGCTCCACGTATGTTGACCAACCCCAGGCAGGCCGAAGCCAGCCTAGCCAGGATCCGCCCTACCAACAACAACAAACACGACAGCCCTACCAACAACAACAAACACGACAGCCATACTACCAACACCAACACCGGGGTCAGTCTAATAAGCCTCCCAAGCAGAAACAACAACAACAACGCTCCGAGTATGTCAACATGTAATAAATCTAGGAGTTCAAATAAATGTGGTGCCCATCTCCAGTGGAAATTCCAATCTCTCAATTCCATTTGGACCAAATTATAGGTTTGACTCCTGTAAGGAGATAAAGAAAACCTAATATTTAGTAGTGGCCCCGTAATCATTGACGAACATGCCTATTACATAAGGCATCCTCTTCAAACACTAATCCGCCGTAGTTTGAATCTACCGCGCAGAGCATTTAAAAACTGAGGAGCCTTCATCATGAGCGCACGCGACCTCACTCATGGCTTCAGTCATTATGAATTGGGTTCTCACTACGAAAAAACTTCGTAAAAAATAAAAACAAAAAGAAAATAAGAATAACTATCTAATAAGCTTTCCATCATATCGTGGATGTACTTGTGTGGATCTTTGACCAGACGCTGATTCAGGCGTCATTCTTCCTTCACTGACATATCAAGTAAACCAAAATCCTTAATACATCAACGAATGGGAAGGGGATGGTCGGGAGGGCCCCAGTCGTCAATGATTACGGGGCCACTACTAAATATTAGGTTTTCTTTATCTCCTTACAGGAGTCAAACCTATAATTTATTAGTGGCCCCTCCATCATTGACGAACATGCCTGATTTCTAAGACTGGAGGGGGACATTCGTAATCATATCATAACTCTAGAAAAGCAGATAATAAAAACAACCACATAGTATTCTTACTTTGAAAATATATTTAATAAGGCGTAGCCCGCATATATACAAGAAAGGGGTTCAGGCAGGTGCGTGCTTCAAAGAAGCCTGCTTGACAAAAAAGGGTAACTCTGAAGATTCTGTGAACAGATCTGTAGTTACAAAGGCACCCCACTCAACGAGTGGTGACAAAAATAACAAGTTATCAGTTTACATGTGCACATAATAAACCCCAAAATAATCGTGGAGATAAATTGCAAAAGATCTTCACTGTTTTAATATTAAATTGCTTTCGCAGCTAAAACTACTATAACAACCCCGTTGTTTTGTACTAACATTGTACTAGCACAATTTCTCGCCGAGAAATTTTCATATCACATTAACCATAAATTGTATCACAGCTCTCACACTCCGGCGGGGTCTAGGGTGTCCTATGTCAACTGACTGCCCCCCCCCCCCCCCCCTTTTCTTGAAAGTAAACAAAAGTGACTGCAGGGCCACCTAGACCCTCTGCCTTAAAGCTATACATGGTAAGGAAGGTTTATCTAGAGCAACTGACAAGTATCTAGTCAAAAACGTATGACTA
Source organism: Paralithodes platypus (assembly GCA_032716605.1). Lineage (NCBI taxonomy): Eukaryota > Metazoa > Arthropoda > Malacostraca > Decapoda > Lithodidae > Paralithodes > Paralithodes platypus. The sequence goes on from CM064550.1 coordinate 28,959,010, forward strand.
GACGCCCACAACTGAGTGGACGCAATATCTTCTACTGAAAAATTCTTCAGGAAACGTAAAGAGGCTGCCCATTTGCGTAAATCGTGGGCCCGACCCACAACGCCGGGATTACTCTCTTTAATGACTTCGACCAGAAGAGAAGCTAGTCGCCGTTTCAGTAAGCGTTTACCCGTACTTGCTACCCATAAAGCACCTTGGGGGTTTAGAGGAGCTACTCTCAAATATTTGGTTAGAGCTTGCACTGGACATAGATTATGATGCACCTTTCCCCTTTTTAACGCCGGCACCATGAACTCAGAAAACACGTGTGCACTGTGCTCATTCTTGGCTACAAATCCCGGGGAAGGTGCAATGTAAATACAATCATTAAGTCTACCAAACCTAAGGCAATTAGGTGTGTTGCTCATCGCCGCCAGCTCAGACACTCTGTTCCCGGTGGCCAAAGCCAAAAGGAATACCGCCTTTTTTAAGAGTAATGCAAAATCTGCAGTATTTTGGTACAGACGAGAGTGAAGTAAAGACAAAGCTTTGTCCAGAGACCAAGTAGGCATGAGCTGACGGGGAGGTGGGCGGAGTTTAAAACAAGCTCTCATAAAACCTGTTTCCTCCGCCACCGGTATGGAGAGACCTGTAAGGTCTAAAAAGGGCACTCTAATTGCAGTTAAGTGATTTTTTAACGTTACCATAGATAAATGTTTCTGCTCAAACAGATAATTTAAATAATTAAAAACTAAAGCTACTGATGGCACAGTCTGTTCTGTTCTAATGATCCAAGAAGTAAAGGCTTGCCAATGTGAGTGATACTGTCGTTTAGTAAACTGAGTATATTGATTTAATAATTTATTGGTCACATCTCTACCGTATGGTGCTAGCCACTTGGCCTCCTGAATGTCCATAATGCAAAAGTCAGCGAGGTCGCTAGGTTGCCAATCGTGTCTAAGTGGAAATACCCGACCGGGAGCGACACCGGGTGCGGGCACCACGTTTTCAATTGCTGGTACCACAACTGCGCCGGCCACAGGGGCGCGATTAGTGAGACTAAGCCTCGATAATCTCGTAGTTTGTTCACTACGTGGCACATTAGTGACGCATCTGGCGGCGGAAACAGATAGATGGAGCTCCATCTGTTCCAGTCTGTCACTAGGGCGTCTGGCCCCCCTGCTGGCGTTTTCGTCCGGCGGGTGAGGTATAGAGGGAGTTTGTGAGTCTCCTCGGACGCAAACAGATCCACTTGTGGATGGGAGAGCTCTGCAATCATTAGGTTGAAAATGGGTTGCTTGAGCTCCCATTCTACTGTCGTGCTCTGTCTCCGGGACAGAGCGTCTGCCCAGACGTTCGCTACGCCTGGGAGATAAGATGCGTGAAGATAAATGTCTAGTCTGTTGGCTAGAGTAAAAATCTCTTCCGACACGTTTAGCAACCTCCTTGACCTTGTTGACCCCTGTTTCTGAATACAGTGAACTGCGTTTAGATTGTCCATTCTGAAGGCCACCGACTTGCCCCGTAACGCAGGGCCGTGAGCCTGAAGGAAATACAAGGGGACTAGTAATTCTTTGACATTGATGTGAGAGATTTCTAAGTGGGACCAAAGCCCCTGACCCTGGTGCCCCTGATTTGACTGAAATCCCCACCCTATTGTGCCTGACGCATCCGTGTCTACCCATACCGTTGGTGGAGGAGAGGTCCATGACATTATTGAGTGCAACGTTTCCCTCTTCGCCCAGACCGCTAGTAAGGTGTGGATTAATTTCGGGATGGGCCATAATTTTCCCGCCGGTAAGAGTGGGAAATATTTGTTGCCTTCCAATATTAAACGTTTTACTTTCAACCGGCCCAACATAACAGTTAGTTGAATCCAGTTGAGAGAGCCGACCAGAGACTCCCAGACCCTCCGCGTCGTAGTCAGACTGTGAAGAAACATGAACAGTTTCCTGCGAAACCTGTTGCGATTGTCCACACTCTGACTCAGAGTGAGAGCGGCCGTGTCCCAGACCAGCCCTATCCACTGAATTACTCGTGAGGGAACAAGGTTTGACTTTACCAGATTTACCTTGAACCCTAGAGTTTTGACATGATTTAAAATGATGTTGACATGTTTGATGCATAATTGTTGTGTCTCTGCCACCACCAGCCAGTCGTCTAGGTACCACAACACTCTGATTCCTTGTTTTAACAACGGCATCAGGGCTTGCCGGACTAATTTCGTGAATAATCGAGGTGCCAGGTTCAAACCGAATGGCATCCGTTGAAAAACAAAATTTTGGTGCCTGATCCGTAAGGCCAAAAACCTTTGAAATCTTTTGTTGACCGATACGTGCCAATAGGCGTCTGTCAGGTCTAGGGAACACATCCAACCTCCCGGCGGAAGTGTTAGCCTGATTTGGTGTACTGTTAACATTTGGAAAGACTCGTTGTGAATGTGAAGGTTCAGATAAGACAGGTCTACGACCGGTCTCATCTGAACACTGTCCCTTTTGGGAACCAAAAATAGCTTGGACGTGAATACAGGGTAATTTGGGGGGACCGGGATGATGACATTCTTGGCAATCATTTCCTGGACCAGTGACTCCACCTCTAAAGAAACAAAATTCGTCGTTGTCGGCTGACGTAAGCGAGGTCGCCGGAGCCACTGCCAAGTGATGCCTTTGCGTGCCACCATCCGTGCCCAAGTGTTTAACGGCCATGCTTGGTGACACGTTCGGAACGACCCAGTTAGCAGAAAAGGGTTTGCCGGCTGTACTACCCTCGGGTACGCCGGCCTTAAGGTTGGCACCGGGAGTGAGAGAGACTTTAGTTTTTTGATGGTGGGGTTGGTGGTGCTGGACGCTTCGCCGGCTGGCTGGTGTTGGCCGAAGACGGGCCCTGACCTGGCTTATTATGGCCGCGTCCTCTCTGACCTGAAAACCTACTCTGTCTATGCCTGTACTGACCTTGAGGGGAGGGGGAGGACTTAGATGGAAGAAAGGGCTTAGATCCCCCCAGCTGAGCTTTAGCGGTTGGCCTGGGTTTGGGGAAGTTAAAGGCAGGTTTCTTAGAAGGGGTGGGACTGTGTTTAAAGGCCTGAGCCATATTAAACACCGTTCGCCACACTTCAGGGGACATTAAAGAGGGAGTAAGCACTGGTGACATGACCACCTGATTCGCAATGCGATCAGGCAGTTTGCGGACTAAAGACATTCTGAGGTCTTGTCTCGCTCGTACCGCCTCAAGCAAGGCGGTGCGGATGTCACCCAGAGATTGGATTGACGACTGAAGAAGCAGTCGCCGGGACAATTCAACCGATCGTCTGGCATCCGCGTCTGCGATTGCCTGAGTGGACCGAAGCAAAGACTTTGCTACCTGTTGAGACACTATGTATTGAGAGAACAGGCGAAAAGCTTTCCCCCTTAGCCTAAATTCTCGGTCTAGGTGAGTTGGGGTAGGGGTAGTGAAAGGGTCTTTTAGCTCACAAAGATTAATTTTAGGGGCAGCTAAGAAAGAAAACAAAGCTGAAGGGACTCCGCCGGCAGAACACACTGGCATGGAGAACCACGAATGAGTATCTTGAGGGATCTGGTGGGAAGTTTTGGAAGTAAATGTGGTCGCAAAGTTTTGAGCCTCTGTCTCCCAATCCACCCAAGGTCCTGGACCCAACTGCCCCACCTTCAAGACTGGATTAGCTGCTTCGTCTGTGACGGTTTGTAAATCAAGTTCTGGAGTGAGAGCTGACAGAGTCTTAATGTCATTAAACCCATCCAGCTTAGACCAGTCTGAAAACAATTTTGAAGCTGAGGCAGGGGGTAAAGCTGGCTTAGTAGCATACACAAAATAGTCTTGGTGATAATAACTAGGTATAGCCTTTATATTAACGTCTAGTACATTTCCCAAAGTATCCAAGGCCCTTAATTTCTTTGATTTATTGCCCTGGATGACCCACTCACGCGGTACTGGGAGTTCCCCTGACAAGGTAGGTTGGGCGAGCTCTGGTTTAGTGGGGGTCAAAAGGACCCATGACTCGTCTGGTCCGTAAAGCAAGGGCATAGCTACCTTTCTGAGAGGCGCCTTGTCTAGAGGGGGTGGATTGACATCCGTTATAACCCTTACATTCGAAGTGGTCAATGCCGCCGTAGCAGGCCTAGTAACCACTGATGGTGACAGAGTGGGAGGGTGAGGGATCTTAGATAAAGCAATAGAAGTCATCAGAGGCCGTACCGTAGAACTTGTCGTGGGAGCCCCCAAGTCCACTGTGGGAGTTTCCTGTTGTTGGCCAAAAAATTTAGATAAAGCATGACTAAGTAGCCCATCAATTTCCTGCGCAGTGACAAATTGACTTGATGATGTACTTACTGGTGAATCAATAATATCCTGCGCGGCGTCTAAGCCTGAACCTGACTCTTGCCCTTCCATCTCCGAAATTATTGAAACCTCGTCTTTCTCCTCCTGTTCCTCCTGAGAAGATCCCGCCGAAGCTGGGGTACCTTGCTGCCAAGATAAGTCAGGAATAGAGGATGGGATCGCCGCGTCCCTGTGGACGTCAGCTACTGTGTGACTAGTTTGAGTCGGAAGTGGGTGGTCAGACCCCGGCCGAGAAAATCGCCAAACACCGAGGCCCTGGCCTACACTCTCTTGGGAGTCTGAAACACTCTCAATCACTGATCCCCCTGAACTCTCCAATTCCAGGGTTAAAATGTTAATGGGTAAATCCTCTTTAGGTACAGGCACCGTACTGGACCCTTGAGACCTAACACAAACTCTGTCTGGGGTAGAGGTACGATGAGAAGCACTAGAAGCTGGCAAATGTAGGGAGGTCTTTCTTTTATGGGAATCTTTTTTGGAAGATTTATGGCTACGGTGTGACCGTGAACTACTCTTTGATTTGGAGGATTCATCGCCGTGACCACTGGTGGAACTATCCGTCCTACTCTTCTTACTCGATGGTGAAGAGGCAAGACTAGATGGCTGGTGTCTGAGAGGTGACCTAGACCGAGATCTCTCCCGAGACGAGGAGGCGGTCGCCGGGGGTGTAGGCTCTCTTGGACGTTTCGGAGTAGCAGCAGAAGACACAGAACCCTGACCAGTCTCCGCCGGCTTAGGACTAGTTACTCGAGAGGAACGTTTAGGGGGAGGGTGTTCGAAAAGCAGTCTATCCCAAAGAGGGACGTTGTCACATTGAAGTGACTTATGAGCTACAATCGTAGTATATGCTGACATCTGTTGCCTAACCTCTCTTAATGCGATCGCTGCGGTCTTATCATCGTCGCGGAGGACCTTGACACTTAATTGGGAGCAAAAGGAACAGTTGCGCATCACCCACAGACCCCTTGAACGGTCTAGACATTTAACACACTTGATGCAAAGAGTGTGCGCAAAAATAGGGATACCGGCACAGGTAGGGGTAGTGCATAAAGCAAAGACTGGGGCCAAGGTAGCCATGACAGAGACTGGTGGAGAAAACTACTGCCGGGTCTGTATTGGTCCGCCGGAGCCCAGCTCTGGAAAAAAAGAAAATTTCCAGGAATTAATGCTCATAAGGTTAACCCAACATGTTCGCACACAAGTGTTAATAACCCACCGGGTAACGAGATGTAATGACACAACGATCACAGCTCGCTACGCGGCGGGGTTCAGAATATCTAAACATATCTTTTTAAGAAAGTGAAGAATACCCTCTGACATAATATAACGGACCAGCATGGCGTTTATAGTCTTTCTGGTGGTGACTGTTTCAAGATTCAATTTCGGAAAAAAACAACCCCCCACAAAGACGCCGGCCCTTGAATTATTTTAGTAGAATAACACAGGGCAGGCTGATACGAGATCTGATTTCTAACGAATTGTCACAAAAAGATCGCCGTAAGTTTGAAGGCGGCGATACATAAACGTATCACTAAATTAAGTGGTTAATCGAAATTGAATTGTAAATTCCTTATTTCCTCCACCCAGGAGCACCCGCCGGGTGTAAAAAACGATGTTAACCCTCATTGAACCTTCAATCGCCGTAAGTGTAAAGGCGGCGATACATATAGTATCATTAAAAATGGATCGGTTAACTAACTGAATGACTTAGTTGTTCATCCCACCCTACCAAGGTACACCCGCCGGGTGAGATGTCAAAACGTTAACCTCATAAGTTCCTGTCCCCACTTCTTTGTAAAAGATTGCCGGGGAGGAAAGCCCTTAACAACAGCTAGGTTTTTTCTGTGGTTTGTAAAACCGGGTAGAAAAACTTCATAACATATGTTCGCATGAACAATGTTAGATGGGTACAGCCACTCCGCCGGGAATCAAAGGGAGCCTGAAAACAGGCACCAACACAGAGACGCAGTCCTGGAGAGCCACAGACACCTCATCGCAGGGGACACAAGCCTGTGTTGAAACCACGTGTGGCCCAACACGGCTCTCGGCCGGGTTTTCTTCATGGTGAAACCGAGAAAAAAACCCGCCGGAAGGTAACCCACCCCGTTCAGAAACCATCTGAACGTACAACGGACTCGAAGGAAAGCCAAGCACGACTAGCCTAAGTCCACACAATAATCCGTGGAATTAGCCAATACACAACTAAACCAGGAAACAAACATAGTCCGTGGAATTAGCCAATACACAACTAAACCCGGATACACATGACACAGTAGGGCATATTTATAAAATAAACAATAACACTTGTACATGTGGCAAAGCTACGAGCGGCTGGCTAGGCCTAAGTAGACGGCATAAGAAATGTTGAAATATAAACAAAAACACTGGAAATATAACAACAGGAACCACCGCCAACACACCACTGTAGCAAATACTTCCGGCAAAGGGAAGACTGACTCGGGACCCAGAAAAAACTTCACTGAGTGAAGAAAAAAACGCTGGGAACGTCAGTAAGCAACGCTTACCTCATCAGAAAGATAAAAGGCAGCATAATTAACGCGTAATGAAAGCCGCCTGCATCACAAGCTAACTCAACTGTGAAAAGATCACAAGTCCACAACAGGACCACGAGGGTACATCCGAAATAGATGCCCCAAACACACGACCCAAAATACACTGCACTGCGGGCAACCAGCCCAGGACACTCCTGCTACGCATATCCTAACCTTACTCGATACATCCCGGAGTAAACAAATGAGAGAAAACTCACTAGGGACGCAGCAAATGCGGAACCAGCGGAGCGTGGGGAGACACGTCCGGGCAGGCTGAGCGCAGAGCAGAGAAGGAAGAATGACGCCTGAATCAGCGTCTGGTCAAAGATCCACACAAGTACATCCACGATATGATGGAAAGCTTATTAGATAGTTATTCTTATATTCTTTTTGTTTTTATTTTTTACGAAGTTTTTTCGTAGTGAGAACCCAATTCATAATGACTGAAGCCATGAGTGAGGTCGCGTGCGCTCATGATGAAGGCTCCTCAGTTTTTAAATGCTCTGCGCGGTAGATTCAAACTACGGCGGATTAGTGTTTGAAGAGGATGCCTTATGTAATAGGCATGTTCGTCAATGATGGAGGGGCCACTAATAAATATATGTCTATAACATCACCATCCTCCAGAATTTGCATCCAATCATCTACCACCTTAATTAGCTGTAGTACTGTCGACCTCCCTGGCAAGAATCAGAACTGTCTCCCACTGAAAAGTTGGTTTGATTTCATATGCTCCATTATTCCTTCTCTAATTACCGTTTCCATTAGTTTACACACAACACTTGTCAAACTGACTGGTCTATAATTTCCTGGGTCATTTCTCTTTCCCTTCTTAAAAATGGCTGTTATGTTCGCCTCTCTCCAGTCCATCGGGATTTGTCCTGTATTAAAATATACCTCAAATAATATTTTTAATGGCTCTACTAACATCTCACCTCCTTCCTTTATGATTCTTGGATGTATCCCATCCGGTCCCGGGGACTTACTTCTTTTCATTTTTTCTATAGCCTTTCTTATTCTAGCATGGGAAAACTCTATTAGTTCTAGTGCCGGTGCCTGTTTGATGGGAATAGTAGGCACTGCATCATCCGACTTCACTGTTAGTACCTCCCCAAAGTATTTCCCCAGCACCTCTGCTTTCTCCTTATCAGTTTCTGCTCTATTCCTATCATCCAATTCTCCTATCAGTTCTGGGATACCTACTCTTCCTGTTAAATTTTCCTGAATGTACTTCCAGAATATTTTTGGATTATCCTTCACGTTTTTTGCAATCTCTCTCTCCCTCTCCTTCACCCCCCTCCTTGTCTCCCACCTTATTTTATTGTTTATTTGTCTATGTTCCAAATCCACTTCTTTAGCTTCTAGCCTTCTATACTAGACCCCCTGTTCCTTTTCCTCAATTTTGTTTTATCCTTATATTCCCTTACTGATACACATTTGGATATAGCATTCTCCAGTTTGACTCTAATCTTCCTCCACATTCCTTCAGCATCTTCACCGTTCAAGTATTCCCCCCCAGTCAATGTCCAAACAACTTCTCAGCAGCTCATAATCTGCTCTATCATTCATGTATATTTTTGTATTGCTTCTATTATCCCTCTCTGTTTTAATATTGTAACTAAAACTTATACAGGCATGGTCACTACGACCTATAGGGCTATCCACATTGACATGTTCTACAATATCCTCCTCATTGCTAAAAATCAAATCAAGTACACTCCCCTGCGTCCCATCTCTATATCTTGTCATCTCTGTAATATGTTGCGTTAAAAAACAATCTCTCACTTTCTCTATAAACTTGTTTTCCAGGCTACACTGTCCCACTGGAGTAGTATAATTTGCCCATTTTATCCTTGGCAAATTGAAATCTCCAATCAAAATCTTATATTTGTTCTCTCTATTATCTATTTCCTCCATTGCTTTCAGTAGGTTATCATCCTCTTCCCTACTATTATTTGGACTTCTATATATAGAGGCAATTAGAATTGACCCTCTTGCACATTTTACTTCAATACACAAATACTCACAATACTGCTGTCTCATATCCACTTCATTTACCTTGAGCTCTTTTCTTACATAAATAAACAGTCCTCTTCCAACCTCTGCTCTAATAGCATTCCTCTCATACAACTCAAAACCCTCCAAACTATACTCCACCAGTTCCCTTTCAATTCTAGCATTTTTTGGTCTTACTTCCTGTAAGGCTATGACATCAGGTTTTTCCTCTTCATCCTGCAACCTACATATCAGTTCTCTTTTCTTGTCCTGGGTAAACACATCAACATTGCTAAACATAATCCTTAATCATTCTACCATTCCTTCAGAAGCTACATCATCCCGCTCCTCCTGTCCGTGCCCTACTCCCCCCCCTCACACTACCGGTACTGTGTCTGCAGCAGCTTCTTCTCCTGTCTCTCCCCGAGACGCTTCCACCCTGCTCTCCACCTCTGCCACAACTTCTATCACATTCTCTTCCCTCCCAGATCTCCTTCTCCCTTCTATTCGTATAAACCACTTCTTCAATTTCCTGTCCCTCACTCTCCAGACAAACTTCTTCTTATCCTCCTCACCCAACTTTCCATTTTCCTCATCAGCTTTTTCCTGTAGTTCCTTTATTTTTTGTCTTTGTTCTATGCTCAAATCCTTCTTTAATCTTATATGTTTTAGTTCTTCATTTGTGTTTAGTCTCCAACTAAAATTTGTCACTGTCTCTCCCACTGCCCTGGTTTTAACCCTCGTCTAGCGGGGGGTTTTGGGCTATTTTGGGCATATTCAGGCCCTCCTGAATGATCAATCAAGTATCTGCATGAAAAGAAATGTATTCAGCAAAAAACTAGGCGCTACAGGCTTCAAAATGAGACCAGAACGAGCTACGTAGCACTCGTCGTTTTGATGCAGTGGTACCACCAACATGGGAGTTTAGTGTATAGCGGCATATTTTTTCCAGCTACACTCACTACTGGCTACACTGCCGGCCTCTCGAGAACAGAGGGAGCGTCAGTCAGTGGTCGGCGGTAAGCCCTGGGTGTCGGCCGTGTGGCCTGCTGCTCTCCCGGCCATTTGCACTCGATTTTAACCCTTTAAAAACCTTAATAATGCTCCTAACTTGCTGCTTTTTAGATACGGACTTAAGTCGGGCCCCGCTCTTTAAGTGTTAAACTGTACCCTTATAGGTCTCATCTCCCCCCTTCTATATCTACCTATCCTACTAACTTCCTCCACCTGCCCATCCCATCCACATCCATCTACATCAACAGCTTTCATGACCTCCTTCACTTTCTCCATATCTCTCACTTTTCTCACTCCATTATCATTCATATGAGCCTCTATATCTCCATGCATGATTACACCTCTATTACACCATGGCCTCCCTCACGACACTCTCCTTGTTCTTCATGACTCCTACTACTGCACTCTCAAAACTTTATTTTGTCTTGTTCATTTCCTCCTTTTGTTCTTTCACAATTGCCTCCAAATCCTTAACTTTCTGTTCACCTACCACCGTCCATGCAGTTGACTCCTTCACTTCCTTGAATCGTCCTTCGTATTCCTTCAGCTGCTCCTTTAATGCCATATTCTCTGCTCCCAATTCTTCTACCCTTTTTAGTATCATCTCTAGGTTATTATTAACTTCCGAAATAGGCCTACATTCGCTTCCTTCACTAAGCCTATTCCCTGCCCCACCCGACGCACCACATAGTTCGCACAACACCTTGATTTTCTCACCAATGTCCCCCTTCCACTTCTCCGTATCACTCTTCCACTTTTCCAAATCCTTCACAACATTAATAATCTCTTCTACCTTCTTATCTGTGCTCCTAAACCCACGAAACCGTCCTAACCTTTCTTCCGTCTCCGAAATTCCCGCCGTTCCGTCCGCCATGTTTGTTTACAATCACTACAACTCCAGCTGACCCATTGATTACACTACTCTTTTCACAATAAATATCACCCCTCCACCACACCAATTTATCTTCAAAACACTTCACTAGTCCTTCCTCTCCTCGCTCGCTCGCTCAGTATGTATTCGAAATTCCGTTATAATTAATCGTGCCCATGATAATATGCCGGAGCCTCAAAAAATGCGTCCGCCTCCCATCATCGCCTCGACCGAATGACGAGATTAGTGTCTGCAAATGTCCGATATTGCTAACATCGCATCGAATCTCTCTCCACGGAAATTGTCATCACAACTGAACCCGTTGACCTAGAGAGCTCTACTCAACGCCAGTTTACAGATATGAAACAGGACTACGTTTTGAGATGTGTGCAAATTCTCTAGCAGTTAAAATAACAAAGATACGGCTAGCCTATTACGACGTTTTTCGGCCAGATCGCCCGGACCTCAATAATGTCCTTAGGATGGCGAGCCCGGGCAAGAAGGGTTAATAGGCATATCGTCAATGATTTCGGGGCCACTACTAAATATTAGGTTTTCCTTCTTCCCTCCAGGACTCAAACCTATAATTGAGTATTGTTTGCGTGTGTGGGGTGGATCCTCTCACACAGCACTTCTTGACAAAGTAGAAAAGAAAGCAATGTTGCATCTCTCTCGCTATTCTACCGCTATTACAATAATCAGTGTATCAGCGTATACCACCTCCTCTACATAGAGTAGGCTACCGTACGTAGCACCCGTCTTGCAACACAATCCCACACCTACTCTGTGCAACTCTCCAACCCAAAAGTGAAACGATGTTCCCATTCTTTCTTCTATTCAACAGCTGAGCCCTGGAACTCTCTCCCTGAATTTATCTTTCCCTCATCCTATGATTAAATTGCTTCAAACTGTGTGTCCAGGCATTTTGGCTCAAACATTTCTTGATTTTGGCCCTGTCACTCTTTCAAGTCTGGGAGAGGCACTCGTCACAGGCAGTTTGGCATTTTGTCTCCCTCATCCACATACGTAAACAAAAAAAATTAGTTTATATATTTTTCTGTAAGCTACAGTACTATAGGTTTGACTCCTGTAAGGAGATAAAGAAAACCTAATATTTAGTAGTGGCCCCGTAATCATTGAAGAACATGCCTATTACATAAGGCACCCTCTTCAAACACTCATCCGCCGTAGTTTGAATCTACCGCGCAGAGCATTTAAAATTTGAGGAGCCTTCATCATGAGCGCACGCGACCTCACTCATGGCTTCAGTCATTATGAATTGGGTTCTCACAACGAAAAAAACTTCGTAAAAAATAAAAACAAAAAACAAATAAGAATAACTATTCAATAAGCTTTCCATAATATCGTGGATGTACTTGTGTGGATCTTTGACCAGTCGCTGACTCAGGCGTCATTCTTCCTTCACTGACATATCAAGTAAACCAAAATCCTTAATACATCAACGAATGGGAAGGGGATGGTCGGGAGGGCCCCAGTCGTCAATGATTACGGGGCCACTACTAAATATTAGGTTTTCTTTATCTCCTTACAGGAGTCAAACCTATAATTTATTAGTAATAATCCATCATTGACGAACATGCCTGATTTCTAAGACTGGAGGGGGACATTCGTAATCATATCATAACTCTAGAAAAGCAGATAATCAAACAACCACATAGTATTCTTACTTTGAAAAATATATTTAATGGCGCAGCACATATATACAAAAGGGGGTCAAGCAGGGGCGTGCTTCAAAGAAGCCTGCTTGATACAAAAGGTTAACTCTTGAGACTCTGCGAACAGATCTGTAAGTTAAAAAGGCACCCCACTCAACATAAGTGGTGAAAAATAAAAACTTATAAGTTTACATGTGCACATATAACCCCATAATACTTGTGGAAATATCTTGCAAAATATATCCAATGCTTAAAACTAAATTGCTTTCACAGCCAAAATTATTATAACAACACTGTTGTTTGTACTAACATTGTACTAGCACAATTTCCCGCACTGAATAGAACAGAGAAATTTTCATATCACATTATCCATACTCGTATCACAGCTCTTATACTCCGGCGGGGTCTAGGGTGTCCTATGTTACACTGACTGCACCCCCCCCCCCCTTTTCTTGAAAGTAAACAAAGTGACTTAACCGTTCAACCCCGGGTGGTACACGTGTGTACCATTATGTTTTGCCCCCAGGAACCCGGGTGGTACAACATTGTACCATTGCTTGAAAGCCTGTGAGCTTCGTGTGCGAGGCGTCGGTCCGACGCATGTAAACAACAGCCGGCTGGACCGACGCCCCACATCTCCGGCCACAAGAAGGAGAGCGTCGCTTGTTCGTGTGTGCCTGTATGTTGTTGTTAAGTATCGAAAAGTAGTGTAAAGTGGCTGTTTTGGCCATAAAGTTATCTCCAATGAAATCATCATCACAAATCAAGCACTTGACTTAGAGAGCTCTACTTAACACCATTCTACAGGTAAATAACACAGCTACGCTTGGGGATGCGCAGGAATGCGGGAAGCAGTCAGCATAACAATGATACGGTAGCCTAGCCTAGACGTTTTTTCGGCCAAAACACCGGATTTCGGGGAATATTTATGTAATGCGTAGCCGGGGCGGGAGGGTTAAGGGCCACCTAGACCCTCTGCCTTAAAGCTATACATGGCAAGGAAGGTTTGTCTAGAGCTACTGACAGGTATTGAGTCAAAAATGTATGATTAGAGGCCCACAAATGTGTGGACGTAATATCTTCCACAGAAAAATTCTTCAGGAAACGCAAAGAGGCTGTCCATTTGCGTAAAATCGTGGGCCCTACCCACAACGCCGGGATTACTCTCTTTAATGACCTCGACCAAAAGAGAAGCCATTCTACGTTTCAGCAAGCGCTTACCCGTACTTGCCACCCATAAAGCACCTTGGGGGTTTAGAGGAGCTACTCTCAAATATTTGGTTAGAGCCTGCACTGGACATAAATTATGGTGCATCTTTCCCCTTTTCAACGCCGGCACAGTGAACTCAGAAAACACGTGTGCACTGTGCTCATTCTTGGCTACAAACCCTGGGAAGGTGCAATGTGAATACATTCATTAAGCCTACCAAACCTAAGGCAATTAGGTGTGTTGCTCATCGCCGCCAGCTCAGACACTCTGTTCCCGGTGGCCAAAGCCAAAAGGAATACAGCCTTTTTTAAGAGTAATGTAAAATATGCAGTATTTTGGTACAGACGGGAGTGAAGTAATGACAATGTTTTGTCCAGAGACCAAGTAGGCATGAGCTGACGGGGAGGTGGGCGGAGTTTAAAACATGCCCTCATAAAACCTGTTTCCTCCGCAACTGGTATGGAGAGACCGGTAAGGTCCCAAAATGGTATTCTAATCGCTGTTAAGTGATTTTTTAACGTTACCACAGATAAACGTTTCTGCTCAAACAGATAATTTAAATAATTAAAAACTAACGCCACCGAGGGCACAGTTTGTTCTGTTCTAAGGATCCAAGAAGTAAAGGCTTGCCGATGTGATTGATACTGGCGTTTTGTAGACTGAGTATATTGATTCAATAATTTATTGGTCACATCTCTACCATATGGTGCTAGCCACTTGGCCTCCTGAATGTCCATAATGCAAAAGTCAGCGAGGTCGCTAGGTTGCCAATCGTGTCTAAGTGGAAAAACCCGACCGGGAGTGACACCGGGTGCGGGCACCACGTCTTCAATTGCTGGTACCACAATTGCGCCGGCCACAGGGGCACGATTAGCGAGACTAAGCCCCGATAATCTCGTAGTTTGTTTACTACGTGGCACATTAGTGACGCGTCTGGCAGCGGAAACAGATAGATGGAGCTCCACCTGTTCCAGTCTGTCACCAGGGCGTCTGGCCCCCCTGCCGGCGTTATCGTCCAGCGGGTGAGGTACATTGGGAGTTTGTGAGTCTCCTCGGACGCAAACAGATCCACTTGTGGATGGTAAAGCTCCGCAATCATTTGGTTGAAAATGGTTTGCTTGAGCTCCCATTCTATTGTCGTGCTCTGTCTCCGAGACAGAGCGTCTGCCCAGACGTTTGCTACGCCTGGGAGATAAGATGCGTGAAGATGAATGTCCAGCCTGTTGGCTAGAATAAAATTCTCTTCTGACACGTTTAGCAACTTCCGAGATCTCGTGGACCCTTGTTTCTGAATACAGTGAAACGCATTCAGATTGTCCATTCTGAAGGCAAAGGACTTGCCCCGTCAAGTAGAGCCGTGAGCCTGAAGGAAATAAAAGGGGACTAGTAATTCTTTGACATTGATGTGGGAGATTTCTAAATGGTACCAAAGCCCTTGACCCTGGTGCCCTTGGGTTTGACTGAAAACCCCAACCTATCGTTCCTGACGCATCCGTGTCTACCCATACCATCGGCGGAGGAGAGGTCCATGACATTACTGAGTGCAACATTTCCCTCTTCGCCCAGACCGCTAGTAAGTTGTAGAATTAATTTTGGTATGGGCCATAATTTTTCCGCCGGCAATAGTGGAAAATATTTGTTGCCCTCCAATATTAAACGCTTTACTTTCAACCGGCCCAACATTACAGTTAGTTGAATCCAGTTGAGAGAGCCCGACCAGAGACTCCAAGATTCTTCGAGTCGTAGTCAGACCGTGAAGAAACAGGAACAGTTTCCTGCGAAATCTGTTTCGATTGTCCACACTCTGACTCAGAGTGAGAGCAGCTGTGTCCCAAACCAGCCCTATCCACTGAACTACTCGTGAGGGAACAAGGTTTGACTTTACCAGATTTACCTTGAACCCTAGAGTTTTGAGATGTTTAAATGTTTATGTTGACATGATTATGCATACTTGCTCTGTCTCTGCCACCAATAGCAGTCGTCTAGGTACCACAAAATCCTGATCCCTTGTTTTAAACAATGGCATCAGGGCTTGCCGGACTAATTTTCGTGAATAAGCGACGTGCCAGGTTCAAACCGAATGGCATCCTCTGAAAAATATAAGTTTGATACTGATCCGTAAGGCAAGAAATCTTTGAAATCTTTTGTTTACCGAGACGTGCCAATAAGCGTCTGTCAGGTCCTAAGGAACACATCCAAACCTCCCGGTGGAAGTGTTAGCCTGATTTGGTGCAATGTTAACATCCTGAATGACTCGTTGTGAATGTGAATGTTCAGATATGACAGGTCTACGACGGGTCTCATCTGAACACTGTCCCTTTTGGGAACCAAAAATAGCTTGGATGTGAAGACTGGGTAATTTTGAGGGGCCGGGATGATGACATTCTTGGCGATCATTTCCTTGACCAGTGACTCCAACCTCTAAAGAAACTAGATTCGCCGTTTGTCGGCTGACGTAAGGCGAGGTCGCGGCGGAGCCACTGCCAAGTGATGCCTTTGCGTGC
>CM064550.1:28975266-29429093 GCA_032716605.1 Paralithodes platypus
AGTGGGGGTCAAAAGGACCCATGACTCGTCTGGTCCATAAAGCAAGGGCATAGCTACCTTTCTGAGAGGCGCCTTGTCTAGAGGGGGTGGATTGACGTCCGTGATAACCCTTACATTCGAAGTTGTCAATGCCGCCGTAGCAGGCTAGTAACCACTGATGGTGACAGAGTGGGAGGGTGAGGGATCTTAGATAAAGCAATCGAAGTCATCAGAGGCCGTACCGTAGAACTTGTCGAGGGAGCCCCCAAGTCCAATGTGGGGGTTTCCTGTTGTTGGCCAAAAAATTTAGATAAAGCATCAGTAAGCAGCCCATTAATTTCCTGCGCAGTGACAAATTGACTTGATGATGTACTTACTGGTGAATCATTAATATCCTGCGCGGCGTCTAAGCCTGAGCCTGACTCTTGCCCTTCCATCTCCGAAATTATTGAAACCTCGTCTTTCTCCTCCTGTTCCTCCTGAGAAGACCCCGCCGAAGCTGGGGTACCTTGCTGCCAAGATAAGTCAGGAATAGAGGATGGGATCGCCGCGTCCCTGTGGACGTCAGCTACTGTGTGACTAGTTTGAGTCGGAAGTGGGTGGTCAGTCGCTGGCTGAGCAAACCGCCAAACACCGAGGCCCTGGCCTACACTCTCTTGGGAGTCTGAAACACTCTCAATCACTGAACCACCTGAACTCTCCAATTCCAGGGTTAAAATGTTAATGGGTAAATCCTCTTTAGGTACAGGCACCGTACTGGACCCTTGAGACCTAACACAAACTCTGTCTGGGGTAGAGGTACGATGAGAAGCACTAGAAGCTGGCAATGTAGGGAGGTCTTTCTTTTATGGGAATCCTTTTTGGAAGATTTTTGGCTACGGTGTGACCGTGAACTAATCTTTGATTTGGAGGAATCAACGCCGTGACCACTGGAGGTACTTTCCGTCCTACTCTTCTCACTGGCTGGTGAAGAGGCAAGCCTAGAAGGCTGGGGTCGGGGGGGTGACCATGTCCGAGATCTCTCCCGAGGCGATGAGGCGGACGCCGGGGGTGTAGGCTCTCTTGGACGTTTCGGAGTAGTAGCAGAAGACACAGAACCCTGACCAGTCTCCGCCGGCTTAGGACTCGTGACTCGAGAGGAACGTTTAGGGGGGGAGGGTGTTCGAACAGCAATCTATCCCAAAGAGGGACGTTGTCACATTGAAGTGACTTATGAGCTACAATCGTATGCTGACATCTGCTGCCTAACTTCTCTTAATGCGATCGCTGCGGTCTTATCATTGTCGCGGAGGACCTTGACACTTAATTGGGAGCAAAAGGAACAGTTGCGCATCACCCACAGACCCCTTGAACGGTCTAGACATTTAACACACTTGATGCAAGAGTGTGCGCAAAAATAGGGATACCGGCACAGGTAGGGGTAGTGCATAAAGCAAAGACTGGGGCCAAGGTAGCCATGACAGAGACTGGTGGGAAAACTACTGCCGGGTCTGTATTGGTCCGCCGGAGCCCAGCTCTGGAAAAAAAGAAAATTTCCAGGAATTAATGCTCATAAGGTTAACCCAACATGTTCGCACACAAGTGTTAATAACCCACCGGGTAACGAGATGTAATGACACAACGATCACAGCTCGCTACGCGGCGGGGTTCAGAATATCTAAACATATCTTTTTAAGAAAGTGAAGAATACCCTCTGACATAATATAACGGACCAGCATGGCGTTTATAGTCTTTCTGGTGGTGACTGTTTCAAGATTCAATTTCGGAAAAAAACAACCCCCCACAAAGACGCCGGCCCTTGAATTATTTTAGTAGAATAACACAGGGCAGGCTGATACGAGATCTGATTTCTAACGAATTGTCACAAAAAGATCGCCGTAAGTTTGAAGGCGGCGATACATAAACGTATCACTAAATTAAGTGGTTAATCGAAATTGAATTGTAAATTCCTTATTTCCTCCACCCAGGAGCACCCCCGGGTGTAAAAAACGATGTTAACCCTAATTGAACCTTCAATCGCCGTAAGTGTAAAGGCGGCGATACATATAGTATCACTTAAAATGGATCGGTTAACTAACTGAATGACTTAGTTGTTCATCCCACCCTACCAAGGTACACCCGCCGGGTGAGATGTCAAAACGTTAACCTCATAAGTTCCTGTCCCCACTTCTTTGTAAAAGATTGCCGGGGAGGAAAGCCCTTAACAACAGCTAGGTTTTTTCTGTGGTTTTGTAAAACCGGGTAGAAAAACTTCATAACATATGTTCGCATGAACAATGTTAGATGGGTACAGCCACTCCGCCGGGAATCAAAGGGAGCCTGAAACAGGCACCAACACAGAGACGCAGTCCTGGAGAGCCACAGACACCTCATCGCAGGGGACACAAGCCTGTGTTGAAACCACGTGTGGCCCAACACGGCTCTCGGCCGGGTTTTTTCATGGTGAAACCGAGAAAAAACCCGCCGGAAGGTAACCCCCCTGTTCAGAAACCATCTGAACGTACAACGGACTCGAAGGAAAGCCAAGCACGACTAGCCTAAGTCCACACAATAATCCGTGGAATTAGCCAATACACAACTAAACCAGGAAACAAACATAGTCCGTGGAATTAGCCAATACACAACTAAACCCGGATACACATGACACAGTAGGGCATATTTATAAAATAAACAATAACACTTGTACATGTGGCAAAGCTACGAGCGGCTGGCTAGGCCTAAGTAGACGGCATAAGAAATGTTGAAATATAAACAAAAACACTGGAAATATAACAACAGGAACCACCGCCAACACACCACTGTAGCAAATACTTCCGGCAAAGGGAAGACTGACTCGGGACCCAGAAAAAACTTCACTGAGTGAAGAAAAAACGCTGGGAACGCCAGTAAGCAACGCTTACCTCATCAGAAAGATAAAAGGCAGCATAATTAACGCGTAATGAAAGCCGCCTGCATCACAAGCTAACTCAACTGTGAAAAGATCACAAGTCCACAACAGGACCACGAGGGTACATCCGAAATAGATGCCCCAAACACACGACCCAAAATACACTGCACTGCGGGCAACCAGCCCAGGACACTCCTGCTACGCATATCCTAACCTTACTCGATACATCCCGGAGTAAACAAATGAGAAAAAACTCACTAGGGACGCAGCAAATGCGGAACCAGCGGAGCGTGGGGAGACACGTCCGGGCAGGCTGAGCGCAGAGCAGAGAAGGAAGGAAGAATGACGCCTGAATCAGCGTCTGGTCAAAGATCCACACAAGTACATCCACGATATGATGGAAAGCTTATTAGATAGTTATTCTTATATTCTTTTTGTTTTTATTTTTTACGAAGTTTTTTCGTAGTGAGAACCCAATTCATAATGACTGAAGCCATGAGTGAGGTCGCGTGCGCTCATGATGAAGGCTCCTCAGTTTTTAAATGCTCTGCGCGGTAGATTCAAACTACGGCGGATTAGTGTTTGAAGAGGATGCCTTATGTAATAGGCATGTTCGTCAATGATGGAGGGGCCACTAATAAATATATGTCTATAACATCACCATCCTCCAGAATTTGCATCCAATCATCTACCACCTTAATTAGCTGTAGTACTGTCGACCTCCCTGGCAAGAATCAGAACTGTCTCCCACTGAAAAGTTGGTTTGATTTCATATGCTCCATTATTCCTTCTCTAATTACCGTTTCCATTAGTTTACACACAACACTTGTCAAACTGACTGGTCTATAATTTCCTGGGTCATTTCTTTTCCCTTCTTAAAATGGCTGTTATGTTCGCCTCTCTCCAGTCCATCGGGATTTGTCCTGTATTAAATATACCTCAAATAAATTTTAATGGCTCTACTAACATCTCACCTCCTTCCTTTATGATTCTTGGATGTATCCCATCCGGTCCCGGGGACTTACTTCTTTTCATTTTTTCTATAGCCTTTCTTATTCTAGCATGGGAAAACTCTATTAGTTCTAGTGCCGGTGCCTGTTTGATGGGAATAGTAGGCACTGCATCATCCGACTTCACTGTTAGTACCTCCCCAAAGTATTTCCCCAGCACCTCTGCTTTCTCCTTATCAGTTTCTGCTCTATTCCTATCATCCAATTCTCCTATCAGTTCTGGGATACCTACTCTTCTTGTTAAATTTTCCTGAATGTACTTCCAGAATATTTTTGGATTATCCTTCACGTTTTTTGCAATCTCTCTCTCCCTCTCCTTCACCACCTGCTTGTCTCCCACCTTATTTTATTGTTTATTTGTCTATGTTCCAAATCCACTTCTTAGCTTCTAGCCTTCTATACTAGACCCCCTGTTCCTTTTCCTCAATTTTGTTATCCTTATATTCCCTTACTGATACACATTTGGATATAGCATTCTCCAGTTTGACTCTAATCTTCCTCCACATTCCTTCAGCGTCTTCACCGTTCAAGTATTCCCCCCCAGTCAATGTCCAAACAACTTCTCAGCAGCTCATAATCTGCTCTATCATTCATGTATATTTTGTATTGCTTCTATTATCCCTCTCTGTTTAATATTGTAACTAAAACTTATTCAGGCATGGTCACTACGACCTATAGGGCTATCCACATTGACATGTTCAATATCCTCCTCATTGCTAAAAATCAAATCAAGTACACTCCCCTGCGTCCCATCTCTATATCTTGTCATCTCTGTAATATGTTGCGTTAAAAAACAATCTCTCACTTTCTCTATAAACTTGTTTTCCAGGCTACACTGTCCCACTGGAGTAGTATAATTTGCCCATTTTATCCTTGGCAAATTGAAATCTCCAATCAAAATCTTATATTTGTTCTCTATTATCTATTTCCTCCATTGCTTTCAGTAGGTTATCATCCTCTTCCCTACTATTATTTGGACTTCTATATATAGAGGCAATTAGAATTGACCCTCTTGCACATTTTACTTCAATACACAAATACTCACAATACTGCTGTCTCATATCCACTTCATTTACCTTGAGCTCTTTTCTTACATAAATAAACAGTCCTCTTCCAACCTCTGCTCTAATAGCATTCCTCTCATACAACTCAAAACCCTCCAAACTATACTCCACCAGTTCCCTTTCAATTCTAGCATTTTTTGGTCTTACTTCCTGTAAGGCTATGACATCAGGTTTTTCCTCTTCATCCTGCAACCTACATATCAGTTCTCTTTTCTTGTCCTGGGTAACACATCAACATTGCTAAACATAATCCTTAATCATTCTACCATTCCTTCAGAAGCTACATCATCCCGCTCCTCCTGTCCGTGCCCTACTCCCCCCCTCACACTACCGGTACTGTGTCTGCAGCAGCTTCTTCTCCTGTCTCTCCCCGAGACGCTTCCACCCTGCTCTCCACCTCTGCCACAACTTCTATCACATTCTCTTCCCTCCCAGATCTCCTTCTCCCTTCTATTCGTATAAAACCACTTCTTCAATTTCCTGTCCCTCACTCTCCAGACAAACTTCTTCTTATCCTCCTCACCCAACTTTCCATTTTCCTCATCAGCTTTTTCCTGTAGTTCCTTTATTTTTTGTCTTTGTTCTATGCTCAAATCCTTCTTTAATCTTATATTTTAGTTCTTCATTTGTGTTTAGTCTCCAACTAAAATTTGTCACTGTCTCTCCCACTGCCCTGGTTTTAACCCTCGTCTAGCGGGGGGTTTTGGGCTATTTTGGGCATATTCAGGCCCTCCTGAATGATCAATCAAGTATCTGCATGAAAAGAAATGTATTCAGCAAAAAACTAGGCGCTACAGGCTTCAAAATGAGACCAGAACGAGCTACGTAGCACTCGTCGTTTTGATGCAGTGGTACCACCAACATGGGAGTTTAGTGTATAGCGGCATATTTTTTCCAGCTACACTCACTACTGGCTACACTGCCGGCCTCTCGAGAACAGAGGGAGCGTGAGTCAGTGGTCGGCGGTAAGCCCTGGGTGTCGGCCGTGTGGCCTGCTGCTCTCCGGCCATTTGCACTCGATTTTAACCCTTTAAAAACCTTAATAATGCTCCTAACTTGCTGCTTTTTAGATACGGACTTAAGTCGGGCCCCGCTCTTTAAGTGTTAAACTGTACCCTTATAGGTCTCATCTCCCCCCTTCTATATCTACCTATCCTACTAACTTCCTCCACCTGCCCATCCCATCCACATCCATCTACATCAACAGCTTTCATGACCTCCTTCACTTTCTCCATATCTCTCACTTTTCTCACTCCATTATCATTCATATGAGCCTCTATATCTCCATGCATGATTACACCTCTATTACACCATGGCCTCCCTCACGACACTCTCCTTGTTCTTCATGACTCCTACTACTGCACTCTCAAAACTTTATTTTGTCTTGTTCATTTCCTCCTTTTGTTCTTTCACAATTGCCTCCAAATCCTTAACTTTCTGTTCACCTACCACCGTCCATGCAGTTGACTCCTTCACTTCCTTGAATCGTCCTTCGTATTCCTTCAGCTGCTCCTTTAATGCCATATTCTCTGCTCCCAATTCTTCTACCCTTTTTAGTATCATCTCTAGGTTATTATTAACTTCCGAAATAGGCCTACATTCGCTTCCTTCACTAAGCCTATTCCCTGCCCCACCCGACGCACCACATAGTTCGCACAACACCTTGATTTTCTCACCAATGTCCCCCTTCCACTTCTCCGTATCACTCTTCCACTTTTCCAAATCCTTCACAACATTAATAATCTCTTCTACCTTCTTATCTGTGCTCCTAAACCCACGAAACCGTCCTAACCTTTCTTCCGTCTCCGAAATTCCCGCCGTTCCGTCCGCCATGTTTGTTTACAATCACTACAACTCCAGCTGACCCATTGATTACACTACTCTTTTCACAATAAATATCACCCCTCCACCACACCAATTTATCTTCAAAACACTTCACTAGTCCTTCCTCTCCTCGCTCGCTCAGTATGTATTCGAAATTCCGTTATAATTAATCGTGCCCATGATAATATGCCGGAGCCTCAAAAAATGCGTCCGCCTCCCATCATCGCCTCGACCGAATGACGAGATTAGTGTCTGCAAATGTCCGATATTGCTAACATCGCATCGAATCTCTCTCCACGGAAATTGTCATCACAACTGAACCCGTTGACCTAGAGAGCTCTACTCAACGCCAGTTTACAGATATGAAACAGGACTACGTTTTGAGATGTGTGCAAATTCTCTAGCAGTTAAAATAACAAAGATACGGCTAGCCTATTACGACGTTTTTCGGCCAGATCGCCCAGACCTCAATAATGTCCTTAGGATGGCGAGCCCGGGCAAGAAGGGTTAATAGGCATATCGTCAATGATTTCGGGGCCACTACTAAATATTAGGTTTTCCTTCTTCCCTCCAGGACTCAAACCTATAATTGAGTATTGTTTGCGTGTGTGGGGTGGATCCTCTCACACAGCACTTCTTGACAAAGTAGAAAAGAAAGCTTTTCGTCTCATTAACTCAGGTCTACTCACTGACTCTTTGCAATCTCTTTTTCCGCCGCAATGTTGCATCTCTCTCGCTATTCTACCGCTATTACAATAATCAGTGTATCAGCGTATACCACCTCCTCTACATAGAGTAGGCTACCGTACGTAGCACCCGTCTTGCAACACAATCCCACACCTACTCTGTGCAACTCTCCAACCCAAAAGTGAAACGATGTTCCCATTCTTTCTTCTATTCAACAGCTGAGCCCTGGAACTCTCTCCCTGAATTTATCTTTCCCTCATCCTATGATTAAATTGCTTCAAACTGTGTGTCCAGGCATTTTGGCTCAAACATTTCTTGATTTTGGCCCTGTCACTCTTTCAAGTCTGGGAGAGGCACTCGTCACAGGCAGTTTGGCATTTTGTCTCCCTCATCCACATACGTAAACAAAAAAATTAGTTTATATATTTTTCTGTAAGCTACAGTACTATAGGTTTGACTCCTGTAAGGAGATAAAGAAAACCTAATATTTAGTAGTGGCCCCGTAATCATTGAAGAACATGCCTATTACATAAGGCACCCTCTTCAAACACTCATCCGCCGTAGTTTGAATCTACCGCGCAGAGCATTTAAAATTTGAGGAGCCTTCATCATGAGCGCACGCGACCTCACTCATGGCTTCAGTCATTATGAATTGGGTTCTCACAACGAAAAAACTTCGTAAAAAATAAAAACAAAAACAAAATAAGAATAACTATTCAATAAGCTTTCCATAATATCGTGGATGTACTTGTGTGGATCTTTGACCAGACGCTGACTCAGGCGTCATTCTTCCTTCACTGACATATCAAGTAAACCAAAATCCTTAATACATCAACGAATGGGAAGGGGATGGTCGGGAGGGCCCCAGTCGTCAATGATTACGGGGCCACTACTAAATATTAGGTTTTCTTTATCTCCTTACAGGAGTCAAACCTATAATTTATTAGTGGTCCCTCCATCATTGACGAACATGCCTGATTTCTAAGACTGGAGGGGGACATTCGTAATCATATCATAACTCTAGAAAAGCAGATAATCAAACAACCACATAGTATTCTTACTTTGAAAAATATATTTAATGGCGCAGCACATATATACAAAAGGGGGTCAAGCAGGGGCGTGCTTCAAAGAAGCCTGCTTGATACAAAAGGTTAACTCTTGAGACTCTGCGAACAGATCTGTAAGTTAAAAAGGCACCCCACTCAACATAAGTGGTGAAAAATAAAAACTTATAAGTTTACATGTGCACATATAACCCCATAATACTTGTGGAAATATCTTGCAAAATATATCCAATGCTTAAAACTAAATTGCTTTCACAGCCAAAATTATTATAACAACACTGTTGTTTGTACTAACATTGTACTAGCACAATTTCCCGCACTGAATAGAACAGAGAAATTTTCATATCACATTATCCATACTCGTATCACAGCTCTTATACTCCGGCGGGGTCTAGGGTGTCCTATGTTACACTGACTGCACCCCCCCCCCCTTTTCTTGAAAGTAAACAAAGTGACTTAACCGTTCAACCCCGGGTGGTACACGTGTGTACCATTATGTTTTGCCCCCAGGAACCCGGGTGGTACAACATTGTACCATTGCTTGAAAGCCTGTGAGCTTCGTGTGCGAGGCGTCGGTCCGACGCATGTAAACAACAGCCGGCTGGACCGACGCCCCACATCTCCGGCCACAAGAAGGAGAGCGTCGCTTGTTCGTGTGTGCCTGTATGTTGTTGTTAAGTATCGAAAAGTAGTGTAAAGTGGCTGTTTTGGCCATAAAGTTATCTCCAATGAAATCATCATCACAAATCAAGCACTTGACTTAGAGAGCTCTACTTAACACCATTCTACAGGTAAATAACACAGCTACGCTTGGGGATGCGCAGGAATGCGGGAAGCAGTCAGCATAACAATGATACGGTAGCCTAGCCTAGACGTTTTTCGGCCAAAACACCGGATTTCGGGGAATATTTATGTAATGCGTAGCCGGGGCGGGAGGGTTAAGGGCCACCTAGACCCTCTGCCTTAAAGCTATACATGGCAAGGAAGGTTTGTCTAGAGCTACTGACAGGTATTGAGTCAAAAATGTATGATTAGAGGCCCACAAATGTGTGGACGTAATATCTTCCACAGAAAAATTCTTCAGGAAACGCAAAGAGGCTGTCCATTTGCGTAAATCGTGGGCCCTACCCACAACGCCGGGATTATTCTCTTTAATGACCTCGACCAAAAGAGAAGCCATTCTACGTTTCAGCAAGCGCTTACCCGTACTTGCCACCCATAAAGCACCTTGGGGGTTTAGAGGAGCTACTCTCAAATATTTGGTTAGAGCCTGCACTGGACATAAATTATGGTGCATCTTTCCCCTTTTCAACGCCGGCACAGTGAACTCAGAAAACACGTGTGCACTGTGCTCATTCTTGGCTACAAACCCTGGGGAAGGTGCAATGTGAATACATTCATTAAGCCTACCAAACCTAAGGCAATTAGGTGTGTTGCTCATCGCCGCCAGCTCAGACACTCTGTTCCCGGTGGCCAAAGCCAAAAGGAATACAGCCTTTTTTAAGAGTAATGTAAAATATGCAGTATTTTGGTACAGACGGGAGTGAAGTAATGACAATGTTTTGTCCAGAGACCAAGTAGGCATGAGCTGACGGGGAGGTGGGCGGAGTTTAAAACATGCCCTCATAAAACCTGTTTCCTCCGCAACTGGTATGGAGAGACCGGTAAGGTCCCAAAATGGTATTCTAATCGCTGTTAAGTGATTTTTTAACGTTACCACAGATAAACGTTTCTGCTCAAACAGATAATTTAAATAATTAAAAACTAACGCCACCGAGGGCACAGTTTGTTCTGTTCTAAGGATCCAAGAAGTAAAGGCTTGCCAATGTGATTGATACTGTCGTTTTGTAGACTGAGTATATTGATTCAATAATTTATTGGTCACATCTCTACCATATGGTGCTAGCCACTTGGCCTCCTGAATGTCCATAATGCAAAAGTCAGCGAGGTCGCTAGGTTGCCAATCGTGTCTAAGTGGAAAAACCCGACCGGGAGTGACACCGGGTGCGGGCACCACGTCTTCAATTGCTGGTACCACAATTGCGCCGGCCACAGGGGCACGATTAGCGAGACTAAGCCCCGATAATCTCGTAGTTTGTTTACTACGTGGCACATTAGTGACGCGTCTGGCAGCGGAAACAGATAGATGGAGCTCCACCTGTTCCAGTCTGTCACCAGGGCGTCTGGCCCCCCTGCCGGCGTTATCGTCCAGCGGGTGAGGTACATTGGGAGTTTGTGAGTCTCCTCGGACGCAAACAGATCCACTTGTGGATGGTAAAGCTCCGCAATCATTTGGTTGAAAATGGTTTGCTTGAGCTCCCATTCTATTGTCGTGCTCTGTCTCCGAGACAGAGCGTCTGCCCAGACGTTTGCTACGCCTGGGAGATAAGATGCGTGAAGATGAATGTCCAGCCTGTTGGCTAGAATAAAAATCTCTTCCGACACGTTTAGCAACTTCCGAGATCTCGTTGACCCTTGTTTCTGAATACAGTGAACCGCATTCAGATTGTCCATTCTGAAGGCAAAGGACTTGCCCCGTAAAGTAGAGCCGTGAGCCTGAAGGAAATAAAAGGGGACTAGTAATTCTTTGACATTGATGTGGGAGATTTCTAAATGGTACCAAAGCCCTTGACCCTGGTGCCCTTGGTTTGACTGAAAACCCCAACCTATCGTACCTGACGCATCCGTGTCTACCCATACCATCGGCGGAGGAGAGGTCCATGACATTACTGAGTGCAACATTTCCCTCTTCGCCCAGACCGCTAGTAAGTTGTAGATTAATTTTGGTATGGGCCATAATTTTTCCGCCGGCAATAGTGGAAAATATTTGTTGCCCTCCAATATTAAACGCTTTACTTTCAACCGGCCCAACATTACAGTTAGTTGAATCCAGTTGAGAGAGCCGACCAGAGACTCCCAGATTCTTCGAGTCGTAGTCAGACCGTGAAGAAACAGGAACAGTTTCCTGCGAAATCTGTTTCGATTGTCCACACTCTGACTCAGAGTGAGAGCAGCTGTGTCCCAAACCAGCCCTATCCACTGAACTACTCGTGAGGGAACAAGGTTTGACTTTACCAGATTTACCTTGAACCCTAGAGTTTTGAGATGTTTAAATGTTATGTTGACATGATTTATGCATACTTGCTCTGTCTCTGCCACCACTAGCCAGTCGTCTAGGTACCACAAAATCCTGATCCCTTGTTTTAACAATGGCATCAGGGCTTGCCGGACTAATTTCGTGAATAAGCGAGGTGCCAGGTTCAAACCGAATGGCATCCTCTGAAAAATATAAGTTTGATCCCTGATCCGTAAGGCCAGAAATCTTTGAAATCTTTTGTTTACCGAGACGTGCCAATAAGCGTCTGTCAGGTCTAAGGAACACATCCAACCTCCCGGTGGAAGTGTTAGCCTGATTTGGTGCAATGTTAACATCCTGAATGACTCGTTGTGAATGTGAAGGTTCAGATATGACAGGTCTACGACGGGTCTCATCTGAACACTGTCCCTTTTGGGAACCAAAAATAGCTTGGATGTGAAGACTGGGTAATTTTGAGGGACCGGGATGATGACATTCTTGGCGATCATTTCCTTGACCAGTGACTCCACCTCTAAAGAAACTAGATTCGCCGTTGTCGGCTGACGTAAGCGAGGTCGCCGGAGCCACTGCCAAGTGATGCCTTTGCGTGCCACCATCCTTGCCCAAGTGTTTAACGGCCATGCTTGGTGACACGTTCGGAACGACCCAGTTAGCAGACAAGGGTTCGCCGGCTGTACTACCCTCGGATCCACCCGCCTTGAGACCGGCCCCGGGAGTGAGAGAGACTTTAGTTTTTTGATGATGGTGGAGGTGGTGGTGGTGGACGCTTCGCCGGCTGGCTGGCGTTGGCAGAAGACGGGCCCTGACCTGGTTTATTATAGCCTCGTCCTTTCTGACCTGTAAACTTACCCTGTTTATACCTGTACTGACCTTGAGGGGAGAAGGACTTAGGTAGATGAAAGGGCTTAGATCCCCCCGGCTGTGCTTTTGCGACAGGCTTGGGTTTGGGAAAAGAAAAGGCAGGTTTCTTAGAAGGGGCGGGACTATGTTTAAAGGTCTGAGCCATATTAAAAACTGTTCTCTATACCTCAGGGAACATTAAAGAGGGAGTGAGCACTGGTGACATGACCACCTGATTCGCAATACGATCAGGAAGCTTCCGTACCAAGGACATCCTGAGATCTTGTCGTGCTCGCACCGCCTCAAGCAAGGCTGTGCGTATGTCACCCAATGACTGAATTGACGACTGTAGGAGTAGTCGCCGAGACAGTTCAACCGATCTTCTGGCATCCGCGTCTGCGATTGCCTGAGTGGACCGAAGCATCGATTTCGCTACCTGTTGCATCACAATGTACTGGGAGAAAAGTCTAAACGCTTTCCCCCGTAGCCTAAATTCTCGGTCTAGGTGAGTTGGGGTAGGGGTAGTGAAAGGGTCTTTGAGTTCACATAGATTGATTTTGGGGGCAGCTAAGAAAGCAAACAAAGCTGAAGGGACTCCGCCGGCAGAACACACTGGCATAGAGAACCAAGAATGACTATCCTGAGGGATTTGGTGGGAAGATTTTGAGGTGAAGGTGGTCGCAAAGTTCTGAGCCTCCATCTCCCATTCCACCCAAGGTCCCGGACCCAACTGCCCCACCTTCAAAACTGGATTAGCGGCTGAGCCTGTGACAGTTTGCAAATCTAGTTCTGGAGTGAGTGCTGACAGTGTCTTTATGTCATTAAAACCATCATGCTTAGACCAGTCAGAAAACAGTTTCGAAGCTGAGGCAGGAGGCAGGGCAGGTTTAGCAGTATAAACAAAATAGTCCTGGTGATAATAGTTAGGAATGGCCTTAACATTAACATCTAGTACATTCCCCAAAGTATCCAAGGCCCGTAATTTTTTAGATTTATTGCCTTGGATTACCCACTCTCGTGGCACTGGAAGTTCCCCTGACAAGGTAGGTTGAGCGACCTCTGGTTTAGTGGGGATCAAGTGTACCCATGACTCGTCTGGACCGTACAGTAAGGGCTTAGCTACCTTTCTTATTGGTGCTTTATCTAAAGGGGGCGGATTGACATCCGTTATAACCCTTACATTAGAAGTAGTCAGTGCCGCCGTAGCAGGCCTAGTGACCACCGATGGTGATATAGAGGGAGGGTGAGGGATCTGAGTCAAAGCAATAGAAGTCATCAGAGGCCGGACATTAGAACTTGTCATGGGAGCTCCCAGGTCCACTGTAGGAGTCTCCGGCTGTTGGCCAAAATTTTTAGTTAGAGCATTAACCAGCAACCCATCTACAGGTATTTCCTCTGCCATGACAAATTTATTCGATGATGAACTCAAAGGTGAATCATTACGATCCTGTGCGGCGTCTAAAACTGAACCCGACTCTTGCACTTCCATGTCTGAGATAATAGATACCTCGTCTTTGTCATCCGGCTCCCCATGAGAGGATTCCGCCGAAGCCGGAGTCCCATCTTGTTGCCAAGACAAGTCAGGAATAGATGATGGGATCGCCGCGTCCCTGTGGACATCAGCCACTGTTTGTATAGTTTGAGCCAGAAGTGGGTGTTCAGTCCCTGGTCGAGAATACCGCCAAACACCCAGGCCTTGGCCTGCACTCCCTTGGGAGTCCGAAATACCCTCAATTATGGAGCTCCCACTTGACTCTGCTATTGGACGATCACTGTCCACTGAACTCTCCAAATCTAGGGTTAGAATACTAAGTGGTAAACTGTCTTTTGGTACTGGCACTAAACTATCCCCATGAGATTGAACACTAGCTCTGTCGGGGGTAGAGGTATGACGAGAGGCATTAGACTACGGTGAACGCCGGGAGGCCTTCCGATCATGTGAGTCCTTTCGAGAAGATTTGTGGCTACGGTGCGACTGCGAACTGCTTTTGGATTTAGAAGATTTCTCGCTAACACCACTTGTTGACCCCTCTGTCTTACTCTTCTTACTCGTTGGTGAAGAAGAGAGGCTCGGCGGCTGCTGACTAAGAGGGGACCTGGACCTAGATCTCGCCCGTGACGAGGAGGCTGC
This sequence comes from Paralithodes platypus, assembly GCA_032716605.1. Classification (NCBI taxonomy): domain Eukaryota; kingdom Metazoa; phylum Arthropoda; class Malacostraca; order Decapoda; family Lithodidae; genus Paralithodes; species Paralithodes platypus. The sequence continues at coordinate 28,989,850 of CM064550.1, forward strand.
CACCGGGGGCGTGGGTTCTCGCTGTCGCTTAGATGTGCCTGGGGCTGGAGAAAGTATAGAACCCTGTCCAGTCCCTGCCGGCTTACGAACAGTTACTCTAGAGGGACGTTTAATGGGAGGGTGCTCAATTAGTAACTTATCCCAAAGCGGGACGTCATCGCATTGAAGTGACTTATGAGCCACAATAGTAGTATAAGCGGTCATCTGCTGCCTGACCTCCCGTAAGGCGACCGCTGCGGTTTTATCATTGTCTTGTAAAACTTTAACACTGAGTTGAGAGCAAAAGGTACAGTTTCACATCACCCACAGACCCCTTGAGCGGTCGAGACATTTAACACATTTTATACAAAGGGTGTGCGCAAAAATAGGGATACCTGAACAGGAGGGCGTAATGCATAAAGCAAAAACCGGGGCAAAGGTAGCCATGACAGAGACTGGTGGGAAACTTACTCCAGGTTCTGTATAGACCCGCCGGGACCCAGCTCTGGAAAAAAAAATAATTCCAGGAATTAATGCTCATAAGGTTAACCCAACACGTTCGCACACAAGTGTTAAATAACCCGCCGGGTAACGAGACGCAATACACAACGACTACAGCTCGCTACGCGGTGGGGTTCCTAAGTAAAAGATTTCAGAATATCTTAACTTGTCCAAAAGATTTATGAATACCCTCTGACATAATATAAAGACCAGCATGGCGTTTATATCTGATTTAGTCTTTCCGGTGGTGGTTGTTTCAAGATTCAATTTTGGAGAAAAAAAAAACTAAAAAGACGCCGGCCCCCGAATTATCTCGTAGATTAAAAACTGGGAAGCCTGACAAATATACGAGATCTAACTTCTCCCGAAGTATCTTTTTAGATCGCCGTATGCTGAAGGCGGCGATACAAAACGTATCCCTCAATTGTCTGGTTAACTAACTGAATTGTAAATTCGTTATTCCCACCCTTCCAGGGAGCACCCGCCGGGTGTAAATATTAGTTTAAAAAACGTTAACCCCAATTGCGCCGTATGCTGAAGGCGGCGATACAAAACGTATCCCTCAATTGTCGGGTTAACTAACTGAATTGTAAATTCGTTATTCCCACCCTTCCAGGGAGCACCCACCGGGTGTGAATATTAGTTTAAAAAACGTTAACCCCAATTGTGCCTTAAATTGCCGTATGTTGAAGGAGGCGATACACAATGCATCCCTCAATTGTCTGGTCAACTAAACTGAATTTTGCAAATTCGGTCCTCCCACCCTACCAGGTTGCACCCGCCGGGTGATTTAAAGTTTAAAAGTTAACCCCATTTGTTCCTATCCCCACTTCTTTGTAAAAGATCGCCGGGGAGGAAAAACAACAACAGCTTAGTTTTTTATTGGCTTTGCAAACCCAAAAAAAATACAAAACAACACGTGTCCGAATGAACATTGTGAGATGGGTACAGCCATCCCGCCGGGATTCATAAGGAGCCTGATACAGGCACCACAGAGACGCAGTCCTGGGGAGCCACAGACACCCACTCGCCGGGGAAACAAGCCTGTTTTTTAAACCACGCGTGACTAAAACTCGGCAACCAGACGTTTTTTTTCATGGTGTAACCGAGAAAAACCCGCCGGAAATAACCCACCCCGTCCAGATACCATCTGAACGCAACACAGGACCGAGGCATAGCCAAAACACAACTAACGCCGGGCCCAACATAGTCCGTGGAATTAGCCAATACACAACTAACCCAGGACACATAAATAGTCTGTGGAATTAGCCAATACACAACTAAACCAGGACACACATGACACAGTACAGTAAAAGTCCGTTAATCCGACGACCGATGATTCGAATCTCCCAATAGTCCGAATTTTTCAATTTGAGGCCAAATCCGAATTCACCCGATGGTCCGAATTTCAAGAAGTCCCAAAGTCCCCTTTTTGAGGCATTAGGCCATTCAAATGACACATAATGGAGCACACACATATCATATGTTCATGAATTCACTTTAAAAGTTTACCATTGTCATTGTAGCCTATTACCTACTTCAAAACATTCAGATTAATGGTCAAAGGAAGCTACTGATATAAACGTAAACACCTTCTTCTTCTTCTTCTTCCACATCGTCTGCTAGAGAGTTTGTTTTGCTCTTGAACGCATCCTTGGGACGCTCCGATGCGCTACTGGCTTGCACCGCATTTTCTGGAAGCGCATTCAGTCTTGAGCTGGAAAACGCACCTTTGGATGTATTAGTCTTGAGCTTGAAAACGCACCTTTGGACGTTCCGATACGCTACTATTTATAGTTCAGTGATCGGAGCGTCCCAAGGGTGCTTTCAAGACAACAAGACAAGGGTGCTTTCAATACAATATAATATAACAGAGCATGTCACAAAAGGAAAATCACAAAAGGAAAATTACAAGAACCTCTCAGGGAAGTGCCGTTGTTAAGGCATTACTTCCCGAACCACATCTGATCTTCAAGAGCAAGACAAACTCGCTAGTAGACGGAAGAAGAAGAAGACGTTTATATCAGCAGATTCCTTTGACCATTAATCTGAATGTTTTGAAGTAGATAATAGGCTACAATGACAATGGTAAACTTTTGAAGTGATTTCATGAACATATGATATGTGTGTGTGCACCATTGTGTCATTTGGGTGGCCTAATGTCTCAATGTTTTCGTCATACACAGGTTCATAGGGGTAAAGTCCGATAATCCGAAAAATCCACTAATCCGAACGAGGGCCGGTCCGCTGCCCTTCGGATTAACGGAAGTTTACTGTAGTACATATTTAGAAAATAAATCAATAACACTTGTACATGTGGTAAAGCTACGAGAGGCTGGCTAGGCCTAGGCAGACGGAAAAAGTAACAAGTCGGAATATAAACAAAGAGCACTGAATTATATCACAACAGGAACCACCGCCAACACACCACTGAGCAAACACTTCCGTCAAAGGGAAGAACTGACTCGGGACCCAGAAAAAACTTCACTAAGTGAAGAAAAATACGCTGGGAACGTCAGCAAAAATAAGCTACCTCATCAGAAAGATAAAAGGAAGCAATAATAACGCGTAATGAAAGCCGCCTGCATCACAAAGCTAGCTAACAGTGAAAAATTTCACAAGTCCACAACAGGACCACGAGGGTACATCCGAAATAGATGCCCCAAACACACGACCCAAAATACACTGCACTGCGGGCAACTAGCCCAGGACACTCCTGCTACGCATATCCCAACCTTACTCGATACATCCCGGAGTAAACAAATGAGAAAAAACTCACTAGGGACACAACAAATGCGGAACCAGCGGAGCGTGGGGAGACACGTCCGGGCAGGCTGAGCGCAGAGCAGAGAAGGAAGAATGACGCCTGAGTCAGCGTCTGGTCAAAAATCCACACAAGTACATCCACGATATTATGGAAAGCTTATTGAATAGTTATTCTTATTTTCTTTTTAAATTTAAGGTGTTTAAGGATAAGGTGGCACAAAAGAGAGAGAGGTTCTGGAAGTGTTAGTGAATGCCAGGCTGGATGTATGTGGAATGACAGAGACCAAATGGAAAGGTTCAGATGTGAGAGAATGGGAATGTGGAATGGGTGTGTGTGCTGGAGTGAGTGAAGGAACAGCGAGAGAAGGTGCATGTTTGTTTGTAAGTAGCAAATGGAAGGAATGTGTAAGAGAGTATGGGTCTGTGGGTTCAAGGATTGTGTGGGTGAGAATGAAAGTAGGAATACAAACGTGGGTGATTGTATGCGTGTATGCCCCGACAGAGGATATACTTGAAAGAAAGAAAGAGGAGTTCTGGATGAATGTGGAGGCGTGCCTGGAGAAGTTTGACAAGAACGAAAGAATATTTCTGATTGGGGATATGAATGGTAAGGTGGGTGATAGGAAAGTTGAGGGAGTGGTGGGACGGTGGGGGGCTACCATCAGAGGTGAATGGGAATGGTAGTGCACTTGTGGACGTATGTGTGGGGAGGAGGCTGTGGATAGCCAACACCTTCTTCCGACAGAATGATCCACAGGTACACGTGGAAACGGATGTTGACGATGAAGGATAAGACAGTGGTGGAACGAGTCATTGATTGATTATGTATGTGTGGATGAACGAATGAAGAAATCTGTGATGGATGCTAGGGTGTATAGGGGTATTGGAGGGGGTCTGTCTGATCATGTAGTGGTAGCTAAGGTTAGGATACAAAAGAAGTGGGTGAGGAGAGCGGGAGGGAGGCGAGAGGAGGGTGGAATGGTGAGGAGGGTGGAGAGGTTGCAGGAGGAGGAAGTCAGGGAGGAGTACAGGAGAGCAGTGGAAAGACGACTAGGTGGGTTCGACCTGGAAGTTATGGAGGAAGTGGAGGAGATGAGCAAGGTGTTTAAGGATGAGATCTGTGCAGCATGTGAGGAGGTGTGTGTGGAGTGAGGAGAGAGGGAGGGGAGTGAAAGGTACAGCATGGTGGACAGAAAGGTAAGAATAGCTGTGGAGAAGAAAGCATAGAGAGTGGTTGGGTAGTAGAGGGAATGAAGGTTCCGAGAGACAGAAACGAGCGAGGTACGTGGCGAGTAAGCAGGTGGTGAAGGGAGTAGTGAAGGAAAGTAAGAGAAGAGTAGATGAGGAATTTGGAAGCAATCTGAGTGTAAAATGGAGGGAGAGTAAGAAACTGTTCTGGAAGGAAGTCAAGAAAGTTAGGGAAGGTAGCAAGGGAAACAGTAAGGGTGTGAAAGATAAGAATGGGAGAATGCCGAGAAGCAAGAGAGAGTCGAAAGATGGAGGGAGTACTTCAGTGAGTTGCTAAATCAAAGGAATGAAGAGCCAGCAAACATAGCTGGATATGGTATGGGAGGGAGAAGAAGAGAAGTAGTGGAGGAGGAGGTGGGGATCAGGAGGTCAGAAGTGTGGGAAGCCATGAAAAGAGTGAAGTTGGGGAAAGCACCAGGAACAGATGGAGTGTGTGGGGAAATGTTGAGGTATGGTGGTGAGATAGTGATAGAATGGGTATGGAAAATGTGCAAACTAGCATGGGAGAAGGGGAGTGCACCCGATGACTGGAAGACTGGCATAATAGTCCCCCTATATAAGGGCAAAGGGGAAAGAGGAGTGTGTGGTAACCACCGAGGAATATGTCTTCTAAGCGTAGTAGGGAAGGTATACAGTAGGGTAGTGATTGAGAGAGTGAGAGTGAGAACGGAGAAATGGATAGGCGACGAGCAGGGAGGTTTTAGGAAGGGAAGAGGATGTGTAGATCAGATTTTTACCCTGAATTGTGTTGTGGAGAAGTATCTGGAGAAGAAACAAAAGGTGTATGTTGCCTTTATGGACTTGGAGAAGGCCTATGACAGAGTGGATAGAGAAGGTTTGTGGAAAGTACTTAGAATATACGGAGTAGAGGGCAAGTTGCTGAAAGCAGTGAAGAGCATGTATGAGGGTGCAAAGGCGGCAGTACGTGTGGAGAGTGAGCAGAGCGAGTTCTTTGACCTGAATGTTGGTTTGAAACAGGGGTGTGTGATGTCCCCGTGGTTGTTTACTGTATATATGGATGGAGTTATGAAAGAAATACTATCAAGAGCAGTGGATGTTGGTGTATTGCTGAAAAGGGAGGGAATTGAGTGGAAGCTACCTATACTGCTGTTTGCGGATGATACAGTTCTGATGAGTGATAATGAATGGGAGTTGCAGGGTCTGGTAAATGAGTTTGGAACAGTGTGCGAAAAACGGAATTTGAAGGTAAATACGGGGAAGAGCAAGGTTATGGTCTTCGAAAGGGGTGAAGTCACAGAGTGTGAGGTGAAGCTGAACGGTCAGGCTATGGAGATCGTCAACTCTTTTAAGTATCTGGGCAGTGTGTTGAGTAAAGATGGGACTATGGATGAAGAGGTGCGGGAGAGGGTACAACAGGGGAAGAGGGTTGTAGGAACGCTAAAAGCAGTAACAAGAAATAGGGTGGTCAGTATGGAAGTGAAGAAGTCCTTGCATGACAGTGTGGTAATCCCGACACTGACTTACGGAAGCGAAGCATGGACGTTGGTTGAGAGACTCAGACCAAGAGTGAGAGCAGTGGAAATGAATTACTTAAGGAGTGCATGCGGAGTTACATGGAGGGATAGACAGACTAATGAGGAAGTAAGAAGGAGGTGTGGTGTGGAGGTAGATGTGCTGGAAAGTGTGAAAAGGAACAACTTGAGATGGTTCGGCCATATGGAACGTATGGAAAGCGAGAGAATGACTAAGAGGGTGTACGAGAGCGAGGTGGAGGGACAGAGGGGGAGAGGTAGACCGAATATGAGGTGGAAGGATGGAGTGAGGAACTACATGAACGAAGGCGGTGCTGGTTGGGGGGAGGGGCGTCGACTGACTGGGGACAGAGGTGCATGGGGGCGGTTCGTTCGTGGCCACCCCTTCGGGGATCACGGCGTCAGGCAATAGATAGATAGATAGATTTTCTTTTTGTTTATATTTTTTACGAAGTTTTTTCGTAGTGAGAACCCAATTCATAATGACTGAAGCCATGAGTGAGGTCGCGTGCGCTCATGATGAAGGCTCCTCAAATTTTAAATGCTCTGCGCGGTAGATTCAAACTACGGCGGATGAGTGTTTGAAGAGGGTGCCTTATGTAATAGGCATGTTCGTCAATGATGGAGGGGCCACTAATAAATAGTACTTTACATTTCAAGTAATCACAATTATAATCATGATTACAAAGCTTGTAATCGTAATTAATTACATTCAGGTTTTCTATAATCATAATTGTAATCTTAAAATTAGGCTATACAGTAATCGTAATCAATTACACTACTCATGTAATCGCCCCATCCCTGTTTCTAACTACAAATATTTTTCTATTTTGCTGATATATATAGTGGTCTCGGGGTGTGCATAATGTGTCTAGTAGAGAATTTAGGTGCATTCTCTAGAAGACATTGGTTAAACCACGAAAAGTGGTACTGATAAATCATCGTCGCTTTGAGAGCGGATGAGATATACGATGTATAAACACTATGTTAAACAAGTAGTGGTTAGTACTAAATTGAATCAGTTTGTACAAGGTCAGAGATACTGTACATATGAGCAGGGAGTTCTTGGCCAATCAAAAAAATTACCAATCATTAATAATTTGTCTTTAATGGAACAGTCATTATTTGATTCGCCAGCATATGATCAATCGTATTATGTGATCAAATTCTATTTAATTAGTCATAATTTGGCTAGTCAGGCAGAGCCAGATACAATCTATACAACAAGGCATTCATCCAGACAGATGAAGGTAAGAGAAAATGAAATGAAAAGAAGAGAGTGAAAAGCCAAACAACATTAGTCGAATGGAACCAACGAGTACATCAGGAGGTGAGGGGGAGAAGCTTCAGAAAGTATCACTCTGTTACCGGTTTACAAACCCTCCCACGACAACAACACTCATGGAACAATGGGGGTACACCTTTACATGTAAATCATATTTCTACACCAATATACAATATTGTATTATATTATAATTGCACATTTTATAGGTTTGAGTCCCGAAGGGAAGAAGGAAAACCTAATATTTAGTAGTGGCCCCGGAATCATTGACGATGCGCCTTAACATTGTTTATGGCCAATCTTTGAACTCCAGCTTGTCTTTCAAACTTCCCGCTCAGGAGAGAACAAACTACGATTGCCACACATCGTGAGCGAAACGCTCTAAAAAAACACTCACGGACTCGTCCTATATGATGTGGGTACCACTACTAGAAAAAACTAGCAAAAAATAATAGAAAAATTAAAATTAAACTTGATCTAGCCTTGCGCTTCTCATGCGTCTGCTATTCTCCGCACGCTTCGCCACGCCCATCGAAGAGAATTCTCGTCCTTAACTGATATATCAAGACTTTGAAAATATAGCAGATGAATGGGAAGGGGATGGAAGGGAGGGCCAAAATTGTCAATGATTCCGGGGCCACTACTAAATATTAGGTTTTCCTTCATCCCTTCGGGACTCAAACCTATAATTTATTAGTGGCCCCTTCATCATTGACGATGCGCCTGATATCTCAAGTCTGGAGGGGGACATTCATCAGGAATATCATAAACACTAACAAATTACTAAAGTTTATAGAGAAACACGTACGAAAAAGATCTTTGTTTAATAGTATATAAATAATAAAGAGTTTACAGAAGGCGTTTATTAAAGGTTTGCCTGTTGTGAAGCACCTTTATGTTTGATAGAACAGTAGGATATACACACATAAACTATACATTTTAGCTTATGAATACATAAATAAATAAATATCTTGTCTCTTAGAAAATACTGATAACTTTGGTGGCATATAATGCCTACAGGTACTTTAATACAAATAGATTTGTACAATGCCCTTATAAATAACCTTAAGATTATGGAGCATAAATTAATACTCTATTGCCATACATAAAGTATAAAAATAAAAATAAAAAGTTCCTGACTAGACTTACTTTAGTCTAAGGAATGGGTTATCACATGACCTTAATTCTCATCATGTTGTATGACATAGGAGGCAGGTCAGAGGCCCTAGTTAGGACACTCCCCCCCCACCCCCTTTTTCTTATACAAAAATAGCTTAAAACTAGACTCTCTGCCTTAACCCCTGGTTCCCGGAAGGGCTCTGAGGCACCCATAACAAACTAGGGCCCGGAACACAGATGGGCTCTTGAGCACCGTAAGCTTGAAAGCCTATTAAGCTTGTTTTGAAAGCCGTCCGTCCGACGCATGTAAACACAGCCGGTCGGAGCGACGCCACGCACCTCCAAGCACAAGAAGATGATCGGCGTTTGTTATTGTGTTGTCTGCTTAGCCAGATTCAGTGTTGAAAAGTATGTCATATTGCTAACATCGCCTCGAAACTCTCTCCACGGAAATCGTCATCACAACTGAACCAGTTGACTTAGAGAGCTCTACTCAACGCCAGTCTACAGGTACAAAACAGCACTACATTTGGAGATGTGTGGGAATTCGGTAGTAGTTAAAATAACAAAGATACAGTAGCCTATTAACCCTCCAGCCCCGGCGCCCTTTGCTCGCGACTGTACTGTGGTCCCGGGTGTTTTGCCGATTATTGGGCTATGTTCACTCACCTGTAACTCAATAAATAGGGCATGTATTGTTATGAAAAACAAAATAAAATGTTCCACAAACCTTCCTCTGTAGAATGCCATTGAGTAGAGGTCTCTAGCCCCAGTGGTTGCAGAATGGCGAGCGCGGGAAGTAGAGTGATTTTCGGCGGCAAATTCTTCCCGCGTTCGGATGCATCGCCCCGGCCCCGGCTACCACGCACCTAGCCGCTCGTCGCGCCAGTGTTTGCCTCCCATAGATGATTTTAGTGGTTGATATTGACAATGTGATGTTTATTTGATATTTTTATAGTTATTTTGAGGCCAATTATATAAAGTATGTGTATTAGGAACTTTTTATTTTTATTTTTATACTTTATGTATGGCAATAGAGTATTAATTTATGCTCCATAATCTTAAGGCTATTTATAAGGGCATTGTACAAATCTATTTGTATTAAAGTACCTGTAGGCATTATATGCCACCAAAGTTATCAGTATTTTCTAAGAGACAAGATATTTATTTATTTATGTATTCATAAGCTAAAATGTATAGTTTATGTGTGTATATCCTACTGTTCTATCAAACGTAAAGGTGCTTCACAACAGGCAAACCTTTAATAAACGCCTTCTGTAAACTCTTTATTATTTATATACTATTAAACAAAGATCTTTTTCGTACGTGTTTCTCTATAAACCTTAGTAATTTGTTAGTGTTTATGATATTCCTGATGAATGTCCCCCTCCAGACTTGAGATATCAGGCGCATCGTCAATGATGAAGGGGCCACTAATAAATTATAGGTTTGAGTCCCGAAGGGATGAAGGAAAACCTAATATTTAGTAGTGGCCCCGGAATCATTGATACACAAATTCACAAATTCAGATACACAAATGTGTTAGAGGTATTGACAAAATCGACCAAGAAAACTTCATAGAGAGGGATGGAGGTGAGAGAACAAGAGGTCACAGCTACAAACTAAAAGTGCTTAATAGTAAATCTGATCTGAAAAGTAAAAGATTTCCTACCAACTCGATTAGTGGGTGGAACAAATTGCCAGCCGAAGTAGTGTCTGCACCATCAGTGCATAGTTTCAAAGCACGGTATGACAAACATATCTTAGGAGGCGGGAATTAACGAGCATGCTCACTCCCGCAAATACAACTAGTGTAAGTACACACACACATTATATATACAGTATATATATATATATATACAGTATATATATATATATATATATATATATATATGTGTATATATATATATATATAGCCTACTGGTATATCATTCATTATTTAGTGTTTCAATTACCTAAATATAGCTTTGAATATGGCTTTAAAATGCTCCTAGAATTGCTCATATTTAAAAAAAAATCTCGGGGGGGCTTATAGCGCCCCCCCGAACCACCCAGCTGGAGAGGCTCGCTGCGCTCGCCCCACGCCACCGGGGGGCGCAATTCCAGTCCTTGCCCTAGGCGCTATCTACCCTAGACACGCCCCTGCGTTTGATCCCCCATTGCGCAAAGCTAGATATTTATGAAAACGCTTGTTGATAGGGACATGCCAATAGGCATCTGTGAGAACGATGGAACACATCCACCCCTGCGGCGGAAGTGTCAATCTGATCTGATTAACAGTCAGCATCCTGAACGACTGATTGTGAATGTGAGTGTTCAGATAGGACAGGTCGATCACTGGCCTCATCTGAACACTGTCCCTCTTTGGCACCAGGAATATCCGGGATGTGAACACGGGTTGTGATAAAGGACTGGGGATAATGATCTGTTTGAGGGCCATCTCGTTGACGACGGATCCCACCTCTAATGAAACACGATTGAATTCTGTGGGGATACGTAAACGAGGTCGCCGGGACCACCGCCATGAGAGGCCCTTCCGGACCACTGTCCTTGCCCATGTTCGCCGGGGTCATGCCCGGTGACAATCCCGGAAACTGCCAGTCGCATGACTGGTAATGTCCGGCAGAACTACCCTCGGATCCAGCTCGCCTTGCCTTGGCACTGGGAGTGAGAGAGTTGCGTGGTGTCTCATTTTTTTGGATTGGAGGGTTGTGACTCTGACTTAGGATTGGGGGGATGAGAGGGCTTGCTATCATTGCTACCGGGTTTACCCCTAGACTGCTCCCTGAACCAACGCCCTCTACCCCTGGACTGACCGCGTCCTCGAGACGTACCGCTGCTTCCAGGGGTTGTGTAAGTCTTTGGTGACTGAAATGACTGTGACTGACCACGAAATGAACTCTTAGGATTAGATTTAGTCTTAAATGATGGCTCATCCTTCGGCTTGGAAGTAGTGGCAGGTTAAGAGTCTAACAGGAAGTTAACTGTGCGCCAGGCATCCTCAGAGGCAAGAGTTTTAGTGAAGACATTAGATAAAATAAATCTCCTACCGTTCTCTACAGAGTCTCCGGACCAGGTAAACCCTCAGATCTTGACGAATTCGCACCGCCTCAAAGAGAGCAGTGCGAATATCACCAAGGGACTGAATGGAATTCTGGAGTAAGAGGCGCCTAGTAAGAGAAAGAGCATTCTGAGTGCCAGCGTCCGTGACCGACTCAGTCGTCCTGGCCAGAGAAGCCGCAAGCTGGCGGCTGAGCAGGTATTGGGACGCTAACCTCCAGGCCTTCTGCCTCATTTTAAAATCTTTATTTATCTGCACTTGTGTGGGGGAACAAAAGGGTTCAGACAACTGACAAATAGATACCTTAGGGGCTCTCAAAAAATCAAAAATATGTTGTGGGATCCCTTCCGCCTTGCCTACCGGCATAGAGAACCAATGATGGTCCTCTTGCGGGAGCTGATGACTGCTCTTATTTGTAATGGTGCTGGCAAACAGCTGGGCCTCTTGTCCCCATGCCGCCCACGGCCCTGACTCCCCTCCACTAATATGAACTACGAACGTACCAGCGTCATCCCTGAAAGGTATTGACTTCAACTCTGGGGTCATTCCCTGTAACTGTTTAATATCATTTAACCCATCTGATTTAGTCCAATCTGAAAAAAGTTTCCCAGATGAAGCGGTAGGCAAGGCAGGGGATGGCATGTAGACAAAATAATCAGGATGATAAATGGTGGGAATAGCTTTCATAATAACGTCTAATACCTCACCCATTTGGTTCTTGGCCCTTAATTTCTTAGCTTCACTCACCTTGATAACCCAATGTTCCAGCACAGGTGTCTCACCTGTAACCGTGGGCTGCGCGACCTCGGGGCGATTAGGCTTAAGAACAGACCAGGACGTATCAGGTCCGTATAACAGGGGCATAGGGCCCTTCTTAAAAGGAATTGATCGGTCAAGGGGAGGTGGAATGAGATCTGAGAACAACTTCAGATTGGAAGGTAAAATAGTGGCGGCTCCCGAAGTGGTAGCGGCTGGAGTGACAGTGGGGGGAGGAATATTAACATCAACTTGAGTCTGAACAGGCACCTGCCCTAGAGGTCGCACCGCCGGGGCTACAGGCGCTGAAACTTTTACCCGTCATTCTCCCTTCACTTGCTTCTTAAAGTCAAACCACTCCTGCAACTGCTCATTTGAAATAAATACTCCACTTTCCTGGTCTGACTGGGACGCGGAGTGGGACATCTCTGAGCCCTGCGTTCCAGAATGCCGAGAAGATGGTCGCTGGCCAGGCGGCCATTCCTCGGCGTGTACTCCTTGTTGGGGTATGGTGGATCCCGGTGGCCTGGTAAAGCCTCCAACCGAGACTCGCCAGCCCGGGCAGCGGTATCGTGTGTTTCTGTCTGTGTTAAGGGAACGCCGAGCTGAGAAAGGTCCCTCAGGTTTAGGTCCGGTAACTCATATTCCATGGGTTCCTTAAACGAGTCGAACTGGTCAGAGGAGCACTCATCCTCCTGACGGCGAAACACAACACTACTGCCCCTCTCCGATCCCAATACCGGAAGAGCCTTAGGTTCAGGCTGCACTCGGTGCGGGATGGTAAACAGGTGGGAATGGCTGGAGACATTACTAGCTGTGTCTCTGAGTGCCTCCTGGTACGACGAAGAAGTACGTTCCGGCTTGGGTGGCGGTAACTGCGCCGCCGTCTTCAACGAAGAGGATCTTTTAGAGTGCTTCCTTCTGTCTTTATCATCGCCAGAGGAGAGTGCGGCGGAAAAGTCAGAGCGGTGCCTCTTGGACTCCTGTTGAACAAGGGGCGAAGAGGACCTAGGAGCAGCTACGGGAGAGCGGGACCGATCTCGCCGGGAAGACGATGAAGGTACTTCCGGCGGATGCTTGGTGGTCCTTGGTCGCTTGGATTGGCGGGAGGGAGCATCACGAGTATCTGCCGCAGGGGGCGAAGTAACTGATTGCTGTGCCGGAAACATAGGCGGAAGGCTCTGGTTTAAGAAAATCATCTAATAGCTGGTCATCCAACTGTAAAGATATATGGGCAACTGTCTTACAGTACGTTACAAATACTGTACTGACTTAATGTGGAGCAAAATTGTCTTACACTGTCCATCAGAATGGGTTAAGCAGGCATTACGTAAAACAGAACACTTGGGGCATGATTTGGTTAACCAACGGCCACGAGACCTGTCCAAACACGGCACACATTTAACGCAAAGGAGATGACCAATGACCGCTAAATTTTTGCACCCCAAGGCAGAGCAAAACGCAAAAGCACTCTTATCCATGACTCCCTCCCGCCAGGGAGATGCAGATCCTCCTAGGTGTCCGGACTGCGAACCTGAGGGTGAGAAAATTCCAAGAATCAATGCTCATAAGGACACGCTAGGCTGGAAATGCTAAGATATTAAAATATCTCCAACAATAAAGAGAAAAAAAAGACTTGAATAACACTATACAATCTTGGTTCCCCTTACGTTATATACATTCCCAAGAAATGTAACTGAGTAATGAGTAGCCTACCATGTGCTACGTGTGTATATAACTTCTTACCTAAGAGACCAACACTGACCGAATCCCATCATAATAAAGAACTTGAACCGGCGACCAACGCTACTGTGGATCTATTGTCTTCGGACCAACGCCCCGATATAAGCTACACAGATTACTGAAATGCTTCAAGATAGGAATGGGTGAGTTCGTTTCTCGGCTCAGCCGTTAGATTCCCGGCGGCAGAGGTTCCCCACTTTTTAACCACCAGGAGAACGTTCTGACAGTACCAAGCAACGAATGTTTTCTCTATTGAGTTTATGAGGCGGAAAAATTGCTTTAGCGGAGGCGGGTAGCCGGACTCTCTCAAGAAAACAAGTATAGTAAAATGCCGGTCAAGCCGAAATTAAACTAGATGTCGTAAACAAAACAGATAAAATCCAACCTATCCAGTGCCAAACAAGGATAATCTGAGTTTAACATAGCTCTAGATGTTTCCGGAAGTTTCCCGGCGGGGAAACCGCTTGAAGCAACTAGAGGCACGTTGACTAAGTCTCACTTAACAAATCACGCCGGAAGGGCCATACCTCCCAGAATAGATGACCCAACGTGCGCATATATGGCATAGTTATACATGAATAATACACAATCAATAATAATACTTCATAGCCATAAGTACACAACCTACATTAGGCCAACTAGATGGGGGCAGATGTCGATGATATCAATATTAATAGCACAAACCTGAAATCCAGCGTAGACCAAACTTAACACGTAGCGATCAAGAAGCGTAGGTTGAAGAGCAGCATGGCTCCGTGCAAGACCCCTCAGCTACGTGAGAAAATCTAAAATGCACTAGCCCACGTGTAGAGCATACAGTTGCACACCCAAAATGGACCGAACTACAGGCCCCGGTTCACTAAAAGAAGCCTCATGACTAACAAGCGAACTAACAATGAGCTAGGGTAATGAAACAAGCACGTGGGAGCCTCGCCTTGTCACAACGAGGACTCCTCCTAACACACTCGCCTTTACTAAGTACCCGGAAAACAGTCTCCAGGGCCACAGCCTACTCCTAGTCTATAAGCTACCTATCCTCAGCACTTAGCATGTACATATGAGCAAAAGACTCACCATATCCGAGGGTAGGTGAAGAATAAAGGAGAGCTGGAGCGCCCTCGAGACACGTCCGACTCGTACAGGCCCAGGAGAAGTAAGGACGAGAATTTGCTTCGATGGGCGGGGCGAAGCGTGCGGAGAACAGCAGACGCATGAGAAGCGCAAGGCTAGATCAAGTTTAATTTTTATTTTTCTATAATTTTTTTGCTAGTTTTTCTAGTAGTGGTACCCACATCATATAGGACGAGTCCGTGAGTGTTTTTTTAGAGCGTTTCGCTCACGATGTGTGGCAATCGTATTTTGTTCTCTCCTGGGCGGGAAGTTTGAAAGACAAGCTTGAGTTCAAAGATTGGCCATAAACAATGTTAAGGCGCATCGTCAATGATGAAGGGGCCACTAATAAATATAATGGTCTCAATACCTGGGTGAGAGAATCCCCGGTGGAATGTTGTCCTGGACGTGTGTGAGCAGTGTCAGTGTATCAGCAGAACCACACAGTCTTAGCAGCTCACCCACCACAGCCTCCCACACGGTTATCATGTTCGGGAGGGTCCGCACAGCACCATTACCCTCCCTCTTGCACCCTCCAGCCTTCAAAGCACCAATTTCTCTTTCATATCCTCCATCCATCACAGAACCACAGCTTTCTCTCTTACAACCTCCAGCTTTCACAGCATTAGTCTCTCTCTCGCACCCTCCAGTATTCACAGCACTGCCCTCTCTCTCAGTATAAACAGAGTCCTCTTCCTTACACCACTCACCGCACTCTGTATGCTCCTCACACCTTTTTCCATTAACAAGAAGGATACTTTCACTATCTGCTTGGTCATTCTGTACCTCATCCTTCTCAGAGAAAAAAATTTCATTTTTACACTCACTGCATTTCATCAGTGATGGATCTTTACAAGTGATCATGGCCAGTGTGTCTAGTAATGCTGGATAATGTTCTGGCTCAGCTGCTTCAATGAAATCTTCTAGCAGGGTCGGGTTACATGCTTGAAGTACATATTGGAAATGTGCTTGGCAAGTTTGCAAATTGTAGTAGAAATTAATGGTGCAGTAGCCTTCCCAGTACCCAGCCTGATGACAGAGTGCAGCCATTTTGTCAGGGTAGACGAGGCGGTGTGTGAGGATGGTGTGTGTCAGGGCATCCAGGGCCACAGGCCGGATCTTTGGTCGGGGCAGCCCACATTCACATGAATAAAGATTTGGGTCACCTTTACAGAGTGTAGCAGCAAGTATATCAATCTGAAGTTCACCACACACTAGCCACCAGTCTAGATATGACTGCAGCAAATTTTTAATCTGAAAGTGTTCATAGAGGTATTGGAGAAGCAGCTTTGAAATATTCAGTTTCATGGTTATTCCTGTTTCTGATGAGAACGCTATGTATTTCAACATAAATATTAAGTCTTGTATCACATTAGGATCCATGATTTGAGCTGCAGAGGTTACTAGTTTCTTCATGTTGCCATTTAAGGAAAGTTTGTAGAGTAGGGACACCCTCTGAGAACGAGTGAAATCCAAATCAGGAATAATATCAGGCAATGTGTGACTGTGGGCAATATCAATGTCTTTAGTTATTTTCTCAAGTAAGGCTACCCAAGTCAGCACATAGTAATTGTCCCCCAAAGTGTCTAAGGCGTTAAGAAGGTACGAATATTGAAGCAAGCCACAATCATTTGATATTAACTGAGCGTACAACAAATCATGATTCTTGATTTCCTCTGGAGTAGCAGAATGTTGCAAGTCTTCCTTCTGGCTTTCATGAGAAGCTCTAGGGCTTGGGAGGCCCATGATATAGACACCAGCTTGTAGACATTGCAGGAACATGTCAGTAATTTGCTCTTGACTGTCAGCACTCATGGCAGATGATTCGAAGCCGATGTCATTGCTGTCCCAATGTAACGAGTCGCACGACGTCCCACCACTGCCACCAGAGTCAACTGAGGATAAAGACACCGGACCGTCGCCCGAAACATCCTCACTGGCCTGTGGAGAGAGCCTCTTGTTCAACTGTATCCGCTGGATGGTGTGGCAGTACATCTCCAGCCAGTGAGTCAGGAGGCTATAGGTTGCTAGCTTGTCGTCGGCACTTATAATCTGCTCCACTGTGGCTGTGACCAGCTCGTGCAAAGTTCTGACCACACTGGGGAGCTCCTGGTTGGGTCGGAGTGTTTCATCCCCATAGGGCGTGCAGGGGAATTTGTTAGGCAGTGGCGTGGAACCAGAATTGATGGCTCGATATTTCTTCCTGGATTTTGATTGTACAACTACATTTTCTAAATCATCTGTTCCGTCTGTTTCTGGTGAGGCTGTATTGGGTTGTAGATCCTTTGACACTAACATAGCTCCATCAAAAGATTTCTTGGACATTTTTTCCTCCGAGGACACTAAAGGGGTTACACTCCTGAGCTTTTCAGTTAAGGTCTTGGTTCCTGAGGTGATGGTGCCAACCATGTTGGTGGTGACATTTTCCACCATCTCCTGCAGTTTTGTGGCCGCCTCTGAGCCAGGGTGGAAGGGGGCATAAGCCAGGTTGTAGAAACTATGGCCACTGTAGGCATTCGAGGGATGCGTACTGTACAGAGCCCTTGCCACTACCTCAGGATCTGGAGAGCTGTCATCTGAGGGAAACAATGGATCTTCATACAGTTCCAAAGAGTTTTCAAAGCTTTTGAGTGACGACTTGCTGTCAGATTCCTGTGATCCACTTCTAGATGAAAAACTTTGCTTGTCCCTTTGCTTTCCCTCTTTAAAATCTCTAGTACTTGACTTGACAATTTTGATGCCAGTGGGCAAATGTTCCACAGATTGAGACTGTAGGGTGTCATCACTGGAGAACTGGTTGAACGAAGCGGCTCTAGAAGCCTGACAGAGGTAGGTTGATGTACTACCACCGTGACCATCCCTGCTCTTGTGGTGGACGGGGCTGTTTTCCACAGACACTACCCCTCGTTTGGTCACCTCCGATTCACTCACTACTGACCTTAGCTGGGGCTCACTGAAGCACCGGTTGAACACACACTTCTCAGGTTCAGTCTTCAGGGCAAACTTCAGTAATTCCTTCAGCTCCTCATTCTCAAATGTTTCATTTCTGACACATGTGAGTCTGGGCTTCAGTGGTACACTAGTTCTCCCTTGCTCTTTTCGTTTTCTTAGATTACATCTTACTTTTAATTTGTTAAGTCTCCCTCTGATAGCCTCATTCTTTATGGAGCTTAAGAGATCCGTCAGAATCTTTTCTCCAAGGCGACAGAGTAATTCAGAACTTCTAAAGAGATCTTTGTACTGCAAGCACAAATAGGTACACTCCACTGAAAGACTACGAGTGTGCAAGTACAGAATGGCAACGTCAATCGTTGTCACCATAAAATTCTTGATACATCCGCTGCTCGTTCTGTATATCAAAGAATTACCCGAAACCTTGACATCAGTTACACTATCAGAAACATTGATCCACAAGAGTACCTTTGAATTGGAAGGGTCGATGATGTACAACCCGTAGGCAGAGATGGCAAGAAGATAGTTGCTGTAGAAGCTGAGCATCTTGGTGAAGGCCACACTGATGGGGGGATGTCTGGCAGCAGCTGAACCTTCTCTCGGCTTACCATCTTCACGTTTTTCTGACAATTTATGTTCTCTAATATCTTCCAGGCTATGATAAGGCAAATCCTCAGCATCACTATCAAGGAGTTCTTTCAGTTCTTCTACCATTTCCTGTTCTCCGAAAGAACCGTCTGTATACAGCACATTTGTTGGAGGGACTATTAAGGCATTTTTAAGCTGATGGGTCACAAGAACCTTTCCTGAATGATCAGCTTCCCATATCCTGGTGCCAGGTCGTGAACAGAATACTCTTGAATTCAGTTCTCCAGGTGTCACATTTTTGGTCTTCTCTGTGACCTTCTTGTTATTTCCATTAGCTGCAGCTTCCTCGGTGGCCTCGCAGCACTCTGACAATCCAAACCTCTCAGACATGGAGGGCTCCAGATTACAGGTTTCCTCCAAACTCTCGTAGAAGCGTCGGTGTGCTGGACTATTAGAGGCGCTAGCGGCCAGAGTACCAGACGGGGCCATACGACAGAAGCACCCACCGTACTCCCCCTGTCGTAACTTGGTCCCCACCTGTGCGAAGGTCTCCAAGGCAGTGTTGCAGATATAGGAGCGGGTCAGAGTGGACACCAACAGGTACCCGTCACTGTAGTCCAACTGGGACACTGCTGATTCCAGTGTCATCAGGTGCACACTGGGGTTGCGGAACAATGAGGCTGTCTGAAACAAATGGTCAAATTATTTTAGCCAGGAATCTGGATGGACAATTCAGCATGATCTTGTGTAATCACAAGATATCATATGATAGTGACAGAATCTGTTATTTCCATACCTATATACAAAATGTAGGAGAGTGATGTTCCTGTAATTCTGTATGCTTAAGCCTACTCCTTCTTTCAAAATACATTATCAATATGCAGCTACAATAAAATACCCACTATTACAATTTACTGTAGGCATACATAAGCAAGGCAACTTTTCATATACTGTACTGTACTGTACAGTACAGAGTATGAATCATTTCATTAATCTGATTTTAAATTGAAGTACATTTGCACATAAATAATAATGGCAACAATACAGTTACACGAATCAAGTACAGTACAGTCAGGACCCCCAATACACGATTCCACAATTCGCGAAAACCCTAATACACGAGTTACCCCTCGAAAATAACATTAATTAATTAAGCATTAATTACGCGAGGTGGTACCACAATACACGAATCGAGAGCTAAGAAGGGGCCAAATCCGCTATTCCCGCTTGATACGCGAGCACGTCTACGTTTCGCGAGGCCCAGGAGTAGCTCTGAAAAAAGAAGAAGACGGGCATACGCCTGCCTTCCCTCCCGCTTACCCTCCCTCCCTCCCTCCCACAGTCCCGCTCAAGCGCTCATAGCCGTGCGGAGTGACCAAACGTTTGTAGTGCCTGCCACTTTTTTCGCCATGCCACGCCAATATAAGAAGATAACACACAAAATGAAGGTGGAATTGTTGTTTCGCAAGAAAAGAGGAGAAGGAAACTGTGCAATAGGCTTGTCAGAGTAAACTGTTCGTACGATTTGGTTAGGGAGGGAGAAGTTGGAGAAAATCGTGAAGTCCTACGGTCCTAGTCCTAGTCCTAGCCTATCTACTACTAATTTTAAGGTAAGGTTTCATATTTTTATTCATTGTTCTTCTTATATATAAGCTATAGACTGTACTGTAGAGCCAAAAATGTCGAAAATAGGGCCAAAAATTTCGAAAATAGGCCATAATTGAGAGATGTCACCCAATCTAATTATTCCCATTTAAAGTTAGTTCCACAATACCCGAATTCACAATACGCGATGCCTCCTGTCACCCCTATTCTCGCGAATTGGGGGTCCTGACTGTACCTGTATTATGCGAGGGGGGTGGGGTTCGACAACAATAATAATATGTACATACATACATACATCAAATTTTAAGACTGAGTGCTCCACACATACGTGCAGTTTCAGTCTCTTGTCCTAATGGCTGCGTTCCAGGCAACCCTGCTAAGGGCTGCTTCACTTGTCAAGGTGTGTTGAAGAACACGACTTAGGGAGAAGTAGTGAAGCACATCCGTTATCTCTCATTAATTTGCAACCCCCCCCCCCAAAAAAAAATATGCGAGGAAAGCGGCGTGGTGTGACATGACACGCAACTGACGTGAGCCACCAGAACAACCCAGTTCTGATCAATACATGCTGTACATTCATCTATCTATCTATTGCCGGACACCGTGATCCCCGAAGGTGTGGCAACGAACGAAACGGCCCAAAGCACCTCTGTCTCCAGCCAGTCGAAGCCCATCCTCCCATCCAGCACTGCCGTCACTCATATACTTCTTAACTCCATCCTTCACCTCTCACTCGGTCTACCTCTCCCTCTCTGTCCTCCCACCTCACTCTCATACAATCTCTTAAAAATTCTCTCTCTTCCCATACGTTTCACATGGCCGAACCATCTCAAGGTGATCCTTTTCACACTTTCCAGCATATCTACATCCACATCACACCTCTCTCATACTTCCTCATTTGTCTGTCTATCCCTCCATGTAACTCCACACGCATTTCTCAAGTAACTAATTTCCACCCCTCTCACTCTTGGTTTGAGTCTCTTCACCAACGTCCATGCTTCGCTCCCGTAAGTCAATGTCGGGATTACCACACTGTCATGCAAGGACTTCTTTACTTCCATGCTAACCACCCTATTTATTGTTACTGCTTTCAGCGTTCCTTCAACCCTCTTCCCCTGTTGCACCCTCTCCCGCATTTCTTCATCCATACTCCCATCTTTACTCAACACACTGCCCAAATACTTAAATGAGCCGACATTTTCCATAACCTGACCGTTCAACCTCACCTCACACTCTGTGACTGTACCCCTTTCAAAGACCATAACCTTACTTTTCCCCGCATTTACCTTCAGATTCCGTTTTTCAAACACTGTTCCAAACATGTTTACCAGACCCTGCAACTCCCATTCACTATCACTCATCAGAACTGTATCATCAGCAAACAGCAGTACAGGCAACTTCCACTCGTTTCCTTCCCTTACACCAGCATCCACTGCTCTGCCTTGTATTTCTTTCATGACTACATCCATATATATATACAGTATATATATTGAACAGCCATGGGGACATCACACACCCTTGCTTTAACCCAACATTCAGCTCAAAGAACTCGCTCTGCTCATTCTCCACACGTACTGACGGCTTTGGACCCTCATACACGCTCTTCACTACTTTCAGCAACTTGCCATCTACTCCGTATATCCTCAGTACTTTCCACAAACCTTCTCTATCAACTCTGTCATAGGCCTTCTCCAAGTCCATAAAGGCAGCATACAACTTATGTCCCTTCTCCAGATATTTCTCCACAACACATTTCAGGGCAAAAATCTGATCTACACATCCTCTTCCCTTCCTAAACCCGCCCTGCTCATCACCTATCCATCCCTTTCTCTATTCTCACTCAGACTCTCTCAATCACTACCCTACTGTACACCTTCCCTACTACGATTAGAAGGCATATTCCCCGGTGGTTACCACACACTCCTCATTCCCCTTTACCATAGAGGTAGAGGAGTGGTTGGTGCGTGTGATAATGAAGATGTACGAGGACTCGCGAACGGCAGTGAGGGTGAAAGGTGAACGGAGTGAGGAGTTTACAGTTCGCGTCGGAGTTCACCAGGGCTGGCTCAGTGTTAAGGCCTCTCCTCTTTGTTATGGTTCTGGAGGCACATTCTGGTGATTTCAGAGTTGGTAACTGCAATACGCAGAAGACCTAGTAGTTATCGCAGATAGTGCGCAGGATGCCGAGGCCAAGTTCAGAAGATGGAAAGAGGGCATTTCAAGTAAATGGTTACAAGTTAATATAAATATAACAAAGGTCTTACACAGTGAATTAGGGCTAGGAAAGGTAGAAAAAGTGGGGCATACCCATGCACAGTATGCAACAAAGGCGTGGGCGCGAACTCAATACAGTGTAGCTGGGTACATCACGGGAAGAAGCGCTGCACTAGAATAAAGGTACCTCTACCAAAGAAGAAATTCAAAATTGAGACATTTGTATGCATAGTATGCAAAGGTGAGCTTGTATTCAATGACCGGCTCGAGAGTGTCAACTTTGGCAACGAGGCACTCGAGATGGTGGACAAGTTTTGCTACTTGGGTGATACTATCTCTGCCGGTGGTGGGGCTGAAGCCGCCACTATAGCCAGAATAAGATGCGGCTGGGGAAAGTTTAGAGAACTTTTGCCACTACTCACCATGAGAAGACTCCCTCTCCCCTTGAAGGGAAAGGTATACGCTTCATGCGTTAGAAGCGCTATGCTTCAGAAACGAAGCATGTCAAAGCGGATGATATCAACAGAATGGAACACAATGAGATGAGAATGGTGAGATGGATGTGTGGTGCCAAACTGCAAGATAGGATATCAAGTGAGGAGCTAAAGAGAAGGTTAGGTATCAAGAGTATCAGTGATATGATGTGTACTACCAGGCTTGGATGGTTTGGACACGTGGAGAGGATGGATGAACAAAGCTGGGTGAAAGAATGCAGGTCCTTGAATGTGGAGGGAGCTGCACCTAGGGGCAGACCAAGAAAGACGTGGGATCAGACTTTGCGGTCTGATCTTAAATAAAAGGACCTGACAAGTGAGGCAACTCTTAACAGGGTTGCCTGGAATGCCACCATTAGGACGTGAGACCAAAACCACATTTTGTGTGGAGCACTCGGTCTTTAAATTTGTGTATTAAACAGCATACCCTTATACAGGGGAACTATTGACCCCCCACCCCGTACCTATTCCCAAGCAATGATGCTGGCGTTCTGTGTGTGAGGCACACTGACACAGAACACCATCGTTCAGGGGGTGAGAAAAATTTGCCCTGCATTTGTTAGGTTAAGTTAGTTTAGTTGACATTCAAAGTGAGGGTAGTAATAGTGGGGATAATGCTGATAGTAGTGATGATTCATGATGGTGATAATAGCAGTGATGATGGTTGTAGATTTAGTGATAATGATGACAGTAGTGATGATGATGGTAGTGATGATGATACTAGTAGTATACAGTATATGATGGTGACAGTACTAGTGTAGTGATGATGGTCATAATAGTATTGATGATGGTGACAGTAGTAATGATTATTGTAAGATGATGGTGACAGTATTATAGTGATGTTGGTGAGTAGTAGTGATGATGAGAGTAGTAGTGATGATGGTGAGAGTAGTAGTAGTGATGATAGTAATGGTGACAGTGACTAGTAGTGATGATGGTGACCCATCGCAGAGTTGGGTATGCCGTTTTGCTTTTCGGCGAAACGGCAAGTCTACTTTATTCATAAGTGTTAAAGGTGAATTCCAGGGATGAAACCTATTCAAACTACAATGTTCATTGGGATCTGCTTGGTTTTAGGGGTATGATACTGAAGAACTTTCATCAATGTGTCCTTAGTCGGGTCGATATACCACCTGACCCACAACAAATTGAAACAAAAGGTTTCTCAGTGGTTTTCATTCCTACTGGATATACTGATCAACAGAAAAAAAGTCTACCAAAATCTGACATCCGGAAATGGGTTAAAACTGAGTCATTTTCAAGATGGGCGCCACCGGGCTTTGAAATAACTAAAACAGCTATAACTTCTTCAATAATTGTGAAGAAACATAATTGTTGGTTCTGGTCCATGGTTTTAATGGATCAGCAATCCACTGGATTCAATAAAATTCAGATCTGATCAGTATTTAACCTGAAATCCAAGATGGCGGCAAAAAATGAAGGGCGTAAAATCAATAAATTTTCCATCTAAACCAAAATCACTGAACACCTGGTGCCACTGAAACAGTTATTTGTCAACATTACATAATTACAGTTTAGGTTACAATTTCAGTCCTCATCACTGTCCTCTAGTTCCTCAGAAGCTTGACATAGTGGATTGTCACAAAACGTCACTTGGCATGATCCACATGCAGACGTACACGAAGCACATTCTTTCTGCAGCTGCAACGGGCTGTGTCACAAGCTGTGGTGCAGTTGCAGTGTATCATCTTCAGAAGAGTGACATCTCTCTTGAAAGTCTTGAAGAATCAGCTGCAATTGTAAAGATCACTGATGAACTTGAAAAAAAGAAATCTGAACTTGCTGCACAATCCAAAACGAGTAAGCTGTGGCTGGGTTATCAGAAGATACTCCATACTGCTTGGGCAATGATCAAGGCAGATCGCACTGGGTCTTGGAAGGATCACTTGCAAGTTGTTGCTGATGCCTTGCCAATATTTGCAGCAGCTGGACACTACAACTACCTGAAGTCCGCTTATCAGCGATGCCAGTCGTATGATAATTATCGTACAAATACAATAATTTTACCATTTGTACAATGTACAATACCAGGTGTACAATAATGCGATAATTCAGGAATTTGTACAATAATTCAGTGCAGATACACAATAATTTGAAATTTGTTGAACAAATGATAAACAATTATAGAAACATGGCATTTCTCTCCATTATCGGTACCTATTTATGTTGAAATACATACATACTGTACATACATAAAATTTTAAGACTGAGTGTTCGACACCGTAAGTGCAGTTTCAGTCTCTTGTCCTAATGGCTGCATTCCAGGCAACCCTGTCAAGGGCTGCTTCACTTGTCAAGTTCTTAGATTTGAGATCGGCGCGTATAGTCCGATCCCAGGTCTTCCTCGGTCCACCCCTTGGTGCAGCTCCCTCCACAATCACAGACCTGCATTTTTTCACCCAATTTTGTTCATCCATTCTCTCCACATGTCCATACCATCCCAGTCTACTTGTACGCATCACCTCGCTAATACTCTTTATACCTAAACGTCTCCTCAGCTCAACATTTGTTATTCTATCCTGTAGCCTGGCCCCACACATCCATCTCACCATTCTCATCTCATTACGCTCCATTCTGTTGACATTCTCTACTTTAACGGCCCATGTTTCTGAGGCATACGTCATTGCACTTCTAACACATGAGGCATACACCTTTCCCTTCAGGGGGAGAGGCATTCTTTTCATGGTCAGGATTGGCATCAGTTCTCTGAACTTCCCCCAGCCACACCTAATTCTAGCAACAGTGGCAGCCTCGGCCCAACCACCGGCAGAGATGGTATCTCCTAGGTGTTACGACCGGGACTGCGAATAAAACAAGGGCACTTAAAGATTGGACTAGTAATAGGGCACTATGCAACAACGGTACGCTAGATCCAAACCCTTGAACTTATATGCCGGCGAACAAAACACCTATACCCTCCAGAGTTAATCTGCGATAACGGGGTATCCTTAACTGGGCATAAATGTACTATACTTCAGGCTAACCCACACTGGTATAGCCTGATAACACACAGGATGCAAGTTACGTTAAAATGCATACAAAAGAATCTATGGGAAGATCAATTAAATCACTGCAAGATTTAATATATTAAAAAGATGTTTCAATACAGTTACTTTAAACAACAATAAACTCTTCACTCCTATCTGAAAGAAAGTGAAGTACAGTATAGTCCTACAGTATAGACCTGGAAACTTCTGAAGAATGTCTGATGCTCATAAGATGCTCGTATCTTAAACTATATAAATGCAAGAGGCAGGACACCACACGTGTAAATGGAATACACAGAAAGATAGGACATATAATGTTAACTGACACGAGAATACTATAAATGTGCAACGGTAGTAATGCTCGACACTAAAAGAAGTACTTCCTTATCAACGAAACAGTCTACTATGGTTGTGCAACTCAACAATAACCTAGACTAATAAATGCTTGTGAATAATAATGCATACATATCAAAAGAGCTTAGGTCCTAACTAGTGTCTGCTAGGCGAATAAAGTCTAGCTGGGATATCAAGGTTAGGAAACTGTGGCTGAGCAAGACAGGCTCATAGCCTAGCGTTGTCCTTAAGGCGGTATGGTTAAAGTTACGTTAATGACGGGGATGCTCTCTTGGTAGATCCAGAGATCTCAAGTATCTGGCTCTACCCTGGCGATCCCTCTAAAGTCAAGCAAAGAGGCAGCACTGTGTTATAAGGCAGTAGGCTAATGCCCTCTTACAACACGATGCTGCGCTCGCAAAAGACACAACCATAAGGACGACCTAGGCTACCACAGAAACCGTCGAAGTCGTGTAGGTATAAACAAACCGTACACACATCGGTGACAACGACAACAGAAACCTTATCCCAGTCTAGCATTAAATAACCGAGCAGAGCACTACTGATAATGAGGGAGACACACACAAAGAGTCATCAAACCTCCATAACCTAAGGACGCTGAGGGAGACACACACAGAGTCATACAACCTCCATAGACTAAGAACCCTTATAGCGTATTCTAATACATGGAAATATATCTGAGAGCGACGCACACAATACGATGGGCCGATATGAAATCGTGTACAGAACCCAAAGGGAGTGCTGTGATGTTAAAAGATTAGAGGAATGAAAGGAAGGAAGTTGAGTACAAAGGAGTACAAAGGAAATCAAGCAACAACAGATCTAGTGACCCTTCTAGGTTGCTTGTCCTCCAAAACACTGAGGATCAAGTGTCCAAACAGTGGTTTAGAGTGGGTAAGGGAACATTGGAAAGGGAATTACTGCCCTGGAACTAATGTCCGTGGCAGGATTAGGAAGTTAGTAGGGGACAGATGGGTTAGTAACTGAGGGGGGGATAAAATAAAGTTATTCATTTACAAACGCAGTCAGTCGCGGGTTTGATGCGAGATATTTGTCTAGGCGGAGTTTAAATGAATCAACGGTGATGCAGTCTATAACGTTTCGGGGAAGCCCATTCCACAAGTTGACAACTCGATTGAAGAAGAAATTCTTAGATTCGTGTGAGTTAAAAGATTTACCAATAATTTTGCAACCGTTTCCCCGCGTGTAATTAGATTGGTCGATAGTGAAGTACTTACTACAGTTCATATTGTCGATGCCTTTGATGATTTTGAACACTTGAATTAAGTCACCTCTTAATCTGCGCTGGGTTAAAGGAAATAGATTTAATTCTCTAAGACGCTCTTCGTATGGTTTGTTCTTTAGGCTAGGTATCATTTTGGTAACTCTACGTTGAACGCGTTCTAGCTTGTTTATATCTTTTTGGTAATAAGGGCACCAGGATTGAACGCAGTATTCCAGAAGAGGGCGGACTAATGAATTGTAAAGGGTTAGGATAACTTCTTTGGATTTATGCTCAAATGACCTGCCTATAAAGCCAATTATTTTGTTTGCCTTCTTAACAACTTCTGAACATTGTTGACTCGGTTTTAGGTTACTCGATATTGTTACTCCCAGATCGGTTTCTCTGTTTACATTCTTAAGCTGAGTGCCATTCATCGAATAGTTTGCTTTCTCATTTAGGTATCCGATATGTAGTACTTTACATTTATCCGCATTGAAACTCATTTGCCAAATTTGGGCCCAACATGACAATTTATCTAGATTGTGTTGCATATCGTCAACTTGTTCTTTTGAGAGTACGCTATTTGCAATTTTTGTATCGTCAGCAAATTTTGAGATTGTACAGGTGAGACCCTCATCTATGTCGTTGATGTAAATTAGAAAGAGAATTGGTCCTAGTACCGATCCCTGGGGTACCCCGCTACTTACATTGGTCCATTTTGATGCCTTACCGTTTATGACTACTCTTTGCTTTCTGTCGCTGAGCCAATTTTCTATCCATTTCAACACACCGTCTTGTATTCCATGCGCTTTTAGTTTTAGCAGTAAACGTTTGTGGGGAACTTTGTCAAAGGCCTTTTGAAAATCAAGGTATATAATATCTACAGCTTTACTCTCATCGTAGAGGTTGAGGATATCGTGGAAGAAGTCTAAGAGGTTTGTTAAACAGGAACGTTTTTTACGAAAGCCGTGTTGAGTATCTTTAAGTATGTTATTTTCCTCTAAGTGATTTACGAGTCTGTCTCGTATGACCGTTTCTAGCATTTTACATACAACTGAGGTTAAGCTAATTGGACGATAGTTACTGGGTAGGGATTTGCTGCCTTTTTTGAATATCGGTGTTACGTTGGCTAGCTTCCACTGATCGGGCATAGTTCCAGACTGCAAGGATTTATTGAATAGTAATGTCAGTGGTTTAGAGAGCTCATCCTTAGCTTCCTTTAGAACTCTAGGCGAGATTGTATCAGGTCCTGGCGTTTTATTTACCTTGAGTTTATCTAAACAATTCAATACTTCTCTCTCTGTAACGGTGATATTGCTTAGAACATCTGAATTATCAATCTGAATCGGCGATGGTGTAGGGATATCACTGAGGTCTTCTGTTGTAAAAACTGATGCAAAGAAGGTATTGAGGGCATTACTCATTTGTTCTTCGTCTTTGGTGTATTCTCCATTTTCATCGACTAACGGTCCAACAGTTGAAGTAACGACTTTTTTCTTTCTGATATAACTATAGAATTCTTTCGGGTTTGTTTTACTTTGATTCGCAATATGTAACTCTAAGGTCTTTTTACTTTGCTTAATTAACTTTTTGGCTTTGCGTCGTAGCTCTACAAATTTCAGCCGTTCTTCGTCATTTTGTGAGGATTTTAATCTATCATTAGCAAATTTTTTAGCAAGCAGGCAGTTTGAAATATCTTTATTCCACCATTTGGGCTTATTATTATGGCCTGGACGCCGAGTTTTCGATGGTATGCAGCCTTGCACTGCTTTTAGGTAAGTGGCTTCGAATAACTTCCAAGATGTATTTATGTCGTTATTATGAATTAAAAAGCTCCAGTCAGTTTCTTTAAACATAGCTCTAAGTTTATGGAAGTTTGCTTTCTTGAAATTAGGGACTTTTTCGATGCTACTATTTGGTTCGTTACTAGTAAACTTTAAAGTGAAAGTTATCGTACGATGGTCGCTGTTACTGAATTCATCACCAACATTCAAATTCTCTATTAATTCTTCTTTTGTTGCAAGTACAATGTCAAGAACGTTATTACCACGGGTCGGCGTTCCAACAAATTGATAAAGCGAACTCTCTTGCAAGTTCGTATACAAGTCATGTCCGGAGTGTGAAGTAAGAGTATCGCCCCACTTGGTCACAGGTAAATTAAAGTCACCAAGAGAGTGAGAGAGACAGTATCAGAATGGTGGGAATATGGGGGACAGTTGTAAAAGGGATGCTAGTCGTGTGCGCCCCTGGCCTGCTCTGAAGAAGGCAGCTCCTGTGGACCCACATGCACACAGGAGCCCACAAAGACGCGGTGGTCGGCCAATCACGGGCCGAGACGTCACAAGGCAGCAGGTGTCACGTGACACAGCCAAACACACCAGCCAATCAAGAGGCGTGAGAAGGCACGCGCGCGAGTCTACGAGCGGGGGAGGCAGCACATGTATACGCATGCACACACTACCACCCCACTGCCTATATTGTTCTCTCTCCTTAACTATATACAATGCATGTTATATTCTATTAATGGTATAAAGCACTTCCCGTTGTCACAGACGAAAATAAAGACCACCACTGGACTGTCGGTGACAATACGATTGCTAAGAAAGAAAGAACAACATTCTCTGATAACTGTAGCCCACTTCAATGTCCCTGGCGAGCGCTAGTGGCTACCGAGAGGCGATTCTGCCAACGCTGGTAGGCGTCACACCCCGCCCAAGATATAGGACGCTCAACATTAGGCGAGCACAATATCTGACAAGGCAGAATGCCGACAAGACCCGCCACACTTAGCCACTCCACCAGAAAATGAAATGCAAAGCTCAATCTTAAATATAAACAACACAGTAGCATAAAGAAAATCTTATAACCCCTCCCAAACATAATAGTATAATTTTAGCCTACTATGCTCCCTGAGCGAGCTTCACAGAGCCCAGCCTCCTAAGTGAAAGACAGGTTTAACTTAGGACATTAGCTATAATATTGGCAACTTACAATTAACTATCAAAAAGAAAGAGTTTTTATGTGATTTTTTGTATTTTATTATTATTTTTTTTTGACGGCTGCTCTACAGGGGCAAGCCTAGTTTTTCTCTACTCTCAACACACACTGACTGAACGGCGAGGGTTCTCCTGCAAACAAACCCTCCCGTGACAAACAATCAGCCAAAACATTATCAGTGCCCTTAGCATGCCACACATCCAACTTGTGTTCCGGCAGCAAAACAACACCTGACACTGATAAACTGCCCAGTTCATCACAAGACTGGCACTTCTCTTCGCTCTTTCCGGCAACGGGGCCTGCCAATAACCTTTCACTAGTTCTACCTTCGTGACGAGCGAGGCAGGCCCGATGCAGTCTATGGTATCGTCAACTCTAGGTAATGGATAGGCGTCTGTCAGGGATAATGCTTCCACACTCTTGCAATCACCATACACACGGATCTTGCCACTCAACTCAGGTTGCAAACTCACTGGCAACGACCACTCACGATATCCTTTATCCCTCAGACCCTTTTTCCACATGTCGTCTAGCTCTGTTTTCACGACAGTCTGTTGAGCAGGATTTATACGGTAGGGAACTAACTTGAGCCTTGCACTGTCTCCAGCCTCCATGTCGGATTCTACCCCGTACATCAGGCCTGGAGAAGCAACAAACATGCGGATGTACTGCCACAGCCTAGTAAACAACTCCTCTTGTCGCTCAGGAACAAGAGGTTGCAACTTATCTCGAAGAACAACATGCCTAGTACCCTCCCACAACCCAGCCGAGACCGCAGCTTCTAAACTATAGTCTCCCTCCTTCTCCACCTTCGTCCCTAGAACAGCCAGGTCATGAGAGGGACGATCAGTACCACCTGTGCAGTCACTCCCATAGTTCATAATTGCTAAGGCTTCCCCGCCGATACCGTACATGCGCACCCCCGCATTCCTTACGACTACATCTGCCTGCGCAGCATCACCGCCTTTAGCGAGATGGCCAGATACAGTCGGTCTATGGTAGGGCTGTTGCATTCGACTAGAGCAGCATTGGGAGGCTATGCGACGACCGGGCACATCCACTCCACAGCCAACCTCACCAATCTGCTCAATGTCCTCCTTCTGACCACCACCCTTGGCAGCCATGGGTCGACCCTGACCTGACAACCATGTCCAAGCCTCGTCGCCCACCTTGAACCACCGAAACAACGAGGCTAACGGTCTACCAACATTCAAGTGACCTGCCCGCGGAACATCTTGCACCGCCTGAGTTGTGAGGCTCGGGTGCTCGGCACGACCAGTGGGGTATGAACCGAGCTGGTGCTGGAGCGCTGCACACTGCTGCTCAGGCAGGTGCTCTAGCGCTTCCACAGCCACCAGACTCGTGTCCCCCGCCCACTGCTCCGCCGAGACATGACAATCCCAACTCTCCTCCACCTGTGCCCTACTGCCCCCCTCTCCTTATGCGGATAAATGTAAAGTACTACATATCGGATACCTAAATGAGAAAGCAAACTATTCGATGAATGGCACTCAGCTTAAGAATGTAAACAGAGAAACCGATCTGGGAGTAACAATATCGAGTAACCTAAAACCGAGTCAACAATGTTCAGAAGTTGTTAAGAAGGCAAACAAAATAATTGGCTTTATAGGCAGGTCATTTGAGCATAAATCCAAAGAAGTTATCCTAACCCTTTACAATTCCTTAGTCCGCCCTCTTCTGGAATACTACGTTCAATCCTGGTGCCCTTATTACCAAAAAGATATAAACAAGTTAGAACGAGTTCAACATAGAGTTACCAAAATTATACCTAGCCTAAAGAACAAACCATACGAAGAGCGTCTTAGAGAATTAAATCTATTTCCTTTAACCCAGCGCAGATTAAGAGGCGACTTAATTCAAGTGTTCAAAATCATCAAAGGCATCGACAATATGAACTGTAGTAAGTACTTCACTATCGACCAATCTAATTACACGCGGGGAAACGGTTGCAAAATTATTGGTAAATCTTTTAACTCACACGAATCTAAGAATTTCTTCTTCAATCGAGTTGTCAACTTGTGGAATGGGCTTCCCCGAAACGTTATAGACTGCATCACCGTTGATTCATTTAAACTCCGCCTAGACAAATATCTCGCTTCAAACCCGCGACTGACTGCGTTTGTAAATGAATAACTTTATTTTATCCCCCCCTCAGTTACTAACCCATCTGTCCCCTACTAACTTCCTAATCCTGCCACGGACATTAGTTCCAGGGCAGTAATTCCCTTTCCAATGTTCCCTTACCCACTCTAAACCACTGTTTGGACACTTGATCCTCCGTGTTTTGGAGGACAAGCAACCTAGAAGGGTCACTAGATCTGTTGTTGCTTGATTTCCTTTGTACTCCTTTGTACTCCTTCTCCACCTTGGCCGCTGCAGACCAACGCAGGGACAGTAGGCTGCTCAGGTGGTTGGCTCACAAACTCCTCCAACAGGTTCACATGACATGTTTCCCCGTCCTCGTGTTCAATAGCCCCGTTCCCACAACTCTCCTCCACCTGAGAACTACTAAGTCGCGGAGTGCCATCACGCCCAACCATGTCACTAGGGGTGACAGGTTCTGGGGCCACTCCGGAGCTCACCCCTGGGTCAAGTACTAAGTCACTAAGGAGAGCCGCTGGAGCAAAACTCACAAAACTCTCAACTTTAGCTTCTCCCTCCGACCGTTCCTCCGCTGGTCTAGAGACTGAGGAATAGGCTGTGACACTTTAGATGCACGAGATCGGGTGACAACACACACCCTCTGCTGTGGTTGACACCTCTCGACCAACTCCTGCCCCTCCCTACTTATAACTTCTATAATTTCTATAACCAGCCTACTCTGTTCCGCAAGGAACATCTAAACCCTGTGGGTTCAGCACGCATGGGTCGTCTCCTACACGAAGCAGTCCGCAGCCATGGATCAAAAAACGCCATCCGAGAAGAAGCAGCAGTGACATAAATCATCCAACGCCAAGCAAAAAACAGAGGAAACAAGGACCACCAGCGATAAGGACCGAAGACAGCGAGGACCGAGGACAGCCATGAACATACAGTACATGTAGATCCGACAAGAACCAACAATATTATTAAAGAGCGTTCCGTGAGTTCTAAAATAACAAATTTAAAGGTTTTCTATGCAAACGCTCGTAGCATATGCAATAAATTTTCAGATTTAGAGGAGCTAGTGTTTACAGAAAATTATGATGTGATTGGCATAACAGAATCTTGGCTCAATACAGAAGATAGAGACTTTTTAGCAGAGTATTCACTTCCTGGTTATGTAATGTTTGAGAAAAGCCGAATAAATCGAAATGGAGGTGGCGTTTTACTTATATCAAAGAAAGTCTTAACCCTACCCTCTTGTCAAAACCTCAAATTGTGAACGTCGACACATCTTTTGTGCTAATAAAGAATAAGGTACAAAAATAATACTTGCGTTAATATACAGACCTCCAGCTCAATCAGTGCAAACTGACCGAGAAATTTACGAACAAATTGCAGATGTAAGTAACTCACAATATACCGTAATTTTTGGCGACTTTAATTTACCTGTGACCAAGTGGGGCGATACTCTTACTTCACACTCCGGACATGACTTGTATACGAACTTGCAAGAGAGTTCGCTTTATCAATTTGTTCGAACACCGACCCGTGGTAATAACGTTCTTGACATTGTACTTGCAACAAAAGAAGAATTAATAGAGAATTTGAATGTTGGTGATGAATTCAGTAACAGCGACCATCGTACGATAACTTTCACTTTAAACTTTACTAGTAACGAACCAAATAGTAGCATCGAAAAAGTCCCTAATTACAAGAAAGCAAACTTTCATAAACTTAGAGCTATGTTTAAAGAAACTGACTGGAGCTTTTTAATTAACAATAACGACAAAAAAACATCTTGGAAGTTATTCGAAACCACTTACCTAAAAGCAGTGCAAGACTGCATACCATCGAAAATACGGCGTCCAGGCCATAATAATAAGCCCAAATGGTGGAATAAAGATATTTCAAACTGCCTGCTTGGTAACAAATTTGCTAATGATAGATTAAAATCCTCACAAAATGATGAAGAACGGGTGAAATTTGTAGAGCTACGACGCAAAGCCAAAAAGTTAATTAAGCAAAGTAAAAAGACCCTAGAGTTACATATTGCGAATCAAAGTAAAACAAACCCGAAAGAATTCTATAGTTATATCAGAAAGAAAAAAGTAGTTACTTCAACTGTTGGACCGTTAGTCGATGAAAATGGAGAATACACCAAAGACGAAGTACAAATGAGTAATGCCCTCAATACCTTCTTTGCATCAGTTTTTACAACAGAAGACCTCAGTGATATCCCTACACCATCGCCGATTCAGATTGATAATTCAGACGTTCTAAGCAATATCACCGTTACAGAGAGAGAAGTATTGAATTGTTTAGATAAACTCAAGGTAAATAAAACGCCTGGACCTGATACAATCTCGCCTAGAGTTTTAAAGGAAGCTAAGGATGAGCTCTCCAAACCACTGACATTACTATTCAATAAATCCTTGCAGTCTGGAACTATGCCTGATCAGTGGAAGATAGCCAACGTAACACCGATATTCAAAAAAGGCAGCAAATCCCTACCCAGTAACTATCGTCCAATTAGCTTAACCTCAGTTGTATGTAAAATGCTAGAAACGGTCATAAGAGACAGACTCGTAAATCACTTAGAGGAAAATAACATACTTAATGATACTCAACGCGGCTTTCGTAAAAAACGTTCCTGTTTAACAGACCTCTTAGACTTCTTCCACGATATCCTCAACCTCTACGATGAGAGTAAAGCTCTATCTATCTATCTATTTATTGCCTGACGCCGTGATCCCCGAAGGGGTTGCCACGAACGAACCGCCCCCATGCACCTCTGTCCCCAGTCAGTCGACGCCCCTCCCCCCAACCAGCACCGCCTTCGTTCATGTACTTCCTCACTCCATCCTTCCACCTCTCATTCGGTCTACCTCTCCCTCTCTGTCCCTCCACCTCGCTCTCATACACCCTCTTAGTCATTCTCTCGCTTTCCATACGTTCCATATGGCCTAACCATCTCAAGTTGTTCCTTTTCACACTTTCCAGCACATCTACCTCCACACCACACCTCCTTCTTACTTCCTCATTAGTCTGTCTATCCCTCCAAGTAACTCCGCACGCACTCCTTAAGTAATTCATTTCCACTGCTCTCACTCTTGGTCTGAGTCTCTCAACCAACGTCCATGCTTCGCTTCCGTAAGTCAGTGTCGGGATTACCACACTGTCATACAAGGACTTCTTCACTTCCATACTGACCACCCTATTTCTTGTTACTGCTTTTAGCGTTCCTACAACCCTCTTCCCCTGTTGTACCCTCTCCTGCACTTCTTCATCCATAGTCCCATCTTTACTCAACACACTGCCCAGATACTTAAAAGAGTTGACGATCTCCATAGCCTGACCGTTCAGCTTCACCTCACACTCTGTGACTTCACCCCTTTCGAAGACCATAACCTTGCTCTTCCCGCATTTACCTTCAAATTCCGTTTCTCGCACACTGTTCCAAACTCATTTACCAGACCCTGCAACTCCCATTCATTATCACTCATCAGAACTGTATCATCCGCAAACAGCAGTATAGGTAGCTTCCACTCAATTCCCTCCCTTTTCAGCGATACACGAACATCCACTGCTCTTGATAGTATTTCTTTCATGACTCCATCCATACATACAGTAAACAACCACGGGGACATCACACACCCCTGTTTCAAACCAACATTCAGGTCAAAGAACTCGCTCTGCTGTAGATATTATATACCTTGATTTTCAAAAGGCCTTTGACAAAGTTCCCCACAAACGTTTACTGCTAAAACTAAAAGCGCATGGAATACAAGACGGTGTGTTGAAATGGATAGAACGCAAAGAGTAGTCATAAACGGTAAGGCATCTAAATGGACCAATGTAAGTAGCGGGGTACCCCAGGGATCGGTACTAGGACCAATTCTCTTTCTAATTTACATCAACGACATACATGAGGGTCTCACCTGTACAATCTCAAAATTTGCTGACGATACAAAAATTGCAAATAGCGTACTCTCAAAAGAACAAGTTGACGATATGCAACACAATCTAGATAAATTGTCACATTGGGCCCAAATTTGGCAAATGAGTTTCAATGCGGATAAATGTAAAGTACTGTACAGTACTACATATCGGATACCTAAATGAGAAAGCAAACTATTCGATGAATGGCACTCAGCTTAAGAATGTAAACAGAGAAACCGATCTGGGAGTAACAATATCGAGTAACCTAAAGCCGAGTCAACAATGTTCAGAAGTTGTTAAGAAGGCAAACAAAATAATTGGCTTTATAGGCAGGTCATTTGAACAGAAATCCAAAGAAGTTATCCTAACCCTTTACAATTCATTAGTCCGCCCTCTTCTGGAATACTGCGTTCAATGCTGGTGCCCTTATTACCAAAAAGACATAAACAAGCTAGAACGAGTTCAACGTAGAGTTACCAAAATTATACCTAGCCTAAAGAACAAACCATACGAAGAGCGTCTTAGAGAATTAAATCTATTTCCTTTAACCCAGCGCAGATTAAGAGGTGACTTAATTCAAGTGTTCAAAATCATCAAAGGCATCGACAATATGAACTGTAGTAAGTACTTCACTATCGACCAATCTAATTACACGCGGGGAAACGGTTTCAAAATTATTGGTAAATATTTTAACTCACACGAATCTAAGAATTTCTTCTTCAATCGAGTTGTCAACTTGTGGAATGGACTTCCCCGAGACGTTATAGACTGCAGCACCGTTGATTAATTTAAACTCTGCCTAGACAAATATCTCGCATCAAACCCGCGACTGACTGCGTTTGTAAATGAATAACTTTATTTTATCCTCCCCTCAGTTACTAACCCATATG
Source organism: Paralithodes platypus (assembly GCA_032716605.1). Lineage (NCBI taxonomy): Eukaryota > Metazoa > Arthropoda > Malacostraca > Decapoda > Lithodidae > Paralithodes > Paralithodes platypus. The sequence goes on from CM064550.1 coordinate 29,027,280, forward strand.
TCCCCTACTAACTTCCTAGTCCTGCCACGGACATTAGTTCCAGGGCAGTAGTTCCCTTTCCAATGTTCCCTTACCCACTCTAAACCACTGTTTGGACACTTGATCCTCAGTGTTTTGGAGGACAAGCAGCCTAGAAGGGTCACTAGACCTGTTGTTGCTTGATTTCCTTTGTACTCCTTTGTACTCCTACTCACGTCGGCCGCCCTCTCGGCACTGACTAAGAGTGGAACCTCAGAAGCAGGTACCGCAAAGTCGTTGCCGAGAAGAAGGTCGACGCCCTCTACTGGCAGTTTCTCTACGATTCCAACATCAAGCTCCCGTGTCACACCATCAACCTCCAGCTCTACTCGAACCAACGGGTATGACCGTGTAGCATTAATACCCTGCACCACAACCACCCGTGCCGCGTTTATAGGTTGTTGTTGTTGTTGTTGTTGTTCCCCAGGCTGCCTGGCCGAACAGCCCCAAGGTCCCGAGCAAGGCCAAGGCCATAGAGCGCCCCCACAAAACCCTCCCTGATTACCACTAACAAAGCCTGGGTGACCGAAGCCACTCTAAGGCAGGGAGCTGAGGAGGGCGCGGAAATGCCCGGGAAACCAAAGCCCCACCCAAGGCCCTGTGCCCCTCAACAATTATGAAGGGAAAGTTGAGGGGCAAGGGAAAAATGTGACACTTTGGCTCCCAATCTGCCAACTTTTAGGTTGGCAGTAGGGAGGTCGATCCACGGAAAAGACGCCGTCACTTGAGATCTAGAAGATATATAAGTAAAAGGAACAGTCAGAGTAAGCTATGGGTATGGCAGAGATCGCTCAGCTCTCACTCTGATAGACCAGCCCATCACCACATGACTAGAACCCAATCCTCTCAGCATCAGCTAGGAAAGGCCCTAGAAAGCCGCCTTTGGCGGAGGGATAGCTCCCCTATTTCAACTCCTTTCGGAGTTGGGCACCCGCCCGCCATAGGTTTATAGGTTGGCCTGTAAAATTCTTCATCAAAGTCTGGGATGCACCTGTATCTCGCAGCAACTCCAACCCATGCTTGCAACCAGCCCAACTCACGCAGCCACGCCCTCGATGGCCACAAAAAGCATCGCGGACAGGTTTCGAGCCTTCCGGACACTCCTTCACTGGCTGTGCCCCCGCATCTGACATATCACCCCGGGTAATAGCAGAAGCCAGAAGACCTTAAAGACACCCCAATGTTGCGAGCCAAAGACACGACTGCAGTAGGTAGTTTGCTAGGACAGGATCGTGCAAAATGCCCCTTCTTATGACAATGAAAACACTCTACCTCCCCCTTGGGCTTCCCTTGAGATGGGGAAGGGCCCGGACCCTTCTTAAACGGGACGGTTTTAGGTTGGTGATCAAAATTGGTATCATTGCTCTTATTTTCATTGTTATATGGTGTATCACTGACTCGGGGGGGGGGTGGAGTGTTGGGCTCCTTGTTACCTGCATCGTTCTGTTGTGCAGACCCGCACCCAAGAATCAGCGATAGTCTACGGTCAGCCATCTCAGCTGTCTCCTGTAGAGTTTTAGGATTTTTCTCTTTGAGGTTCAACGTCAGGTCGCCGCCTGTGCACTTGAAAAATTGCTCTAGAAGGACTAACTGCTCAAGCTCCTCGAACGTAGTCACCTTCTCTGACTTCAGCCAATTTCTCAATGCATCAGACAGTTCCCGGGCATGTTCTAGAAAAGTGCACTCACGACCCTTCGTAACACCCAGGAACTTCAACCTATAAGTCTCTGGTTGCAACTCATATGCCAGCAGGACAGCCTCCTTCAATACCTCATAATCGATCCAAGGGCAATGCATCATATGCCTTGAGTCCTTTGCCAACCAACCTAGAGGAAACAAGGGCTGCCCACTTAACCTCGGGCCACTGGTGCTCCCGGCACTTCTTCTCAAAACGCAAAAAAAAATCGGTGACACCCGACTCATCAAATACAGGGACTAACTTGAGCAGGTGCGATAAAGACTGATCAAGACCTCGATTCCCAGAACCGAGACGCTGCCCTGTCGACTCCACCGGAGACTTCTCAAGATCTATGTCTGCACAGTACTTCGTAGCCTCAACCTGAAGCTCAGCCTCCCGCTTCTGCTGCTCAGCCTCACGTATGGCCTTTCTCTCCTCAGCCTGAATCCTAAGCTCAGATTCCCGCTGCTGCTGCTGAAGTTTGACGAGTTCGAGCTGAAACAACATCTCGGCAGACAAACCCTGAGGAGGGGGTGCTAGTATTGGGGACCCACCCCGTGAATCACCTAGAGGCATACCCAACCGCCAGCGGGCATCGGCCTGCGGGAACGTACCCGGCTCCGGAGCCCGAGGGGGCGCCATGGTAGGAGTCGAGTGGAATGGGGGCTGGGCAGAAGGTGCCCCAGCTCCCGCTCCACCCGAAGCCCCACGCACCCCACCGAGCACACAGGTAACCAGCTCACCTCTCGACAAACCGCTAGTACCGGGAAACCCTAAGACCGTGGCTACACACTGTAGTCCGTACCGGTCTAGCCCCGACACCCGATCCGCTGACACAGGCTCCTCCAAAAATATCCGAGCATCCTCCTCACTGTTTACCACCCGAGCGCCGCTAGACCACTCCACCTTCTCCACCTCCTCGCCTGTGCTCTCACTATGTACTGATCCGTCGTTCGACATAGTGTCCACCGGAAATCCTCAACGTTTATAAAAAAAAAGAAGTACCTACTCTCCTGTAGCACTATTCACTCAAAAATGCTTGAAGACAACTCAAGTGCTATACCACGTTGCCAAAAAAAATCCCACGTGTCCAAAATATTCCTCAAAAAACAAATGTCCAAAAATCCTGCAATTATTTCTTAGTTCACTAGGTTGTTGTGACAAATAAGATAAAATACTAGGCAAGATCACCATTTGTTACGACCGGGACTGCGAATAAAACAAGGGCACTTAAAGATTGGACTAGTAATAGGGCACTATGCAACAACGGTACGCTAGATCCAAACCCTTGAACTTATATGCCGGCGAACAAAACACCTATACCCTCCAGAGTTAATCTGCGATAACGGGGTATCCTTAACTGGGCATAAATGTACTCTACTTCAGGCTAACCCACACTGATATAGCCTGATAACACACAGGATGCAAGTTACATTAAAATACATACAAAAGAATCTATGGGAAGATCAATTAAATCACTGCAAGATTTAATATATTAAAAAGATGTTTCAATACAGTTACTTTAAACAACAATAAACTCTTCACTCCTATCTGAAAGAAAGTGAAGTATAGTCCTACAGCATAGACCTGGAAACTTCTGAAGAATGTCTGATGCTCATAAGATGCTCGTATCTTAAACTATATAAATGCAAGAGGCAGGACACCACACGTGTAAATGGAATACACAGAAAGATAGGACATATAATGTTAACTGACACGAGAATACTATAAATGCGCAACGGTAGTAATGCTTGACACTAAAAGAAGTACAGTACAGTACTTCCTTATCAACGAAACAGTCTACTATGGTTGTGCAACTCAACAACAACCTAGACTAATAAATGCTTGTGAATAATAATGCATACATATCAAAAGAGCTTAGGTCCTAACTAGTGTCTGCTAGGCGAATAAAGTCTAGCTGGGATATCAAGGTTAGGAAACTGTGGCTGAGCAAGACAGGCTCATAGCCTAGCGTTGTCCTTAAGGCGGTATGGTTAAAGTTACGTTAATGACGGGGATGCTCTCTTGGTAGATCCAGATCTCTAGTATCTGGCTCTACCCTGGTGATCCCTCTAAAGTCAAGCAAAGAGGCAGCACTGTGTTATAAGGCAGTAGGCTAATGCCCTCTTACAACACGATGCTGCGCTCGCAAAAGACACAACCAAAAGGACGACCTAGGCTACCACAGAAACCGTCGAAGTCGTGTAGGTATAAACAAACCGTACACACATCGGTGACAACGACAACAGAAACCTTATCCCAGTCTAGCATTAAATAACCGAGCAGAGCACTACTGATAATGATAGGGAAAGAGACAGAGAGACAAGTACGAAGTCAAAGCAAGGAGACGGAGCGAGAGATAATGCAGGGAGCAGGGGACCGGAGAGAGAGCCAGGATGTGGTGGAGAGGGTGGAACAGAGGGAGAGAGAGGGGGGAGGAGAATAGAATTAGCGGGGGAGGTGGAACTGGGTCAGGGAAGGGATGGAGGAGGAGGTGAACCTGGTAGGAGGCAGAGAGGGAAGAGAAACAAGGAGGTGGATTCAAATATACTGTGCTACTACACTAATATAGATGGAATAAACAGTAAAAAGGTAGAGTTAGATAATATATTAAGAAAAGATCAACCACAGACAGTCTGTTTGACAGAGACAAAGCTGAACCAGGACTTTGACAGCAACATAGTGTTTAGTGAAGGATATAATATATGGAGAAATGATAGAAAGGGTAAAAGGGGAGGTGGAGTGGCAGTATTAGTTAAGAACCCTATGACAGCAAAGCACGTGGAGTTAAATAATGACAAGGCAGAAATAATGGCAGTTGAACTCAATGATATAGAAGGAAAAAAGCTAGACATAGCAGTAGCTTACATGCCACCAAAGACCAGAGCATGGAGGGAGTTGGAGTTTGAGGAGATGGTAGAGGATATGATTCAGTCGTTGAGAAGATTGCTTTTAAGGTATCGATTGATCTTGGTAGGAGATTTCAACTGTAGTGAGGTTGATTGGGAATCGGGAGATGCAGGGCCAAATCAGAGATCTTGGGGAAGTCGGCTAGTGGAGCTGGTTACGGAAAATGTACTTGCACAACATGTGAAGGAAAATACAAGAATGAGGCGTAATAACGAACCTTCTAAACTCGATCTGATTTTTACAAAAGATCCTCACGAAATTAGTGATATAAACTATCTATGTCCTGTAGGTAAAAGTGATCACCTATTACTAAAATGGAAGTTGACCTCGAGTAATGCCAATAGATTAGACAATAGCTACATAAATGACAGATTAAATTATAGTAAAGCTGATTATGTATCCTTGAAAAGATATTTAGAGAGAGTAGATTGGGATCTTATTTTGAAGGAACGGGACGTACAAGGTAAATATAGTAGATTCCTCGAAATTTATAGAGTAGGAACCAATCTGTTTGTCCCAAGATATAAAACTGGAAATTTTACTAAGCAGAAAGATTGGTTTAATTTGAAATGCAAAAGAGCTTTGGGTAGGCGTGATGCAGCTTGGGCTAGATTAAGAAGAAGGAACACTGAGAGTAATCGGAATAATATAAACAGGAGAGGAATAGATATGTTAACATAATTAGGCAAGTTAAAATGAACTATGAGAAGAACATAGTAAATAAATGTGAAAGTGACCCTAGATTATTTTATAAATATATAAACAGTAAGTTGAAGGTAAAGAAACAAATTACTAAATTAAGAGTTGATGCTAGGACGTATGAAAATGTATCGGACATGTGTGAGGTAATGAATAACAAATTGGGGTCAGTTTTTACTAGAGAGGAAGGTTTTGACGAACCACAGGCGGGAGTACTGGAGAGTGGTCTTAGTAAGATTGAAATAACTAGAGATGAGCTGTTATCTGCGATGAGAGGACTTGAAGTAAGGAAAGCTATGGGACCGGATGAAGTGTCTGTCTGGGTTTTAAAGGAGTGTGCAGAGCAATTAGTGGAGCCAGTGAGGGACATAATTCAAGCTTCCTTAGATAAAGGACAGGTTCCTGTTGAATGGAAAAGAGCTAATATCATTCCGATATACAAGAATGGAAACCCTGAGGACCCTCTAAACTATAGACCAGTTTCACTTACTAGTATTGTATGCAAGATTTGTGAAAAGCTAATTAGGAAGAGATGGATGAAAATGTTGGAGAGAAAGAAGATAATAACCCCAAAGCAATTTGGATTCAGAGAAGGGACATCTTGTGTTACCAGTTTGCTATGTTATTACAGTAGGGTGATAGATGTACTCCAAGAAAGAGGCGGATGGGTGGACTGCGTCTACTTAGACCTTTCCAAAGCATTCGATAAGGTACCACATAAGAGATTGTTATCTAAGCTTGAGACGCTAGGATGTGTCAGGGGGAGTTTGCTGAAATGGATGGAGAGCTATTTAACAGATAGGGAAATGACCAACATTAGAGGAACTTACTCATCGTGGCGGAAAGTTGAGAGTGGTGTGCCGCAGGGATCTGTGTTGGCACCTCTCATGTTCCTTATGTATGTGAATGACCTGCCGATAGGCATAAACTCTTACATGTCAATGTTTGCAGATGACGTAAAAATTATGAGACAAATAACAAATAAAAGTAGTTGTGAGGAGCTGCAAGGGGATTTAGATAAAATATACGAATGGAGCACCAAGTGGAAAATGAAATTTAATATAAGTAAATGCCATGTGTTAAATATGGGAAGAAGTGTGAATAGACCAAATTGGGAGTACAGGATGGGAGATAATAATTAGCAAGGCCGAAAAAGAAAAAGATTTAGGGTTGATTATACAAGATAATTTGTCGCCAGAGAAACATATTAACAAGCTCTTTAGCGGAATGTATGCAATGGCCGGGAATATGAAAGTTGCTCTGAACTACTTGGATGAGACCATGGTAGCGAAAATTATGAAGAGTATGATTAGACCAAGATTGGAGTATGCAGCAGTGGTGTGGTCCCCGCATCTAAAGAAGCATATTCACAAGTTAGAAAGAATCCAGAGAGCAGTCACTAGATTGGTTCCAAGTCTCAGAGAACTGCCATATGAAGGGAGGCTAGACAAATTAAATCTACCGAGTCTAAAAGAGAGGAGAGAGAGAGGGGAGACATGATAATGATGTACAAATGTACCCGGGGGCTGGAGAGGCTGGATAGGGAGGATATATTAATTATGGATACAGGAATAACTAGAGGCCACAGCTACAAAGTAAAAAGACCTACCTGCAAGAACGATATCAGGAAGTTTAGCTTCCCCTATAGATGTATTGACAAATGGAATGGGCTGGAGGAGGAGGTGGTAGGGGCAAGGAACATCCATATTTTCAAGAAAAAATTGGATAAAAAGTAGACTGAGAGACGGGACAACACGAGCTTAGCTCAACTCCTGTAAACTACAATTAGGTAAATACACACAAAGAGTCATCAAACCTCCATAACCTAAGGACGCTGAGGGAGACACACACAGAGTCATACAACCTCCATAGACTAAGAACCCTTATAGCGTATTCTAATACATGGAAATATATCTGAGAGCGACGCACACAATACGATGGGCCGATATGAAATCGTGTACAGAACCCAAAGGGAGTGCTGTGATGTTAAAAGATTAGAGGAATGAAAGGAAGGAAGTTGAGTGAGAGAGACAGTATCAGAATGGTGGGAATATGGGGGACAGTTGTAAAAGGGATGCTAGTCGTGTGCGCCCCTGGCCTGCTCTGAAGAAGGCAGCTCCTGTGGACCCACATGCATACAGGAGCCCACAAAGACGCGGTGGTCGGCCAATCACGGGCCGAGACGTCACAAGGCAGCAGGTGTCACGTGACACAGCCAAACACACCAGCCAATCAAGAGGCGTGAGAAGGCACGCGCGCGAGTCTACGAGCGGGGGAGGCAGCACATGTGTACGCATGCACACACTACCACCCCACTGCCTATATTGTTCTCTCTCCTTAACTATATACAATGCATGTTATATTCTATTAATGGTATAAAGCACTTCCCGTTGTCACAGACGAAAATAAAGACCACCACTGGACTGTCGGTGAAAATACGATTGCTAAGAAAGAAAGAACAACATTCTCTGATAACTGTAGCCCACTTCAATGTCCCTGGCGAGCGCTAGTGGCTACCGAGAGGCGATTCTGCCAACGCTGGTAGGCATCACATAGGTAACAAAACTTGTTCACCAGCTCCAAAGACTCATTTCCAAAATTCACAGCCACAGGATCATCACTTAACACAAGCTCGCCTTTGCACACTACGAACTCAAATTTCTCTATTTCTGACTTATCCTTCGGCAGGGGTCCCTTTATTCTACTACAGCGCTTACTCCCATGGTGTACCCAACATCGACAGATGCTACATTGAATTGAGTTAACGCCCACTCCCTTTCCACACACTGCACATGGGTATGCACCGCTCTTTTCCACATTGCTTCATCTCAATCTACAATGCATAACCTTGGTTTTGTTAATATTGACTCTTAAACCCTTGCCCGCCATGCCCTCTCTCCACTCTCTGAATTTGGCCTCAGCATCTTTCATACTGTTAGCTATTAGGACTAAATCGTCTGCATAAAACAGTTCCATCGGGAGTCCGCCTCTAAAAACTCTAGACAGTGCCTCCAAGACCATAATAAAGAGGAGGGGGCTTAACACTGAACCCTGATGGACTCCAACACGGACTGCGAACTCATCACTCTGTACACCCTTCACCCTCACCGCACTTCGCGAATCCTCATACATCTTCATTATCACACGCACCAGCCACTCTTCCACACCAAGTTTCCTCATAGCCCACTGCACAACATCTCTAGGCACCCTATCAAAGGCCTTCTCCAGGTCTACAAACACAAAGTAAAGATCCCAGCCTTTTAGTAAGTATCTTTCCTGTATCTGCCTGACTATGAAGATAGCATCGGTTGTACCCCGTCCTGGCATAAAACCAAACTGCATATCATCAATAGAGATGCTTTGCCTGATCAAAATCAACATAAACACCGATTTCCACAATAATTATATAACCAGTCATAACACCTGTAGGCTATTCATACATACAGTAGATAAAGGACACACCTACATACATACAAACTTGTATAAACTATCTCTACAATAAGTAAGCTACACTCTTACTGTATATATCTATGTATATGAGCAATTCATAAGAATGTCTCAGACTATCCCTCCAATATTGTGACAATTTTCCCCCCTTTATGGTTGTTGTTGTTGTTGTTGTTGTTGTTGTTGTTCCCCAAGCTGCCTGGCCGAACAGCCCCAAGGCCCTGAGCAAGGCCAAGGCCATAACCGAGCGCCCCCACAGAACCCTCCCCGCCGACCACAATAAAGCCTGGGTGACCGAAGCCACTCCATGGCGGGGAGCTGAGGAGGGTGCGGAATTGCCCGGGAAACCAAAGCCCCACCCAGGGCCCTGTGTCCCTCAGCAATTATGAAGAGAAAGTTGAGGGGCAAGGGAAAAATGTGACGCTTTGGCTTCCAATCTTGGTAGATTGGGAGGTCAATCCACGTTAGAGACGCCGTCACTTGAGATCTAGAAAATATATAAGTAAAAGGAACAGTCAGAGTAAGCTATGGGTATGGCAGAGATTGCTCAGTTCTCACTCTAATAGACCAGCCCATCACCACATGACTAGAACCCAATCCTCTCAGCATCAGCTAGGAAAGGCCCTAGAAAGCCGCCTTTATGATACATTATGTTGGCTAATCCTAGAATTTACTCCCTCAGCATATTTGATTTTAATAAACTTGTACAGAAAATTTGCTACTGCTATTAGTGCACAAATATTACTTGGTGTCACTACCATTCAAAATTTAGAATAGAAATAACTGTGTTATTGTGTTTTTCATTTAAGCTTTGATAACTAGGTCTAGAAATAGGTCTATATAGGTGATCTCCATGATGCTGTATGATGAAAACTTTGTACGATAATATTGATGCAAATACGATAATTTTGACATGTTTGGTACAATATTTTAGCCAAATCCACCTGGCAACGCTGCCGCTTATCTCTACGTACAAGAAATTAGTGAACTGGAGAGCAAACACCCAGATGTGTATGAGAAGTTTCAAAATGGCTTCCATGTGATCTGGCAAACAAACCAGTTTTGGGCAGGCCTCAGCTGTGTTCTAGTCATCGAACAAACACTGATGAGATCACTAAAAAGCACCGGTGGCTTGACTCATGGCAGTAAGATGACAGAGGAACACCTAGCATTGTGGACAATGTCAGGCCCCATAACATCTGAGGTCAACGTCGCCATGCAGGACTTCAATGATCTCACATACGCAACAAGTGAACAGCAAAAGAAGCAACTGGTGCCTGTGGCCTAGACAACATAAGCAACATACACCTCAGACACCTGGGACCACAAGGCATACAAGCACTCACTAACATATCAAACTACAGCTATTCACACAACACAATACCAGACATTTGGAAGCATGGTATCATCATCACATTCCCCAAACCCAACAAAGACCCCACGCTACCCTCCTCGCACCGCCCCATCACACTCCTTTGCTCCCCCTCCAAAGTTATGGAACGCCTAGTATTACAACTAATTACACCCGACCTACCCCTAGCTCCAACACAACATGGCTTTAGGCCACTGCACTCCACAAACACTCTTCTCACAGACCTTACACAAAGAGATTTTGATGGCATCAACTCAGCTAGACCACCACACAGATCACTATTAGCCACACTCGACATTAGTAAAGCCTTCGATGCCATCCCCCGCCACAACCTAACAAACAAAATCTACAACACAAACATGCACAACACAAAAAGGTGGCTGGCCAACTTCCTAGCAGGCAGATGTGCACACGTATCTTTTGCCGGTCAGTCATCTAAAATCAGAAACTTTCCAAACGGAGTCCCACAAGGATCCGTCCTATCGCCCGCACTCTTCAATCTGTACATACACGATATAACTACACCCAATACGCCCCAAATAAACTTAGCCTCCTATGCAGATGACATAACACTCACATGCACACACCATGACCCAAAAAGAGCAACAGATCTCCTTCAACCCTATCTCAACACACTACATGGCTGGTGCACTACAAACAGACTTAATCTAGACCCAGCCAAATCCACCGCAACCCTGCTCACAAGCTGGACAGGAGAACATGAATACATCCCTCAACTCACCATAAACAACACACCCCCAACACATACACACACACCCAAAATCCTAGGAGTAACATATGATACTCATATGACATTCAAACAACACACCACAAACATTAAAAAGAAACTGACACCCAGACTTAATGCCCTCAGGTCACTTGCTCACACAAAATTTGGACACAACAAAGAAACTACCACCACAGTATATAAACAATACATAAGATTAGTGATGGAATACGCAAGCCCAACCTGGGCTTCTAACCTAGCTGAAACACATCATAAGACCTTACAGACAATTCAAAACAAAGCCCTGAAGATCATTACAGGCTGCACAGCTACTGCACCCACAGATCACCTACATCAAGAAACCAAAATCCTCAAAGTCAAAGACCATCTGGACATGAGAGGCACTCAATTCCTGGCAGCAGCCTCCACGAACCAAGACCACCCACTAAACTACATGGCAACACACCCACAGACACCAAGAAATATCAAAACAATACCCAGCACACGGTATCACACACAATTATTGTCCTCTCTCCCTCCCTGCCCACCCCGAACCAACTTCCAGAAGCACATCCATACTCATATCTCTCGCCGATCCATCCACTCACTTACAGACAACACGCAGCTGCATGCACGACCTCCCGAAATCCATCCTTCCGAATCCTCCCTCCCTCGCGAGGAAAGAGTCCACCTGGCCAGGCTGAGATGCGGACACCATCCAGCTCTCCTGAGCTATCAGAAGAGACTGGATGACTCCGTTGTCGACGCCTGCCCGGGATGTAACACAGCGCCCCATACCATTAAACACATCATAGAAGACTGCATTTCACACAACCACTTACGCCAACAACACAATCTACACTCAATGAGAGCTCTGTGGGAAAGCCCGATCGTGGCCATGGCCTTCCTCAGGGACTCGGGGCTGTTCGGCCAGGCAGCTTAGGGAACAACAACAACAACAACAACTGGTGCCAGAATTGAAAGAGATGCATCCGACCTCTTGAAGATAAGCACAAAGCTGAATTTGCAGCGGTGGTATCCCAGACAGGTAATTTATCACTTGAGGACGTGATGAGTTTTTGACTCGGGGGTAAATGAACAAGAAAACACAGAAGAACATTTTCGTATTCACCTATTGGCGAGACAGGGACACAGCTCTCCTGATCTCTTAACCAATCAGAGAGAGACAACCTAGCAGCTATTAACTGAGACACCCATCCAGTTACTGACCAGACCCTCCAACAGCTACTCATCGCTGATTGGCCGAAGCTGCCAGCAGCATCTTCACGGCACAGACTTCCTGATCATCAGGTGGTCACCCATCCAACTACTGCCCAGACCCTCTAGACCAATCAGAGGGAGGCTGACGTTCACATCACGGCAGTCTGATCCTCAACGAGCCCCAAGATCTATCATCCAGACAACTATAATTCTACAAACAAAACACTTTTATTGAAGCCAGCCTCTTTGGCATGACAAGAAAAAATATTTCTCTAGTTTGTTTTTAGGACACAGTATCAAGTTAGGAGCCATAAAGTCCCTATCATAGTACCCAAACTGAACCCTGCGGCTTGCACAAGCCGCACCTCTTTAGAGAGGTGGAGAGGGGAACTGACAAGGGTGGCGAAAAATCTTGGATAGGGAATAGCAGCCCAATTGGGGAGTCTGATTGGAATCCAATACAGCGTTTCCCATCTTTTAGAAGGGGGATAACGTACTGTTTTGGCCAAGCCGAACAGATAGGCAGGAATGATACTGTGTCATACTATAAGTAAAATTAAGGGATAACAAACATGCAAAATGGGTAGGCTCAAAATAAGCCACCCTCGCCCTGGAGACAGGGAAACAAAACTCAAGTTAATTGAAACTCTTACTCAAAACAAAATTACAAGAGTATTCGAAGCTAATGGAGGTCTTGTCATCACCACAGACACTGAAGAAGACATAAACTCCATCCTCTCCCACGAAACAGTAAACAAGCTCAAAGATGCTGGCTTCACCCCCATCATCCCAATTGAAATCAAATGCAAGAGAAGCATTATATGTTTCAACCTAGATGAGCTTGCTTACGACAACTCAACTGAAGTAATCAAAAATGAAATAGAAAAGCAGAATACCTGGGCCAAGGTCAATCAGGTTTATAAATTTGAAAACAAAGACAGAAGAAGACTATCAGGCAACATCAAGATAGAATTTGAAGATACACAAATGTCCCTATGAGCTCAAGATGGCATAAAACTCTTCAATCTATCAGTGACCTCAAACCAAATTAAGCAGGAAAGGTACATCCCAATCCAAATCTGTACTTTGTGCTATGCTGTTGAAAATCATGCAAGATCAGAATGCCCACAAAGTAAAAACCCTGAATACAAAGTTTGTTCTGAATGTGGTTCAAAGGACCACACATGGAAGGATTTCCATTCTAGCACAAAGAAGTGTATAAATTGCAAGGGAAATCATTGCACCCTAGCAATGAAATGCCCAGTGAGGAAAACAGCAATGAAGGAGAAAGAAACTAGAATGAAGGAAGAAGAAAAGAGGAAAGCCACCAACACATACGCAACCGTAACAAACAATGGCCAGGCACAACAACCAGCACAACTACAACCACAACTTACAAATAACAGAAATGCGAATGTGAACTGTGCAGCATATATGGCAATAATGATGTCTGCACACATAAAAAACACAACAGAACCAGGCTCCTTCCAAGAAATCTTCTCCACTTTCGCACAACAGCTTTAGTTCTTCCCATGTTCACTCCGGAAGAATCTAACCAAATAATAAGAGGAAATATCACAGAGATAAGAAAATCCATACCTTCCGACCCTCAACCACAAACAAAAAACAATGATTACTTAGAAGACGAAACTAATGAAAATATCGCCAATGATCCAGAACCACAACAACAACAAGACTCAAGCAGCAGCAGTGAAGATCCAGAACCACAACAACAACAAGACTCAAGCAGCAGCAGTGAAGATCCAGAAACACAACAACAACAAGACTCAAGCAGCAGCAGTGAAGATCCAGAACCACAACAACAACAAGACTCAAGCAGCAGCAGTGAAGATCCAGAAACACAACAACAACAAGACTCAAGCAGCAGCAGTGAAGATCCAGAACCACAACAACAACAAGATTTAAGCAGCAGCAGTGAAGGATTTACCGACTCCGATGTCAGCAGTGTCGACGTCGAAGCAGAAGACTCAGGGGTAAATGAACAAGAAAACACAGAACATGAAGATCAGCCCCAGTCAACAGCCCATGCCCTAACAAGCACACCCACACAAGTTCAAAATACCAGGAGCACTACAAAACCCCCAAATCACAACATCCATCAGGTAAATTATATTAACCTTAAAAAAGCCAAAGATGAACGTGTAATCCCAACTCATACAAATCCCACTCACACCCAAACAACAGCTCAAAAAGGAAAAAAACAACTTAATTAATCATGGCTCAAAATTTAAAAATTATTCAACATAATGTACTTACATGGAATAACAGGAAACACGAGTTAGTCAACACATATCTACAACACAAACCAGACATAATACTAATACAAAGTCATGGTGTTAAAAATGAAGAAAGTCTAAAGATCCCAGGATTTAAAGTAATAAAATCAAACATATTCAACAGACACATGGATGGCACTGCCATTGCAATTAGACAAGAATTACAACACAAAATCACAGACGACTTCTTGACGAACACACTAGCAGTACAAATCCAAACAGAAACAGGTCCAATAATAATAGCTACAGACTACATACCACCAAGTAGGTTGTTCATCCCCACACCAGACTACATAGCATTATTCAGAAGAAACACACCGGTATACCTTTTTGGGGACTTGAAGGCAAATCACCCAACATTTGGATACAGACATACTAACACAACAGGAAGACAACTACACCAATTAATATCAGACAGAATAATTCAACATATAGGACCTCACTTTCCAACATTCTTCACCGCCAACTCAGCCACAACTCCAGACACAATGTTGACTAATTACAACACATATCACAATATTAATATAAAACAAGGGCCACTGACAACGAGTGACCACACAATGATTATCACCCAAATCAGTACAGCCCCCATCTACATCCCCGCAGCCCCACGTCCTAACATTCCAGCGACAAACTGGAAAGATTTTCAAACAAATATAGAGGAACACACAATACAAACTGAACTAAATGAAGCCACATTAGAAGAAATTGACACAGAGATTGATTCATGGTATAACACAATCAATCAAGCCATCAACACATGCATACCACACACAAGACTCAAGAAATTAACAGGCACTACACCTACCCATGAAACACAATTATTAATACAACAATATACTGCACTCAGGCATCATGCAAACACTCATGGCTGGACAAATGTACATTACAACAGATACAAAGCACTCCAAAACACATTAAGACACACTTTAAAAGAAGAAGCAAACATACACTGGGAAAATACACTCACACAATTAACAGCTACATACTCTGAACCGGAGGTCTTCTGGAGAAAATTAAATTCACTAACTGGAGAAGTCAGCCCACCAACTCATTACATCATAGATGAACAAAATAACAAAATTTTTGATGAACAAAACCAAGAAACAATCCACAGAAGAATTTGGGAGAGTACTCAACGAAGAAGAAGACAGTGAAGATGAAGAAAACAATGACAGAGTTAATAACTACATGCAAGAAAATCTCAACCGCACAACTCCATACCATCAAGCAGACTTCTCCAGACTTGATGAGCAGAGCTTCCTTACGAAACCCATAACAAATACAGAAATTAAAGCCATCATCAAAAACACAAAAAATACCTGCCCAGGAGAAAGTGGGATTAATAAAACTATACTGACACACCTCCCAGAATCTTCAATTTCAAAATTAAGAAATATTTTTAATGCTTCACTCTCCGCAGGCTACTTCCCAGACACATTAAAAAAATCAACCATCAGATTGATCCCAAAACCAGGAAAAACACCCCACAACCCAAATAACTACCGCCCAATCTCACTCCTTGAAGTTCCTGGCAAAATCTTTGAGAGAGTTATAAACACAAGATTAAGAACTCATCTTGAAATAAACAACAAACATAACAATAATCAATACGGTTTCAGACAACACAAAGGCACCACACACGCACTCGCCGTAATAACAGAACAAATTGCCTTAAGCAAAGCAGACGGGGGACAATGCCACCTAGTCCTGAGAGACATTACTAAGGCTTTTGACAAAGTATGGCACCAAGGACTAAAGTACAAAATTCTACATCTGGACTAGGTCCTGATGTGGCGGCGTCTACGCCGTAGGACCACCTCCCGGAGCTGCCAACCGCGGATGGCTGCCGACCCTCCACGGCCGGAGACAAGATCAACGACCAGTGGAGGACAACCGGATGCCGGCCGCGGGGAGCAGTTTCGGGAGCCAAACCGTCACAACCATCCCCTGCCCCCTCCCTGGGGGCACGGGTCCTTGGAGCGGCTTCGGTCGCGCCGGGAATTTCCACACCTCTCACACCACACACACACATCACACAGTTTTTCCTACACCGAGAAATGACTCTCCGGCTGTCATTTCTCGAAGACTTCTTCTAGCCGGAGACATTGAAAGCAACCCAGGACCCACGTACACATACATATGTCCAACTTGCTCAAAACCCATCACTTCGAGTCGCCACACTAAGGGTTCAGTTCTCTGCAATTCATGCAGGAACTGGACCCACTTCACCTGTACAACACTTGCCTCCAAGAAACACTACACGAACACCTGGACCTGTTCCTCATGCCCCTCCCTCTCCCAGTCAAATCCCTCGCCTAAAACCCATCCACCTCTCCTCCCCAACCCACCTAGCCTTCCCATATCATCCACTCCCCCCCCTAAAACCCGTCCACCTCTCCACCCTAACCCACCTAACCTTCCCATACCATCCACATCCTCAACTCAACATACCACACCCCATCCTAATCCATTCCAACCCCCATCTCCTGCTCCCCAATCCCCACCCCCACCTCACCCATCCCAACCCCCAGCCCCTCCCTCACCCCCACCCCCACCCCATCCTCGTGCAGCAGCACCCAACATACATTGTGCACATAACATTAACATTCTCCAATTGAACATAGATGGCATCAACACAAAGAAACACGAACTCTCACACTTCATCAAACAACACAACATACACATTGCCATCTTACAAGAAACAAAACTCCGCACAACACAAAAAACACCCACATTTCATAATTTCACCACCATCAGACAAGACCGGGCTGTTGGCGGGGGCGGTGGACTCATCACCCTGGTACACAAAGAAATATCATACATAGTAACCAGTGTACAAACCAAATCCCTCCTCCCCCCAAATGATAACACAACAGAAATACAATCAATTAAAATACGCACTGGCAACAACTCCAACATAACCATCATAAACACATACATCCCTCCCCAAACATCCCCTACAATACCAAATGAATACAGACCACACTTACAACACATCACAAACACCCCACACACACACATCATCCTGGGTGGTGACTTCAACGCCAAGACGTCGGCCTGGTTTGTCGACAACCCCGACACAGACAGAGGGCTGGTACTACAAAACCAAACAGATAACCTCATCATCCTTAACGACATCCATCAACATACCCATATTCCTCATCAAGCCCTCTATAACCCATCATCTCCAGACATCACCTTTTGCTCCCCAGAACTCGCCCCCACAACATCCTGGAGGGTGGTCAGAACCTTAGGCTCTGACCACCTCCCGATCATTATCACCACCAAAACCAGACTCACCCCAGCTAGCCACAAACACACATACACCAATTATAAAAGAGCTAACTGGGAAGCTTTCACAAATGAGACAGAACAACACTTCACAACTCTAAACAGTACACCCATCACTAACATCAACAATGCTGTACACATACTCAATAAAACTATCCAAAACGCTGACAAGAAACACATTCCAAGAGGTAACAGAAAAAGACACAACCCCAACTTCACACCAGAAATTCAAATCCCCTCATCAGACAACACGACATACTGAAACACTCCTCAGCACCCCACACACAAGACATCACACAACAAATTCAAGCACTCAACACCCAAACTAACAACAAAATACAAGAACAACAAAAACTAAATTGGAATAACTTCCTACAAACACTTGATCACAAAACAAACCCCAAAAAACTCTACAAAACACTAAATCAACAGCAACACAACACAATCACATGTTGCAATCACAACAACAGACTCTACTCCTTCATGTAAACAACAAGCAAACACTCTCATCAATCACTTTTCACATGTCAGCCACCTAAAACCTCACAAAGACGACCGACGTGTCATCCGACGTAAGAGACAATTCCCCACAGACCCTGACTATACACCCTTCACCAATCACCAGACAAAGCATATCATCAACAATTTCAAGTACTCACCCGCCTGTGGCCTAGACAACATAAGCAACATACACCTCAGACACCTGGGACCACAAGGCATACAAGCACTCACTAACATATCAAACTACAGCTATTCACACAACACAATAACAGACATTTGGAAGCATGGTATCATCATCACATTCCCCAAACCCAACAAAGACCCCACGCTACCCTCCTCGCACCGCCCCATCACACTCCTTTGCTCCCCCTCCAAAGTCATGGAACGCCTAGCATTACAACTAATTACACCCGACCTACCCCTAGCTCCAACACAACATGGCTTTAGGCCACTGCCCTCCACAAACACTCTTCTCACAGACCTTACACAAAGAGATTTTGACGGCATCAACTCAGCTAGACCACCACACAGATCACTATTAGCCACACTCGACATTAGTAAAGCCTTCGATGCCATCCCCCGCCACAACCTAACAAACAAAATCTACAACACAAACATGCACAACAACACAAAAAGGTGGCTGGCCAACTTCCTAGCAGGCAGATGTGCACACGTATCTTTTGCCGGTCAGTCATCTAAAATCAGAAACTTTCCAAACGGAGTCCCACAAGGATCCGTCCTATCGCCCGCACTCTTCAATCTGTACATGCACGATATAACTGCACCCAATACGCCCCAAATAAACTTAGCCTCCTATGCAGATGACATAACACTCACATGCACACACCATGACCCAAAAAGAGCAACAGATCTCCTTCAACCCTATCTCAACACACTACATGGCTGGTGCACTACAAACAGACTTAATCTAGCCCCAGCCAAATCCACCGCAACCCTGCTCACAAGCTGGACAGGAGAACACGAATACATCCCTCAACTCACCATAAACAACACACCCCTAACACATACACACACACCCAAAATCCTAGTAACATATGATACTCATGACATTCAAACAGCACACCACAAACATTAAAAGAAACTGACACCCAGACTTAATGCCCTCAGGTCACTTGCTCACACAAAATTTGGACACAACAAAGAAACTACCACCACAGTATATAAACAATACATAAGATCAGTGATGGAATACGCAAGCCCAGCCTGGGCTTCTAACCTAGCTGAAACACATCATAAGACCTTACAGACTATTCAAAACAAAGCCCTGAAGATCATTACAGGCTGCACAGCTACTGCACCCACAGATCACCTACATCAAGAAACCAAAATCCTCAAAGTCAAAGACCATCTGGACATGAGAGGCACTCAATTCCTGGCAGCAGCCTCCACGAACCAAGACCACCCACTAAACTACATGGCAATACACCCACAGACACCAAGAAATATCAAAACAACACCCAGCACACGGTATCACACACAATTATTGTCCTCTCTCCCTCCCTGCCCACCCCGAACCAACTTCCAGAAGCACATCCATACTCATATCTCTCGCCAATCCATCCACTCACTCACAGACAACACGCAGCTGCATGCACGACCTCCCGAAATCCATCCTTCCGAATCCTCCCTTCCTCGCGAGGATAGAGTCCACCTGGCCAGGCTGAGATGCGGACACCATCAAGCTCTCCTGAGCTATCAGAAGAGACTGGATGACTCCGTTGTCGACGCCTGCCCGGGATGTAACACAGCACCCCATACCATTAAACACATCATAGAAGACTGCATTTCACACAACCACTTACGCCAACAACACAATCTACACTCAATGAGAGCTCTGTGGGAAAGCCCAATCGTGGCCATGGCCTTCCTCAGGGACTCGGGGCTGTTCGGCCAGGCAGCTTAGGGAACAACAACAACATCTGGACTTACCTATCATTATAGAAAAACTCTTATGCAATTTTCTTGATGACAGAAAAGCCAGAATAAAAATCAACTCTTACCTTGGTGAGTACTTTCCAATAAGTTGTAGAGTACAGTACCTCAGGGCAGCGTCTTGGCTCCTACTCTTTTCATAATATACACCAGTGATACACCAAATTCTCACACAAGGTTAAACATCAGTTATGCGGACGATGTCACCCAGATAATTCATTATCAGGGAAAATCTAAGCATATGATGAATGCCAGAACAAAACTAGAAGTTGAGACAATTAATACATATGAAAAAAAATGGAGGATTAAAACTAATGTTAATAAGTTCACGATCATTCCAATAGGCTCCAAAAATAATGAAGACCTAGTAATAAATGAAAACCTAGTTAATTTCCAACAAAATGGAAAATCCCTTGGATTAAAAATCTCAAGTACGAGTTATATTACTAACGTAAGTGAAAGAAAAGGAAGAGCAATCCATGCCCTGAGCAAACTCTTCCGTTTCAGAAACCTCAGCATACCTATTAAAATACATTTAATAAAAGCCTTAGTCCTCCCAATCCTTGAATACCCCTCAATACCTACACTTGCTCTCAGCAAATCACAAATGCTAACATTACGAGTACAAAACAAAGCTCTCAGATTTGCAACAAATACAAGATACCCTTATTTACATACAACTCAAGACTTACACCACATAGCAAAAATAAGCCCATTAAATGTTAAACTGTACCATAGAGCAAAGAAGATCTGGGAAAGAATTGAATTAATAAATGAAAACTTATACAATTTTAATAGGAACTTTCCTAGCAGCCTAACTGCTATAGAAAGAAATGAACCAGATCAACTCTACACTATCAGAAGAGACTGGATGACTCCGTTGTCGACGCCTGCCCGGGATGTAACACAGCACCCCATACCATTAAACACATCATAGAAGACTGCATTTCACACAACCACTTACGCCAACAACACAATCTACACTCAATGAGAGCTCTGTGGGAAAGCCCGATTGTGGCCATGGCCTTCCTCAGGGACTCGGGGCTGTTCGGCCAGGCAGCTTAGGGAACAACAACAACAACAACAACAACAACAACAACAACAACAACAACTCTACACTTAATAATTAAGTTCATAAAAACTGTAAATCCAATATATTATGATAATGATAATATGACTAATAGTAAGAACATGTTCACCTATCCACTCTACAATTAAAATTTAAGTTCATAAAAACTGTAAATCCAATATATTATGATAATGATAATATGACTAATCGTAAGAACATGTTCACCTAAACCAAAATTAATCTCTAAGTATATCATGTACACATAAATCTTAAGAAAAACTTAGCTAGCTTAGCTTTATCTGCCTAAGGCAGAATAACTATGTAAAAATATGCAAAAACCTAAATAAATACAGCAAGGTGGCCGGCCCACTAACTTTCTCCCTTCTACTGTACTTCATAATTTCCTACTTTACCTTCCTGACCAAGCCTCTACTTATTTCCCCCTCTCTCCTAAAAAAAAAAGAGTTTTGAGCTCAGTCCATACACACAATCCCTCTTTGAGAACAACAAGATCTTGAGGAAGGCCGACAAACCTCAACTCGCTCAAGCCGTCAATGACCACTGTACCAAGGCACTGGCATGTGAAGGAGCACCTGACACCACACCTTCAGCAGACCTTAAGACTGAAAGGTATGTGCTTGATGGTGGATCCTTGCTGCACAAGCTCAAGTGGAAGAAGGGAGATACATATGGCAAAATAGCCAGAGCATATGCAGATTTCACAACAAAACACTATGGGACAGCAACTGTTGTCTTTGATGGCTATGGTGCAGGCCCTTCGATAAAGGATAACACTCAGCAGAGACGGGGACAAGCCAACAGCTATCCGACTGTGAACTTCACCGGAGAAACTGAATTTGACGGAAAGAGAGATGAATTCCTAACTGTCGGCAGTAACAAGCAACAGCTGATCACATTAATAGGTGATCAGATGAAGAAAGTGGGCTGCACAGTTATTCAGGCAGAAAGGGACGCTGATGTGGACATTGCCAAGACAGCCGTAAACAGCACCATTCTGCATTCCACCACACTAATCGGAGAGGACACAGATTTGTTGATGCTTTTGCTCCATTACTGTATACCAGATGGAAAACCACAATATTTCAGATCATACAACCAATCAAGAAGCAATCTGAAAGTATATGACATCAATCGGATGAAGCATCTTCTTATCTTGGGAATAAGTTGTGCACTCAACTATTATTCCTGGATGCCTTCACAGGATGTACTTACACTAGTTGTACTTACACTAGTTGTATTTGCGGGAGTGAGCATGCTCGTTAATTCCCGCCTCCTAAGATATGTTTGTCATACCGTGCTTTGAAACTATGCACTGATGGTGCAGACACTACTTCGGCTGGCAATTTGTTCCACCCACTAATCGAGTTGGTAGGAAATCTTTTACTTTTCAGATCAGATTTACTATTTAGCACTTTTAGTTTGTAGCTGTGACCTCTTTTCCTCTCACCTCCATCCCTCTCTATGAAGTTTTCTTGGTCGATTTTGTCAATACCTCTAACACATTTATATATCTGAATTTGCTGTCCTCGTTTCCTTCTCTGTTCCAGTGTAGGTAGATTCAATCTCTCGAGCCTCTCTTGGTACTCCAAATTTTCCAAACCTGGGATCATCCTCGTAGCTGCTCTCTGTACCCTCTCAATTTTGTGGATATGTTTCTTCAAGTGAGGGGACCACACTACAGATGCATATTCCATCCTGGGTCTTATTATTGCCGTTATTATTTGTTTCATGGTGTTTTCATTAAGATAATTGAAAGACATCCTGATATTTGCCAATAGTGCTAGTGATTCTCTCACTATCTTATTTACGTGGCTTTCTGGAGACATGTTATCCTTAAATTCTATCCCCAAGTCTTTTTCTTTTTCTGCTTTGGGAATCACTTCGTTTCCTAGTTTATAATCTTTTCTAGGTCTGTACTTGCTTTTACCCATTTCTAGAGTCTTAGATTTCCCTGCATTGAACTCCATATTCCATTTGATGCTCCATTCATGGATCTTTTGCAAATCTGCTTGGAGCTCAAGGCAATCCTCCTGGGTTCTGATCGTTTTAAGCAGCTTAGCATCGTCCGCAAACATGCTCATGTAGCTTGTTAGTCCCTCAGGTAAGTCATTTACAAATATTAGAAACATGATTGGGGCTAGAACAGATCCTTGTGGTACCCCACTCGTAATTTGAGTCCAGTTTGACGATTTCCCCCTTACTGTTGTTCTCATCTGTCTTCCGCTAAGGTAGCTCTCCATCCATTTCAGCAGTTTGTCTCTTACTTTTCCCTCATGTTTTAATTTCCACAGCAATCTCTTGTGTGGAACTTTGTCAAATGCCTTTTTAAAGTCTAGGTAGGCACAGTCTACCCATCCTTCCCTCTTGTCCACTGTGTCTATTACTCTAGAGTAAAAACTCAACAAGTTGCTTACACATGATCTGCCACCTCTGAATCCAAATTGTCGGTCAGTAATTAATCTTTTGGATTCCAGGTAGTTCACCCATTTGTCCCTTATTAATCCTTCCAGAATCTTCATGAGGATGCTCAATAGTGATACAGGTCTATAGTTCAGTGGTTTATCTCTGCTTCCTCCCTTAAATATAGGAATAATGTTTGCTCTTTTCCATTCTGTAGGTACTATCCTTGTGTCCAATGATTTGGTCATTATGTCATATAACGGTATACTCAGTTCCATAGCATTTTCTTTAATAATCCAGCCTGATACTCCGATGTGAACAACATCTCGTGTGTATGGCATTGGGAAAAAATCAGTCTTTCAGAAACTTGTGGAAGAAGATCAAGGCCTCCAGTTGTGTGCAGATACATTCACTTCGAGAGGCGTGAGCCCCGTTGAAATAAAGAAATTTGGCAGCCAAGCGATGGCCGTTATATTTGGTGGGGAGAGCACAAGTTCTCTGGCAGCCATGCGTTACAAGATATTCACAAAGAAGGTCGCTGCTGCTAAGTCTTTCGTTACATCTGAACGTCTTCCCCCAACGGAATCTGCCACCAAGTTTCATTGTCTCCGAGTGTACTACCAGGTCATGGTTTGGATGGGGATGGAGGGTGACCTCAATCCTCTGGACTGGGGCTGGGGCCTTGAAGACAATCGATTTGTACCTATCATGACTGCCATGAACGCTGCACCAGACACTCTTCTGAATATGATACACTGCAACTGCACCACAGCTTGTGACACACCCCATTGCAGCTGCAGAAAGAATGGGCTTCCGTGTAAGTCTGCATGTGGATCATGCCAAGTGACTTGTGACAATCCACTATATCAAGCCTCTGAGGAACTAGAGGACAGTGATCTATCTATCTATCTATTGATGAGGACTGAAATTGTAACCTAAACTGTAATTATGTAATGTTCACAAATAACTGTTTCAGTGGCACCAGGTGTTCAGTGATTTTGGTTAAGATGGAAAATTTATTGATTTTACGCCCTTCATTTTTTTCCGCCATCTTGGATTTCAGGTTAAATACTGATCAGATCTGAATTTTATTGACACCAGTGGATTGCTGATCCATTAACCCGCTGAGCCCCAGCTAGTTATTAATAAATGTACCACCAGGGCCCAGCAGGTTTTGATTTTTTTTTTATTCCAGAAACAATAGCGAATGGGTTAGGAATGAAGGAAAAAAAAAAAAAAAATTGGTCAAAAAGTGCAAAAAATGGTCCTACAGAGCCCCCGAAAACGGATTTTACAAGAGTAAAAAATTGAAGGCAATTTCCCCAAAAAAACATGTTTTTGCGCGCTCACGCGCACGCGGTTGGACTTTGAGAGTTTTCAACCATCGGCATGGGTGCGTGGGATACTTACACAGTTCCCATACAAATCTGAATGCATGAAACCATAGATTTTAAGGAAAAATATAGAATCAAGAAAGAACACAAGAAAAGTTGTAAAATAAAATTGAAAAATGAAGTACTAGAAGAGGTTGAAAGTTTCAAGTATTTGGGAGCTGTACTATGCAAATATGGTAAAATGGAGAGTGAGATAAAAGAGAGAAAAATGCAAGGGAGAAAAGTGATTGGAGAACTTGATAGTATTCTCAAAGGAAGAATGGTTAGCCAGGAAGTCAAAAAGTCACTGAGAAACAGTGTGCTGCTCCCAACACTCTCGTATGGAAGCGAGACATGGACAGCAAGTGACGAGGACCTCTTCAAACTGAGAGCTGTGGAGATGAGCTTTTTCAGAATGGCAGCTGGCATGAATAGGCTAGATGGGCCAAGTAATAGGGAAGTGTACGAGTCCTTTGGAATGGAAGAGCAGGCTTTGGGCATTGATTGTGGTGTGGTTGAGTGGATAAAGAGAAGTACTGCACCAAATCACCACCCATAACGAGGGGCGTCGCGCTCCTTGGTGCCGCTAGAGGAGCGGCGAACACATCCAAAGGTATCCAAAGGTAAGGTACTTTGAGGTGGTATGGTCATGTTCAGAGAATGGATGAAGACAGAATGCCAAGAAAGATATATGGGAGTCAGGTGAGTGGAACCGCTAGTAGTGGAAGACCACCTATGGTATGGGAAAAGAAAGTGGAAAAATATATTGAAGAAAAACTTCCACGTAGTGGAAGGGGCATTGTGGCACGGGCAAAGGAGGCATGTCTTGACAAAGTAGCTTGGAGACGTTTCTGTCATGGCCATCCTCTAGTGGGGGTTTCCCAGGGGGAAACAAGGCGTCGGAGATGATGATGATGATGATGATCTGAGCCCTCTAGGTGCCATAGGACCGGAGTAATTGGGACCAGAGTGACACTAACGCAAACGTTGCGTCGCTGGGTTCTGGTGATCGAACATTGCCGACGCAACACGTGCGACGCTGGGATCCAGTGGGTTAAAACCATGCACCAGAACCAACAATTATGTTTCTATCACAATTATTGAGGAAGTTATAGCTGTTTTAGTTATTTCAAAGCCCGGTGGCGCCCATCTTGAAAATGACTCAGTTTTAACCCATTTCCGGATGTCAGATTTTGGTAGACTTTTTTTCTGTTGATCAGTATATCCAGTAGGAATGAAAACCACTGAGAAACCTTTTGTTTCAATTTTTTGTGGGTTGGGTGGTTGTTTGTCATAAATTGACCTGACTACCTAACAACATAGAAATATAGCTTATCTAAGTTATTTTACGTGGCGAGCACTGGCGTGTTTACCACAACGTCACTATTGTCAATGACAGGAACACTAGACATGGGAAATGGGTAAATCTGAGTTTTATTTTATGTGAGAAACACTTATAAATCGCATGCATATTTACAGCTCAACATTTGGCTTAATCACTATCTGGTCAAGGGACTGCGATATATAAAATTAACAGAAAACGATACTTTCATAAAGAAATAGGCCTGGGAAGCAACCTCCCTCGACTCATCTATCTATCTATCTATTGCCTGACGCCGTGATCCCCGAAGGGGTGGCCACGAACGAACCGCCCCCATGCACCTCTGTCCCCAGTCAGTCGACGCCCCTCCCCCCAACCAGCACCGCCTTCGTTCATGTACTTCCTCACTCCATCCTTCCACCTCATATTCGGTCTACCTCTCCCCCTCTGTCCCTCCACCTCGCTCTCGTACACCCTCTTAGTCATTCTCTCGCTTTCCATACGTTCCATATGGCCGAACCATCTCAAGTTGTTCCTTTTCACACTTTCCAGCACATCTACCTCCACACCACACCTCCTTCTTACTTCCTCATTAGTCTGTCTATCCCTCCATGTAACTCCACACGCACTCCTTAAGTAATTCATTTCCACTGCTCTCACTCTTGGTCTGAGTCTCTCAACCAACGTCCATGCTTCGCTTCCGTAAGTCAGTGTCGGGATTACCACACTGTCATGCAAGGACTTCTTCACTTCCATACTGACCACCCTATTTCTTGTTACTGCTTTTAGCGTTCCTAGAACCCTCTTCCCCTGTTGTACCCTCTCCCGCACCTCTTCATCCATAGTCCCATCTTTACTCAACACACTGCCCAGATACTTAAAAGAGTTGACGATCTCCATAGCCTGACCGTTCAGCTTCACCTCACACTCTGTGACTTCACCCCTTTCGAAGACCATAACCTTGCTCTTCCCCGTATTTACCTTCAAATTCCGTTTTTCGCACACTGTTCCAAACTCATTTACCAGACCCTGCAACTCCCATTCATTATCACTCATCAGAACTGTATCATCCGCAAACAGCAGTATAGGTAGCTTCCACTCAATTCCCTCCCTTTTCAGCGATACACCAACATCCACTGCTCTTGATAGTATTTCTTTCATGACTCCATCCATATATACAGTAAACAACCACGGGGACATCACACACCCCTGTTTCAAATCAACATTCAGGTCAAAGAACTCGCTCTGCTCACTCTCCACACGTACTGCCGCCTTTGCACCCTCATACATGCTCTTCACTGCTTTCAGCAACTTGCCCTCTACTCCGTATATTCTAAGTACTTTCCACAAACCTTCTCTATCCACTCTGTCATAGGCCTTCTCCAAGTCCATAAAGGCAACATACACCTCTTGTTTCTTCTCCAGATACTTCTCCACAACACAATTCAGGGTAAAAATCTGATCTACACATCCTCTTCCCTTCCTAAAACCTCCCTGCTCGTCGCCTATCCATTTCTCCGTTCTCACTCTCACTCTCTCAATCACTACCCTACTGTATACCTTCCCTACTACGCTTAGAAGACATATTCCTCGGTGGTTACCACACACTCCTCTTTCCCCTTTGCCCTTATATAGGGGGACTATTATGCCAGTCTTCCAGTCATCGGGTGCACTCCCCTTCTCCCATGCTAGTTTGCACATTTTCCATACCCATTCTATCACTATCTCACCACCATACCTCAACATTTCCCCACACACTCCATCTGTTCCTGGTGCTTTCCCCAACTTCACTCTTTTCATGGCTTCCCACACTTCTGACCTCCTGATCCCCACCTCCTCCTCCACTACTTCTCTTCTTCTCCCTCCCATACCATATCCAGCTATGTTTGCTGGCTCTTCATTCCTTACATTTAGCAACTCACTGAAGTACTCCCTCCATCTTTCGACTCTCTCTTGCTTCTCGGCTAGCATTCTCCCATTCTTATCTTTCACACCCTTACTGTTTCCCTTGCTACCTTCCCTAACTTTCTTGACTTCTTTCCAGAACAGTTTCTTACTCTCCCTCCATTTTACACTCAGATTCCTTCCAAATTCCTCATCTACTCTTCGCTTACTTTCCTTCACTACTCTCTTCACCACCCTCTTACTCTCCACGTACCTCGCTCGTTTCTGTCTCTCGGAATCTTCATTCCCTCTACTACCCAACCACTCTCTATATGCTTTCTTCTTTTCTTCCACAGCTATTCTTACCTCTTCTGTCCACCATGCTGTACCTTTCACTCCCCTCCCTCTTCTCCTCACTCCACACACCTCCTCACATGCTGCACAGATCTCATCCTTAAACACCTTGCTCATCTCCTCCACTTCCTCCATAACTTCCAGGTCGAACCCACCTAGTCGTCTTTCCACTGCTCTCCTGTACTCCTCCCTGACTTCCTCCTCCTGCAACCATTCCACCCTCCTCTCGCCTCCCTCCCGCTCTCCTCACCCACTTCTTTTGTATCCTAACCTTAGCTACCACTACATAATGATCAGACAGACCCCCTCCAATACCCCTATACACCCTAGCATCCATCAAAGATTTCTTCATTCGTTCATCCACACATACATAATCAATCAATGACTTTCGTTCCACCACTGTCTTATCCTTCATCGTCAACATCCGTTTCCATGTGTACCTGTGGATCATTCTGTGTCGGAAGAAGGTGTTGGCTATCCACAGCCTCCTCCCCACACATACGTCCACAAGTGCACTACCATTCCCACCACTCCCTCAACTTTCCTATCACCCACCTTACCATTCATATCCCCAATCAGAAATATTCTTTCGTTCTTGTCAAACTTCTCCAGGCACGCCTCCACATTCATCCAGAACTCCTCTTTCTTTCTTTCAAGTATATCCTCTGTCGGGGCATACACGCATACAATCACCCACGTTTGTATTCCTACTTTCATTCTCACCCACACAATCCTTGAACCCACAGACCCATACTCTCTTACACATTCCTTCCATTTGCTACTTACAAACAAACATGCACCTTCTCTCGCTGTTCCTTCACTCACTCCAGCACACACACCCATTCCACACTCCCACTCTCTCACATCTGAACCTTTCCATTTGGTCTCTGTCATTCCACATACATCCAGCCTGGCATTCACTAACACTTCCAGAACCTCTCTCTCTTTTGTGCCATCATTCATGCCACTAACATTCCACGTAGCCATTCTCAGAATGTCCTTAGTCGGTCGTGGTTCGTCAACATTGGTTCCGTCCGCATCCGAGGCTGTTCGTTCGTTTTTCTTTGCTTAGATATTTTTTCCGGGTGGGGGTCGCAAGCCCACCGACCCAACCTCTTTAGTCGCCTCTTACGACACGCAGAAGGCACGTGGGGCATATTCTATTCCCTAACCCCCAGGGGGTTATGACCATGACTAGGATAAAACACTCGAAAACACTACCTGTATGTTTATTGTTGGCGAGATTGGATTATTTCTTGATGTCCACCACATCTTCAGGACCTTGTTCGATGTTTTGCAGAGCTTGAGTATTGAATTAAAACGTACTAAATAAGAATAACAGACGTGTCCACGAGCGTGTGTGATTAGGACAAGTATCCAATGTTTACATACAATGTCGTCACACAAATCAGCTGGACCTCTCTCAACTGACTGTCCAGATGCCAACGGCGCTATAAACTAGTATTTTTTTCTGGAGTGTAATGGTCAGGCAATAGATAGATAGATAGATAGATAGATAGATAGATAGATAGATAGATAGATAGATATATACTGTATACTGTATACTGTGTATATATATATATATATATACTGTATATATATATATATATATATATATTAATAGTTTGGGATATTACTTTTTACTTTTGGTACTTAACCCTTAACTGTCGGCGCACAACTTATGTCGTGTGAAATAAATTTGGACTATGTGGCGGTTCACAACTTATGTCGTGCGCCATTTGCAGCACGTAATGTTGCTGAGAGAGAGAGCTGAGCGGTGTGAGGAGCCTAGCAACTGTATGACCGTCCCCCACCACCGCGGTGGACCAACTGAACTGAATCCCACCCTCCCCTCCCCTCTCACACTCGCTACACAGGGAATTATGTAGGGAAATTACCTAATTACAGGGTTTTTGCACTCGTGTTGCACGATCGTTGCAAGAGAACCAGTGGTCGTACAAGGATGGTTCGGGTGTCATTGGAAAGCTCTGTTTATGCCCTTTCAGGGATAGATACTTGTTTTACACTCTGGGTCTTATTTAGGCATGAAAATGATCACGTAAACAACCCTATTTAGGGTAAAAAAAAAAACGCTGGGCGCTACGGTCAAATAGACCACCTAGCCCGCTAAATAAGGGTTAAATAATTCATTCGGTAGATACTTTTTTACTTTAACTTAAGTAACTTTCTAATTGAGAACTTTTACTTCAGTAACTTTTTCAGTACATTCTTTTACTTGGACTTAAGTAAAATCATTAAGTACTTTTTACACCCCTGTCACCGCCTCTCTCTCCCCTACCCCGCTCGTCTTCCTCAGCCAACACAGCTGCAAATGTGGATTAGGGAGTCGCAAATTTAGAGGAAATTACGGATTTCCCTTATAATTCTACGGGCTGGTTCGCAAATGTGGAATCGACCTCGCACATGTGTAATCGACCTCGTAAATGTGGAATATTATATTTTTTTCCAATTTTTACCCCCCCTCGCAAATGTGGAGGATCGCATATTTCAAACTCGTAAATTTGGAGGATGGACTGTACATGACAAACTTCTGGAAAAAGGTTCAAGATTAGCATTTAAATCGGCAGTACTTAAGTGTTCTTTAATTATATTTGTCCATGCTAAAATGAGGAATTACACTGTGTGTGAAAATTACTTGAGTGGATGAGACGATATGACTGTTAGCCTAGGTTAAAATACTGGAATCTTCACAATTTTGAACTAATAACAATATTTACAGTGTCCTCACTATAAGTTGAGTTGTTTGGGTGTTGAGAAGGTTTGGGGCTAGGCTAGCCTTAGGTATAAAGTTTGTTAAAGTGATTTTTGGCGTTTGTTAAGTGAGCAAATGGTAGTAATATGTGATCTTCGTTAAACCAAAATTTTGCTGCGTGAATGTTCACAAATCGGGGGTCAACTGTACTTAATAAAGAGGTATGCCTGTTGTATTCTGATCTATTGGTGTATACTGAGTACATAATAGGTTGCACACTCTCTTTAATCCCTTAGTTAACATGATGCTGAGGCCAAATTCAGAGAGTGGAGAGAGGGCATGGCGAGCAAGGGTTTAAGAGTCAATATTAACAAAACCAAGGTTATGCATTGTAGATTGAGACGAGGCAATGTGGAAAAGAGCGGTGCATACCCATGTGCAGTGTGTGGAAAGGGAGTAGGCGCTAAATCAATTCAATGTAGCATCTGTCGATGTTGGGTACACCATGAGAGTAAGAACTGTAGTAGAATAAAAGGACCCCTGCCGAGGATAAGTCAGAAATAGAGAAATTTTAGTGCGTAGTGTGCAAAGGCGAGCTTGTGTTAGGTGATAATCCTGTGGCTGTGAATTTTGGAAATGAGTCTTTGGAGCTGGTGAACAAGTTTTGTTACCTAGGAGATACCATCTCAAGCCGGTGGTGGGGCCGAGGCTGCCACTGTTGCTAGAATTAGGTGTGGCTGGGGGAAGTTCAGAGAACTGATGCCAATCCTGACCATGAAAAGAATGCCTCTCCCCCTGAAGGGAAAGGTGTATGCCTCATGTGTTAGAAGTGCAATGACGTATGCCTCAGAAACATGGGCCGTTAAAGTAGAGGATGTCAACAGAATGGAGCGTAATGAGATGAGAATGGTGAGATGGATGTGTGGGGCCAGGCTACAGGATAGAATAACAAATGTTGAGCTGAGGAGACGTTTAGGTATAAAGAGTATTAGCGAGGTGATGCGTACAAGTAGACTGGGATGGTATGGACATGTGGAGAGAATGGATGAACAAAATTGGGTGAAAAAATGCAGGTCTGTGATTGTGGAGGGAGCTGCACCAAGGGGTGGACCGAGGAAGACCTGGGATCGGACTATACGTGCCGATCTCAAATCCAAGAACTTGACAAGTGAAGCAGCCCTTAACAGGGTTGCCTGGAATGCCGCCATTAGGATAAGAGACTGAAACTGCACTTATTTGTGGAACATTCAGTCTTAAAATGTTATGTATGTACAGTAGGGTCTCACATAGAACGAGAAATTGGTCGATAAACGAGGCCGTTCTATGCGATTTCGTTTTATGTGAACACGGCATTTTGGTGGCCCAATATCGTCAATGTTCACTGTAAGCGTAAATTTCCGTCAGGAGTGTACGATATTTTGTACGTTTTGTACGATATTTCGGCGCTCTATATGAGAACTCCTCGGATTTGCCCTACTTTGATGGCGAAATCATTCTATATGATCACATTCGTTCCTAACGAACATTTTGGAACAATATTTTAGGTTGGCGTTCTATAAGCGACTCGTTCTATGCGAGACCCTACTGTATGTATGTATGTACCTGTATATGACATGACCGGAAGAGAACATTTGACACCAGGTCACTACTATTGTACTTAGTCCATCTAGCTTAACACCACCTTCCCTACATTGACCTTTAACTTCCTCCTTTCACACACACCCTGTCAAAGTCGATGACCACTCTCTGAAGTTCTTGCACATTCTCCGCCAACATGACTAATTATTCTGCAATATCAGTAATGTAATAACACTAACCTTGCTCCTGGTGACATAGAGGACAGAGACCCTGCCCGAGGCGTCGGCAATGTAAACCTCTGAGTTGGTGCCTTCCCATGCCACTGCTGTTACCTCCTGACCCTCATGTTCCTTTGACACCACCACCACTCCTCTACCACCACCACCAACACCACTGCCACTACTGCCAACATCACTCAGCTGCCCAGGATAATTTAACTTATAGTACCATATTTATTAGTGGCCCCTTCATTATTGACGATGCGCCTTAACCCATCAGACCCGGAAGGGTTCTTAACCCTCCAGCCCCGGCTATGTATTATATATATATTCCTCGAAACCCGGGTGTTTTGGCCGAAAAACGTCTAGGCTAGGCTACCGTATATTCGTTAATCAGACTGCTTCCCGCATTCCCGCGCATCCCCAAGCGTAGCTGTGTTATTTACCTGTAGAATGGCATTAAGTAGAGCTCTCTAAGTCAACTGGTTGAGCTGTGATGATGATTTCATTGGAGATCACTTTATGGCCAAAACAGCCACTTTACACCACTTTTCGATACTTAACAACAACATACAGGCACACACGAACAAGCGACGCTCTCCTTCTTGTGGCGGGAGATGCGGGGCGTCGGTCCAGCCGGCTGTTGTTTACATGCGTCGGACCGACGCCTCGCACACGAAGCTCACAGGCTTTCAACCACTGGGCGTTCAAGAGGCCTTCAGGGTACCTGTTATATGCTTTTTTATGGGCGTTCAAGAGCCCTTCCGTGGTGCGAGGGTTAAACACCCATAAAAAACACACCCGAGCTACCCGGAAGGTCTCTTAAACACCCATGAGCTTAAAGCCTGTAAGCTTGGTGTGCGAGGCGTACGTCCGACGCATGTAAACAACAGCCGGCTGGACCGACGCCCCGCATCTCCAGCCACAAGAAGGAGTGCGTCGCTTGTTCGTGTGTGCCTGTATGTTATTGTTAAGTATCGAAAAGTAGTGTAAAGTGGCTGTTTTTGCCATAAAGTTATCTCCAATGAAATCATCATCACAACTGAACCAGTTGACTTAGAGAGCTCTACTTAACGCCATTCTACAGGTACGAAACACATCTATGCTTGGGGATGCGCGGGAATGCGGAAGCGGTCAGAATAACAAAGATACGGTAGCCTAGGCGTAGACGTTTTTCGGCCAAAACCCCCGGATTTAGGGGAATATTTATGTAATGCGTAGCCGGGGCTGGAGGGTTAACATTGTTTATGGCCAATCTTTGAACTCAAGCTTGTCTTTCAAACTTCCCGCCTGGGAGAGATCAAAATACGATTGCCACATATCGTGAGCGAAACGCTCTAAAAAAACACTCACAGACTCGTCCTATATGATGTGGGTACCACTACTAGAAAAAACTAGCAAAAAATAATGTAAAATAAATATTAAACTTGATCTTAGCTTTGCGCTTCTCATGCGTCTGCTATTTCCGCGCGCTTCGCCTCACTCATCGAAGCGATCACTCGTCCTTATTCCTCCAGGGCCCGCTTGAGTCGGACGTGTCTCGAGGGCGCTCCAGCTCTCCTTCATTCTTCACCTCCCCTCGGACACGGTGAGTCTTTTGCTCATATGTACAGTACATGCTAAGTGCTGAGGATAGGTAGCTTATAGACTAGGAGTAGGCTGTGAACGTCCTTTCGCGGGCCCTGGAGACTGTTTTCCGGGTACGTTTATAAAGGCGAGTGTGTTAGGCGGAGTCCTCGTTGTGATAAGGCGAGGCTCCCACGTGCTTGTTTTCTTACCCTAGCTCATTGTTAGTTCACTGCTAGTCATGAGGCTTCTTTTAGTGAACCGGGGCCTGTTGTTCGGTCCATTTTGGGTGTGCAACAGTATGCTTCCATGTGGGCTAGTGGAACTTTGATTTTCTCACGTAGTTGAGGGGTCTTGCACGGAGCCATGCTGCTCTTCAACCTACGCTTTGTGATTTCTACGTGTTATCTCGGGTCTTCGCTGGATTGCAGGTTTGTGCTATTAATATTGATATCATCGACACCTGCCCCCATCTAGTTGGCCTAATGTAGGTTGTTTACGTATGGCTAGGGAGTGTTATTATTGATGTTGTATTATTCATGTATCTATCTATCTATCTATTGCCTGATGCCGCAATCCCCGAAGAGGTGGCCAAGAACGAACCGCCCCCATGCACCTCTGTCCCCAGTCAGTCGACGCCCCTCCTCCCAACCAGCACCGCCTTCATTCATATACTTCCTCACTCCATCCTTCCACCTCTCCTTCGGTGCACCTCTCCCTCTCTGTCCTTCCACCTCGCTCTCGTACACCCTCTTAGTCAATCTCTTACTTTCCATACGTTCCATATGGCCGAACCATCTCAAGTTGTTCCTTTTCACACTTTCCAGCACATCTACCTCCACACCACACCTCCTTCTTACTTCCTCATTCGTCTGTCTATCCCTCCATGTAACTCTGCACGCACTTCTCAAGTAACTCATTTCCACCGCTCTCACTCTTGGTCTAAGTCTCTTCCCGAACGTCCACGCTTCGCTTCCGTAAGTTAGTGTCGGGATTACCATACTGTCATGCAAGGACTTCACTTCCATACTGACCACCTAAATAAGTGCAATGGCGGGAGGCGGACGCAAGTTATTGAGGCTCCGGCATATGTTCATGGGAAAGGATAAATAACAAGGAATATCGAGTGCATACGGGGCTAGCAAGGAGAGGAAGGACTCGTGAAGTGTTTGGAAGATATATTGCTGTGGTGGAGGGGTGATATATAGTGTAATAAGAATAGAGTAACAGGACAGCGGTAGTGTTGTGAGTTGTTGAGATTGTAAACAAACATGGCGGAAGGAAGTTCGGGATTGACGGAGGCGGAAGAAAGGCTACAACGTTTTAGTGGGTTTAAGAGCACAGATAATAAGTTAGAAGAGGTTATTAATGTTGTGAAGGATTTGGGAAAGTGGAAGAGTGATACGGAGAAATGGAAGGGGGATATTGGTGAGAAAGTTAAGGGTGTGTACTGTGTGGTGTGTCAGGTGGGGAAGGGAATAGGCCTAGCGAAGGAAGTGAATGTAGGTCTATGTTGGAAGTTAATGATAGCCTAGAGATGGTATTGAAAATGGTAGATGAACTGGGAGCAGAGAATATGGCATTGAAGGAGCAGCTGAAGGAATACGAAGGACGATTCAAGGAAGTAAAGGAGTCGACTGCATGGACGGTGGTAGGTGAACAGAAAGTTAAGGATTTGGAGGATATTATGAAAGAGCAAAAGGAAGAAATGAATATGACCAAAAAAAGTTTTGAGAGTGCAGTTGTAGGGGTCATGAAGAACAAGGAGAGTGTTGTGAGCGAGGCCATGGACAGAGATAGGGGTGTAATCATGCATGGAGATATAGAGGCTCATATGAATGATAATGGAGTGAGAAAAGTGAAGGAGGTCATGAAAGGTGTGGATGTGGATGGATGTGGATGGGAAGGGCAGGTGGAGGAAGTCAGTAGGATAGGTAGATATAAAAGGGGAGAGATGAGACCTATAAGGGTACAGTTTAAAACCAGGGCAGTGGCAGAGACAGTGACAAACTTTAGTTGGAGGCTAAACACAAATGAAGAACTGAAACATATAAGACTAAAGAAGGATTTGAGCATACAGTAGAATAAAGGAATTACAAGAAAAGGCTGATGAAAATAATGGAAAGTTGGGTGAGGAGGAAAAGAGGATTTTTTTCTGGAGAGTGAGGGACGGGAAATTGAAGAAGTGGTTTATACGAATAGAAGGGAGGGGGAGATCAGGGAGGGAAGAGAATGTGATAAGAGTTGTGACGGACGAGGAGAACAGGGTGGAGGTGTCACAGGGAGAGACAGGAGACAAAGTTGCAGACCCAGTAGTGCTAAGGGGGGAGTTGGGTACAGACAGGAGGAGCGGGATGGTGTAGTTGCTGAAGGAATGGTAGATGGATTAAGGATTATGTTTAGTAATGTGGATGTGTTTACCCAGGACAAGAAAAGAGAACTGATATGTAGGTTGCAGGATGAAGAGGAAAAACCTGATGTCATAGCCTTACAGGAAGTAAGACCAAAAAATTCTAGAATTGAAAGGGAACTGGTGGAGTATAGTTTGGAGGGTTTTGAGTTATATGAGAAGAATGCTATTAGAGCAGAGGTTGGAAGAGGACTGTTTATTTATGTAAGAAAAGAGCTCAAGGTTAATGAGGTGGATATGAGACAGCAGTATTGTGAATATTTGTGTATTGAAGTAAAATGTGTAAGAGGATCAATTCTAATTGCCTCTATATATAGAAGCCCAAATAATAGTAGGGAAGAGGATGATAACCTACTGAAAGCAATGGAGGAAATAGATAATAGAGAGAACAAATATAAGATTTTGATTGGAGATTTCAATTTGCCAAGGATCAACTGGGCAAATTGTACTACTACAGCGGGACAGTGTAGCCTGGAAAACAAGTTTATAGAGAAAGTGAGAGATTGTTTTTTAACTCAACATATTACAGAGATGACAAGATATAGAGATGGGACGCAGGGGAGTGTACTTGATTTGATTTTTAGCAATGAGGAGGATATAGTGGAACATGTCAATGTGGATAGCCCTATAGGTCGGAGAGACCATGCCTGTATAAGCTTTAGTTGCAATATTAAAACAGAGAGGGATAATAGAAGCAATAAAAAAATATACATGTATGATAGAGCAGATTATGAGCTGCTGAGACGGTGTTTGGACATTGACTGGGGGAATACTTGAACGGTGAAGACGCTGAAGGAATGTGGAGGAAAATTAGAGTTAAACTGGAGAATGCTGTATCCAAAAGTGTACCAGTAAGGGTCCTAAGGGAATATAAGGATAAAACAAAATTGAGGAAAAGAACAAACCCAGAATTGCCAATGAAAAGAAAGCTTTGGACATTGATTAGAAGAAAGAAACGATTGTGGGAAAGACTATCTATCTATCTATTGCCTGACGCCGTGATCCCCGAAGGGGTGGCCACGAACGAACCGCCCCCATGCACCTCTGTCCCCAGGCAGTCGACGCCCCTCCCCCCAACCAGCACCGCCTTCGTTCATGTACTTCCTCACTCCATCCTTCCACCTCTCATTCGGTCTACCTCTCCCTCTCCGTCCCTCCACCTCGCTCTCGTACACCCTCTTAGTCATTCTCTTGCTTTCCATACGTTCCATATGGCCGAACCATCTCAAGTTGTTCCTTTTCACACTTTCCAGCACATCTACCTCCACACCACACCTCCTTACTTCCTCATTAGTCTGTCAATCCCTCCATGTAACTCCGCACGCACTCCTTAAGTAATTCATTTCCACTGCTCTCACTCTTGGTCTGAGTCTCTCAACCAACGTCCATGCATCGCTTCCGTAAGTCAGTGTCGGGATTACCACACTGTCATGTGGGAAAGACTAAAATTGTTAAAAAAGAACAGGGGGTCTAGTATAGAAGCTAAAGAAGTGGATCTGGAACGAAGACAAATAAACAATAAAATAAGGTGGGAGACAAGGAGGGGGGTGAAGGAGAGGGAGAGAGAGATTGCTAGAAATGTGAAGGATAATCCAAAAATATTCTGGAAATATATTCAGGAAAAGTTAACAAGAAGAGTAGGTATCCCAGAACTGATAGGAGACTTGGTT
The DNA here is from genome assembly GCA_032716605.1 of Paralithodes platypus. Taxonomy (NCBI): domain Eukaryota; kingdom Metazoa; phylum Arthropoda; class Malacostraca; order Decapoda; family Lithodidae; genus Paralithodes; species Paralithodes platypus. The sequence continues at coordinate 29,065,974 of CM064550.1, forward strand.
GATGGGAATAGAGTAGAAACTGATAAGGAGAAAGCAGAGGTGTTGGGGAAATACTTTGGGGAGGTACTAACAGTGGAGTCGGTTGATGCAGTGCCTACTATTCCCATCAAACAGGCACCAGCACTAGAACAAATAGAGGTTTCCCATGCTAGAATAAGGAGGGCTATAGAAAAAATGAACAGAAGTAAGTCCCCGGGACCGGATGGGATACATCCAAGAATCATAAAGGAAGGAGGTGAGATGTTAGTAGAGCCATTAAATTTTTTATTTGAGGTATCTTTTAATACAGGACAAATCCCGACGGACTGGAGAGAGGCGAACATAACAGCTATATTTAAGAAGGGAAAGAGAAATGACCCAGGAAATTATAGACCAGTCAGTTTGACAAGTGTTGTGTGTAAACTAATGGAAACGGTAATTAATTAGAGAAGGAATAATGGAGCATATGAAATCAAACCAACTTTTCAGTGGGAAACAGTTCGGATTCTTGCCGGGGAGGTCGACGGTACTACAGCTAATTAAGGTGGTAGATGATTGGATGCAAACTCTGGAGGATGGTGATGTAATAGACGTGGTATATTGCGATTTTATGAAGGCCTTCGATAAGGTCCCACATAAAAGGTTAATAGAGAAAGTTAAAAGATATAGTATAGGAGAGAAATGTGTGAAATGGATAGAAGCCTTCCTGAAAGATCGGAGACAGAGGGTACTGGTGAATGGAATAGGCTCGGGGTGGAGGGAAATTACAAGTGGGGTACCTCAGGGATCTGTGTTGGGACCACTACTGTTCGTTATATTTATCAACGACTTACCTGAAGTTATAACAAATGGAAGTGAGATATACCTGTATGCGGATGACACTAAGCTGTATAGAAGAGTGAGGAGTAAGGAAGATGTGGGTATGCTTCAAGGAGATGTGGAGGGCATGAAGGGATGGTCTGAACATTGGTTAATGCCTTTTCATCCAAAAAAATGCAAGTACATGCGGATTGGGACTAGCAAGATAGACAAGGTAGGATACAGCATGTATGAAGCGATGGAGGAAGTGAATGCAGAAAAGGATATAGGAGTAGTGATAGACAATAAGTTAAATTTCTCAGAACATTTAGCGGAAAAGATAAACAAAGCCAATAGAATTGTAGGGCTGATAAGGACATTTGTGTCACTAGACGAAAAATATTCAGGAATCTCTATACTGTACAGCGCTGGTTAGGCCGCACCTAGAATATGCGAACCAGGTGTGGGCTCCATATATGGTAAAGGATATAGAAGCAGTGGAGAAAGTGCAGAGGAGAGCTAGCAAGCTAGTACCAACGTTGAAGAACGCGGGCTATGAGCAGAGGTTGAGGACACTGGGACTTCCGACACTGGCATACTGTATATGAGAAAGAGAGGGGATATGATAGAGACTTTTAAGATAGTGTCAGAAAAGTATGATGAGGATGTGTGTGAAGGTATCTTCTTGATGCGGGAGGGAACAAGAACGAGAGGACACTAAGAAAATTTACAAAGAAAGAAATAGGCTTGAAAAGGCAAAGAACTCATTTTGTGATAGAGTGGTAAATGAGTGGAACGCGCTGCCCCAGTATGTAGTCGATTCCGAATCAATAAGGAAGTTTGAAAGTAATCTTGATAAAGCATGGGGAAGACAAGATTTGAAGTTTGATTATAAAGCAAAAATACAGAATAGTAAAAATGTTGCGTCTGCTACCGCCGCCGCCAACACAGAGAACGACCGCAGTAGTGCAAGTACTGTACAGTACTGGCACTGAGCTGGATACACAGGCCTAGTTTGCCTTTTTCCAGAGGATCTGCTGTAAGAAACTGTAATTTCTTGTTACTGCTTTCAACATTCCTACAACCCTCTTCCCCTGTTGCACCCTCTTCCGCACCTCCTCATTCACAGTCCCATCTTTACTCAACACACTGCCCAGATACTTAAAAGAGCTGACTATCTCCATAGCCTGACCGTTCAACTTCACCTCACACTCGTGACTTCACCCCTTTCGAATACCATAACCTTGCTCTTCCCCGCATTTACCTTCAAATTCCGTTTTTTGCACACTGTTCCAAACTCATTTACCAAACCCTGCAGCTCCCATTCATTATCACTCATCAGAGCTGTATCATCCGCAAACAGCAGTATAGGCAGCTTCCACTCATTTCCCTCCCTTTTCAGCGATACACCAACATCCACCGCTCTTGATAGTATTTCTTTCATGACTCCATCCATATATACAATAAACAACCACGGGGACATCACACACCCCTGTTTCAAACCAACCTTCAGGTCAAAGAACTTGCTCTGCTCACTCTCCACACGTACTGCTGACTTGCACCCTCATACATACTCTTCACTGCTTTCAGTAACTTGCCATCTACTCCGCATATTCTAAGTACTTTCCACAAACCTTCTCTATCCACTCTGTCATAGGCCTTCTCCAAGTCCATAAAGGCAACATACACCTCTTGTTTCTTCTCCAAATATTTCTCCACAACACAATTCAGGGTAAAAATCTGATCTACACATCCTCTTCCCTTCCTAAAACCTCCCTGCTCGTCGCCTATCCATTCCTCTGTTCTCACTCTCACTCTCTCAATCACTACCCTACTGTATACCTTCCCTACTACACTTAGAAGACATATTCCTCGGTGGTTACCACACACTCCTCTATTCATGTATAACTATGCCATATATGTGCACGTTGTTTTTATCCATTCTGGAGGGTTGGCCCTTCCGACGGGATTTGTGAAGAGTGAGATTTAGTCAACGTGCCTCTAGTTGTTTCAAGCGGTTTTCCCGCCGGGATACTTCCAGAAACATCTAGAGCTATGTTTAAATTCAGATTATCCTTGTTTGGCGCGGGATTGGTTGGATTTTGTCTGTTTTGTTTACGGCGTCTAGTCTAATTTCGGTTTGACCGGCATTTTACTAAAAAAAAATCTTGAGAGTTCGGCTAACCCGCCTCTGCTAAAACAAATTTTCCGCCGCATAAACTTAACAGAGAAAAGGTTCGCTGCTTGGTACTGTCCGAACGTTATCTATCTATCTATCTATCTATTGCCTGACGCCGTGATCCCCGAAGGGGTGGCCACGAACGAACCGCCCCCATGCACCTCTGTCCCCAGTCAGTCGACGCCCCTCCCCCCAACCAGCACCGCCTTCGTTCATGTACTTCCTCACTCCATCCTTCCACCTCATATTCGGTCTACCTCTCCCCCTCTGTCCCTCCACCTCGCTCTCGTACACCCTCTTAGTCATTCTCTCGCTTTCCATACGTTCCATATGGCCGAACCATCTCAAGTTGTTCCTTTTCACACTTTCCAGCACATCTACCTCCACACCACACCTCCTTCTTACTTCCTCATTAGTCTGTCTATCCCTCCATGTAACTCCACACGCACTCCTTAAGTAATTCATTTCCACTGCTCTCACTCTTGGTCTGAGTCTCTCAACCAACGTCCATGCTTCGCTTCCGTAAGTCAGTGTCGGGATTACCACACTGTCATGCAAGGACTTCTTCACTTCCATACTGACCACCCTATTTCTTGTTACTGCTTTTAGCGTTCCTACAACCCTCTTCCCCTGTTGTACCCTCTCCCGCACCTCTTCATCCATAGTCCCATCTTTACTCAACACACTGCCCAGATACTTAAAAGAGTTGACGATCTCCATAGCCTGACCGTTCAGCTTCACCTCACACTCTGTGACTTCACCCCTTTCGAAGACCATAACCTTGCTCTTCCCCGTATTTACCTTCAAATTCCGTTTTTCGCACACTGTTCCAAACTCATTTACCAGACCCTGCAACTCCCATTCATTATCACTCATCAGAACTGTATCATCCGCAAACAGCAGTATAGGTAGCTTCCACTCAATTCCCTCCCTTTTCAGCGATACACCAACATCCACTGCTCTTGATAATATTTCTTTCATGACTCCATCCATATATACAGTAAACAACCACGGGGACATCACACACCCCTGTTTCAAGCCAACATTCAGGTCAAAGAACTCGCTCTGCTCACTCTCCACACGTACTGCCGCCTTTGCACCCTCATACATGCTCTTCACTGCTTTCAGCAACTTGCCCTCTACTCCGTATATTCTAAGTACTTTCCACAAACCTTCTCTATCCACTCTGTCATAGGCCTTCTCCAAGTCCATAAAGGCAACATACACTTTTTGTTTCTTCTCCAGATACTTCTCCACAACACAATTCAGGGTAAAAATCTGATCTACACATCCTCTTCCCTTCCTAAAACCTCCCTGCTCGTCGCCTATCCATTTCTCCGTTCTCACTCTCACTCTCTCAATCACTACTCTACTGTATACCTTCCCTACTACGCTTAGAAGACATATTCCTCGGTGGTTACCACACACTCCTCTTTCCCCTTTGCCCTTATATAGGGGGACTATTATGCCAGTCTTCCAGTCATCGGGTCCCATGCTAGTTTGCACATTTTCCATACCCATTCTATCACTATCTCACCACCATACCTCAACATTTCCCCACACACTCCATCTGTTCCTGGTGCTTTCCCCAACTTCACTCTTTTCATGGCTTCCCACACTTCTGACCTCCTGATCCCGAACATTATCCTGGTGGTTAATAGTGGGGAGCCACTGCCGCCGGGAAGATAACGGCTGAGTCGAGAAACGAACTCACCCATTCCTATCTTGAAGCATTTCAGTAATCTGTATAGCTTATATCAAGGCGCTGGTACGCCACAGGGAAAAGACAATAGATCCATATTAGCGTTGGTCGCCGAGTTCAGTGCTTTCATAACAAGACGGGATGAGGTCAGTGTTGGTCACTTAGGTAAGAGGTTATATACACACGTAGCACATGATAGGCTACTAACTGCTCACTTGCATTTCTGGGGAATGTAATTAACATAAGGGGAACTAAGTTTGTATAATGTTATTCAACTCTTCTTTCTCTTTATAGTTGGAGATTATTAATATTAGCTTTTAAAGCCTAGCGTGTCCTTATTCTTACAGTTTCTTACAGTAGATCCTCTGGAAAAAGGCAAACTAGGCCTGTGTATCCAGCTCAGTACCAGTACTTGCACTTCTGCGGTCGTTCACGGTGTTGGCGGCGGCGGTAGCAGACGCAACATTTTTACTATTCTGTATTTTTGCTTTATAATCAAACTTCAAATCTTGTCTTCCCCATGCTTTATCAAGATTACTTTCAAACTCCCTTATTGATTCGGAATCGACTACATACTGGGGCAGTGCGTTCCACTCATTTACCACTCTATCACAAAGTGAGTTCTTTGCCTTCTCAAGCCTATTTCTTTCTTTGTAAATTTTCTTAGTGTCCTCTCGTTCTAGTTCCCTTTCGCATCAAGAAGATACCTTCACACACATCCTCATCATATTTTCCTGACACTATCTTAAAAGTCTCTATCATATCCCCTCTCTTTCTCCTATATGCCAGTGTCGGAAGCCCCAGTGTCCTCAACCTCTGCTCATAGCCCGCGTTCTTCAACGTTGGTACTAGCTTGCTAGCTCTGCTCTGTACTTTCTCCACTGCTTCTATATCCTTTAGTATATATGGAGCCCACACCTGGTTCGCATATTCCAGGTGCGGCCTAACCAGCGCTGTATAGAGATTCCTGAAGATTTCTTCGTCAAGTGACACAAATGTCCTCCTTATCAGCCCCTAAAATTCTATTGGCTTTGTTTATCTTTTCCGCTAAATATTCTGAGAAATTTAACTTATTGTCTATCACTACTCCTATATCCTTTTCTGCATTAACTTCCTCCATCGCTTCATACATACTGTATCCTACCTTGTCTATCTTGCTTGTCCCAATCTGCATGTACTTGCATTTTTTTGGATGAAAAGGCATTAACCAATGTTCAGACCATCCCTTCATGCCCTCCACATCTCCTTGAAGCAAACCCACATCTTCCTTACTCCTCACTCTTCTATACAGCTTAGTGTCATCCGCATACAGGTATATCTCACTTCCATTAGTTATAACTTCAGGTAAGTCGTTGATAAATATAACGAACAGTAGTGGTCCCAACACAGATCCCTGAGGTACCCCTCTTGTAATTTCCCTCCACCCCGAGCCTATTCCATTCACCAGTACCCTCTGTCTCCGATCTTCCAGGCAGGCTTCTATCCATTTCACACATTTCTCCCCTATATTAATGCAGAAATGTGAAGGATAATCCAAAAATATTCTGGAAGTACATTCAGGAAAAATTAACAAGAAGAGTAGGGATCCCAGAGCTGGGAAGAGTTGAATGATGGGAGTAGAGCGGAGACTGATACGGAGAAAGCAGAGGTGCTGGGGAAATACTTTGGGGGGGTACTAACAGTGGAGTCGGAGGATGCAGTGCCTACTATTCCCATCAAACAGGCACCGGCACTAGAACTAGTAGAGTTTTCCCATGCTAGAATAAGAAGGGCTATAGAAAAAATGAACAGAAGTAAGTCACCGGGACCGGATGGGATACACCCAAGAATCATAAAGGAAGGAGGGGAGATGTTAGTAGAGCCATTGAAAATGTTATTTGAGGTATCGTTTAATACAGGACAAATCCCGATGGACTGGAGAGAGGCGAACATAACAGCTATATTTAAGAAGGGAAAGAGAAATGACCCAGGGAATTATAGACCAGTCAGTTTGACAAGTGTTGTGTGTAAACTAATGGAAACGGTAATTAGAGAAGGAATAATGGATCATATGAAGTCAAACCAACTTTTCAGTGGGAGACAGTTCGGATTCTTGCCGGGGAGGTCGACGGTACTACAGCTAATTAAGGTGGTAGATGATTGGATGCAAATTCTAGAAGATGGTGATGTAATGGACGTGGTATATTGCGATTTTATGAAGGCCTTCGATAAGGTCCCACATAAAAGGTTAATAGAGAAAGTTAGAAGCTATAATATAGGGGAGAAATGTGTGAAATGGATAGAAGCCTTCCTGAAAGATCGGAGACAGAGGGTATTGGTGAATGGAATAGGCTCGGGGTGGAGGGAAATTACAAGTGGGGTACCTCAGGGATCTGTGTTGGGACCACTGCTGTTCGTTATATTTATCAACGACTTGCCTGAAGTTATAACTAATGGAAGTGAGGTATACCTGTATGCGGATGACACTAAACTGTATAGAAGAGTGAGGAGTAAGGAAGATATGGGTTTGCTTCAAGGAGATGTGGAGGGCATGAAGGGATGGTCTGAGCATTGGTTAATGCCTTTTCATCCAAAAAAATGCAAGTACATGCGGATTGGGACCAGCAAGATAGACAAGGTAGGATACAGTATGTATGAAGCGATGGAGGAAGTGAGTGCAGAAAAGGATATAGGAGTAGTGATAGATAATAAGTTAAATTTCTCAGAACATTTAGCGGAAAAGATAAACAAAGCCAATAGAATTGTAGGGCTGATAAGGAGGACATTTGTGTCACTTGACGAAGAAATCTTCAGGAATCTATATACAGCGCTGGTTAGGCCACACCTGGAATATGCAAACCAGGTGTGGGCTCCATATATGGTAAAGGATATAGAAGCAGTGGAGAAAGTGCAGAGAAGAGCTAGCAAGCTGGTACCAACGTTGAAGAACGCGGGCTATGAGCAGAGGTTGAGGACACTGGGACTTCCGACACTGGCATATAGGAGAAAGAGAGGGGATATGATAGAGACTTTTAAGATAGTGTCAGGAAAGTACGATGAGGATGTGTGTGAAGGTATCTTCTTGATGCGGGAGGGAACAAGAACGAGAGGACACTCTAAGAAAATTTACAAAGAAAGAAATAGGCTTGAGAAGGCGAAGAACTCATTTTGTGATAGAGTGGTAAATGAGTGGAACGCACTGCCCCAGTATGTAGTCGATTCCGAATCAATAAGGGAGTTTGAAAGTAATCTTGATAAAGCGTGGGGAAGACAAGATTTGAAGTTTGATTATAAAACAAAAATACAGAATAGTAAAAATATTGCGTCTGCTACCGCCGCCGCCAACACCGTGAACGACCGCAGCAGTGCAAGTACTGGTACTGAGCTGGATACACAGGCATAGTTTGCCTTTTTCCAGAGGATCTACTGTAAGAAACTGTAAGAATATTATAGCTTCTAACTTTCTCTATTAACCTTTTATGTGGGACCTTATCGAAGGCCTTCATAAAATCGCAATATACCACGTCTATAACATCACCATCCTCCAAAATTTACATCCAATCATCTACCACCTTAATTAGCTGTAGTACCGTCGACCTCCCCGGCAAGAATCCGAACTGTCTCCCACTGAAAAGTTGGTTTGATTTCATATGCTCCATTATTCCTTCGCTAATTTCCGTTTCCATTAGTTTACACACAACACTTGTCAAACTGACTGGTCTATAATTTCCTGGGTCATTTCTCTTTCCCTTCTTAAATATAGCTGTTATGTTCGCCTCTCTCCAGTCCATCGGGATTTGTCCTGTATTAAAAGATACCTCAAATAACATTTTTAATGGCTCTACTAACATCTCACCTCCTTCCTTTATGATTCTTGGATGTATCGCATCCGGTCCCGGGGACTTACTTCTGTTCATTTTTTCTATAGCCCTTCTTATTCTAGCATGGGAAAACTCTATTAGTTCTAGTGCCGGTGCCTGTTTGATGGGAATAGTAGGCACTGCATCATCCGACTCCACTGTTAGTACCTCCCCAAAGTATTTCCCCAGCACCTCTGCTTTTTCCTTATCAGTTTCTGCTCTATTCCTATCATCCAATTCGCCTATCAGTTCTGGGATACATACTCTTCTTGTTAACTTTTCCTGAACGTACTTCCAGAATATTTTTGGATTATCCTTCACGTTTCTTGCAATCTCTCTCTCCCTCTCCTTCACCTCTTGTCTCCCACCTTATTTTATTGTTTATTTGTCTGCGTTCCAAATCCACTTCTTTAGCTTCTATACTAGAGCCCGTTCTTTTTTAACACTTTGAGCCTATCCCACAATCGTTTCTTTCTTCTTATCAATGTCCAAAGCTTTCTTTTCATTGGCAATTCTGGGTTCGTTCTTTTCCTCAATTTTGTTTTATCCTTATATTCCCTTACTGGTACACATTTGGATATAGCATTTTCCAGTTTGACTCTAACCTTCCTCCACATTCCTTCAGCATCTTCACCGTTCAAGTATTCCCCCCAGTCAATGTCCAAACACCTTCTCAGCAGCTCATAATCTGCTCTATCATACATGTATATTTTTGTATTGCTTCTATTATCCCTCTCTGTTTTAATATTGCAACTAAAACTTATACAGGCATGGTCACTACGACCTATAGGGCTATCCACATTGACATGTTCCACTATATCCTCCTCATTGCTAAAAATCAAATCAAGTACACTCCCCTGCATCCCATCTCTATATCTTGTCATCTCTGTAATATGTTGCGTTAAAAAACAATCTCTCACTTTCTCTATAAACTTGTTTTCCAGGCTACACTGTCCCACTGGAGTAGTACAATTTGCCCAGTTGATCCTTGGCAAATTGAAATCTCCAATCAAAATCTTATATTTGTTCTCTCTATTATCTATTTCCTCCATTGCTTTCAGTAGGTTATCATCCTCTTCCCTACTATTATTTGGGTTTCTATATATAGAGGCAATTAGAATTGACCCTCTTGCACATTAATTTTACTTTATATTGTCCTTATCCCAATTTTGGTTTGTTTAGTTTGCAAGTTTTACATTTTAATTTTACTTCAATACACAAATACTCACAATACTGCTGTCTCATATCCACCTCATTTACCTTGAGCTCTTTTCTTACATAAATAAACAGTCCTCTTCCAACCTCTGCTCTAATAGCATTCCTCTCATACAACTCAAAACCCTCCAAACTATACTCCACCAGTTCCCTTTCAATTCTAGCATTTTTTGGTCTTACTTCCTGTAAGGCTATGATATCAGGTTTTTCCTCTTCATCCTGCAACCACCTAAATATCAGTTCTTTTTTCTTGTCCTGGGTAAACACATCAACATTACTAAACATAATCCTTAATCTTTCTACCATTCCTTCAGCAGCTACATCATCCCGCTCCTCCTGTCCGTGCCCTACTCCCCCCCTCACACTACCAGTACTGGGTCTGCAGCTTCTTCTTCTGTCTCTTCCCGAGACGCTTCCACCCTGCTCTCCACCTCTGCCACAACTTCTATCACATTCTCTTCCCTCCCAGATCTCCTTCTCCCTTCTATTCGTATAAACCACTTCTTCAATTTCCCATCCCTCACTCTCCAGAAAAACTTTTTCTTATCCTCCTCACCCAACTTTCCATTTTCCTCATCAGCCTTTTCCTGTACAGTAGTTCCTTTATTTTTTTTCTTTGTTCTATGCTCAAATCCTTCTTTAATCTTATACCGGATGTAAACCTGCGGGACCTTTCTGAGTTCAACGTTCTCAACTCACAAACAGAAACACACGATGCCGCTGCCCGGGCTGGCGAGTCTCGGTTGGAGGCTTTCCAAGCCCCCCCCAGCCCGGTCATCGGGATCCATTTTACACCATCAAGTAGTATACGCTGAGGAGGAGCCGCCTGACCAGCGACCTTCTCGGCACTCGGGAACGCAGAACTCAGAGATGCCCCAGTCCGCATCCCAATCAGACCAAGAAAGTGGGGTTTATATTACAGGAGTGGCTAGACTTTATGAAGCAGGTGAAAGGTGAGCGACAGGTTAAGGTTTCAGCACCTGTAGCTCCGGCGGTGCGACCTCTAGGGCAGGTGCCAGTTCAAACTCAGGTTGACGTAAACATGCCTCCCCCCACTGTCACTCCAGCGGCTACCACTTCGGGAGCCGCGGCAATTTTGCCATCTAATCTGAAGTTATTCTCTGATTTGCTACCTCCCCCACTTGATCAATCAATTCCTTTTAAGAAGGGCCCTATGCCCCTGTTATACGGACCTGATACGTCTTGGTCTGTCATTAAGCCTAACCGCCCAGAGATCGCACAGCCCACAGTTACAGGTGAGTCCCCTGTTCTGGATCATTGGGTAATAGAGGCGAGTGAGGCTAAGAAACTGATGCATGATGATGATGATGATGCAGTTTTTACCACCATACACTCCCTGCTGAATAGCAAGGCTAGGGTGGGTGCCCTGATGAATCAGGGACTTAGTGAATAGTTGCCACAGATTGCTAGACCGCACCGTTCACCAACAGCACTGACATATGCCAATAACTCACTGGCTGGCCCGAGGCTCGAACCGTCAACCTCACGGTTAGCAGGCGAATGCTCTACCAATCGAGCTACGGCCTGTGCCCAAGAAAACTAAGAAAACTAAGGGCCAAGAACCAATCTGGTGAGGTACCTAATGTTATTGTGAAAGCTATTCCCACCATTTATAATCCTGACTATTTTGTCTACATGCCATCCCCTGCCTTGCCTCCCGCTTCCTCGGGGAAACTCTTTTCAGATTGGACGAAGTCAGATGGGTTCAATGATATGAAACTTTTACGGGGTATGACCCCAGAGTTGAATTCAATACCCTTCAGGGACTATGCTGGTACAGTCAGTTCCCCCAATCCGCGGAATTACACTACGTGTATTGGGAATTCGTGCATTAGGAATAACATAACTTATGGAGAAAAATACATATGGGCGGCAGCCCGCATTTCCTCACACATTTGATGGTAATTTTTGATCAAAATCAATACTGATTGGACAACCAAGCATACACAATAATAGAAACATAAACAAAAGTCATTCCTTACATTAAAATTAAATGCTATAAGTAGGTGAGAAGAGTGGGGGCTCCGAGGCAGACCCCCGCGACAGGGCGAGTTCAGCTAGGCTGCCCCGTCCCCGTCCCCATCCCCGTTCCCGGATAAACCCATGGAATTCCCGATCGCAGTAGCGCCTTCACCCTTCTCCTTGCGCTCAATAATCTTTAGCTTCATCTCGTGTGTGATCAGTTAATTCTTGCTAGGCATTTTGAAGTTGTTGAAGGGTGTAGGAAGGTGGATGTTACACAATAAATGGGTAAAGTCTCAGCGCACGGACACTTAAGGATATCGGGACTGAGAAGAAAGCGTCTCCCACAATGCCCTCGTGACGTCACCGTCTTCCTGGCGCCGAGGGGTGTGCGCGCGGAGTAGGGAGGGGGGTGGCGCGGAATACAAAAAACAGCATTTTTACACCATTCTTCAACCGTGATTCGTGTATTGTGGGGTCAATACGTGTTTTAGGGATTTTGAGTACCTTTTTGACCCCTCTGCGCAGAATAGGGTAAACGCGGACTAAGGATACGTGTATTAGGGGGACTGACTGTACATTAGTCGTTCACATTCAAGGGGGGGAGTCAGGGCCGTGGGCGGCATGGGGACAAGAGGCCCAGCTGTTTGCCAGCACTATCACTAATAAGAGCAGTCATCAGCTCCCACAAGAGGACAATCATTGGTTCTCTATGCCGGTAGGCAAGGCGGAAGGGATCCCACAACATATTTTTGACTTTTTTGGGGCCCATAAATTATCACTCTGGTCAGTTGTCTGAACCCTTTTGTTCTCCCACACAGGTCCAGATTGATAAAGATTTCAAGATGAGGCAGAAAGCCTGAAGACTAGCATACCAATACCTACTCAGCCGCCAGCTTGCGGCCTCTCTGGCCAGGACGACTGAGTCGGTAACGGACGCTGGCACCCAGAAGGCTCTTTCTCTCACTAGGCGCCTTCTTCTCCAGAACTCCATTCAATCCCTTGGGGATATCCAAACTGCTCTCTTTGAGGCGGTACGGGTTTGTCAAGATCTGAGGGTTTACCTGGTACGGAGACTCCCTGTAGAGATCGGTAGGCATGGTCTCGATGATCGCGCCGTTGTGGCCGGCCCAAGTTTGGTACAATCAATTGAAGACGTGGTGCGAGAACCCGGTGTCGCTCCCGATCTCGTACTTCCACTTAGACACAATTGGAAACCTCAAGACCTCGCTGACTTTCGCCTTGTGGATATTCAGAAGGCCAAGTGGCTAGGCCAGTTTGGGGAAAGTGTGACTCATAAGTTGATTAATCAGTATACTTTATCAACACAGAGACAGTATCAATCTCATTGGAAGGCATTCACTACCTGGATCGTAGAAACTGACCAACAACAGTCCTCAGTGGCACTGGTGTTTAATTATTTAAATTACCTCTTTGATACGCAAAAGTTTTCAGTTGTCACATTAACCCTTTCACGCATTTATGACGCAGAGGTTGTCAGATTAGAAATAAGAAATAGAGTTCTCTCACTCTTATAATTACCTCTCCAAAATTAGTTTTCTGCCCACAGCTAACTCAAAGACAACTGCAGAAGTTGAAGTAACTAAAGTAAAGGTTTCTAAATACCCCTGATGGTAACAAGGATTTTAAAGTATCCCCAATAGGCTCAAAATCGTGTCATATGCGTGAAAGGGTTAAGGAATCACCTCACAGCTATTCGGACACTTTTTTTCGATTTAACTGGTCTGCCCGTGCCAGAGGCAGAGGAGAAGGGGTTCATGCGGTCTTGCTTCCGGCTTCGCCCTCCTCCACGTCAACTCACACCCACCTGGTCTCTTGATTTGACCCTTGAAATGCTTCATTCCCGTAAATATTGTCATAATCCTCCTTATGAATTAAGACTTAAGAAAGCCATTTTTCTAATGGCACTGGCCACGGGTGATAGGGTGTCTGATTTGGCGGCGATGAGTTCGGAGCCATCTTGCTTAAGGTTTTCGAGGCGCAACTTGAGTGTCCATATTGCACCTGCTCCCAATTTCGTCGCGAAAAATGAACATAGTAGGCCTAACCATTTATTTTCAGAGTTTGAAGTGCCAGCTCTGAAACAAGGCGATAAGCCCCATTTACTTTGTCCGGTGCAATCGCTCATATTATACAGTGCACCCCCAGTAAATGCGCCTATATGGGCTGCAAAATTCACCGCATTTACGGAATCCGCATATTGTGGAGTTAATAATCAATGGGAATAAATGCTTATGGTCAGACAGCCCCTCCGAACTAACCCCTTTTTAGCCTACCATACACCCGATAACCCACCAATAACCATTTCTGAAAGAAAGATACACTTTACATTAGAAATATCAAATAAAACAACAAATATAACACCATTTAGATAGAGGACTGCTGGGCGTGATGATAGGGAGGGAGGATATCGGCCGCATTTTCGGTAGGCGACACTCGGTAATATGGCGGGAAGTACAGTACGTATTTCCCCTTGAATCAAAACGGCCAAACCGCATATACAGAATTTCGAGCCGCATTTACAGAGTCCTTAAAATATATTATTTCTGATTAGCCACCGCATATAGGGAATCCATATTTACTGAAGGCGCATTTAGTGGGGGAGCACTGTACAGTATATGCAGGAATCTCAGCCATCTCAAGCAGGGTCCCCCTGGGTTTCACGGACAGGTAAGCGTCTCCAAAAACAACAGCTGGCTGCGTTATTAGTAGGGGTGATTAGAGAGAGTAATCCGGGCGTTCTTGCTAGATCACACGACATCCGGAAGTGGGCTGCCTCACTCAGGTTCTTACATAATTACTCACTCAATGATATTCAACAGACCAAGCTGCGGTCGTCCAATCATACATTCCTGACACGTTACCTGTCCGTTAATCTCATGAAACCTTCTCGCAAATGTGTAGCATTAAGGCAGAGTCTAGTATTGAGCTATTTTTGTATAAGAAAAGGGGGGGGGGGTCCTAACTAGGGCCTCTAACCTGCCTCCTATGTGATACATGATGATGAGAATTAGGGTCATGTGATAACTCGTTCCTTAGACTAAAGTTAGTCTAGTCAGAAATTTTTTATTTTTACTTTATGTATGGCAAAAGAGTATTAATTTATGATCATTAATCTTAAGGATAGGATTAAGGGCAATGTACAAATCTATTTGCAATAGAGTACAGGTACCTGTAGGCCATATATATATAGGCCACCAAATTATCAGTATTTTCTAAGAGACAAGATATTGATTTATTTATGTATTCATAAGCTAAAATGTATAGTTTATGTGTGTAACTCCAACTGTTCTGTCAAACGTAACAACTGTGCTACACAACAGGCAACCTTTAAGAGACTATCTATCTATCTATCTATCTATTGCCCGACGCCGTGATCCCCGAGGGGGTGGCCACGAACGAACCGCCCCATGCACCTCTGTCCCCAGTCAGTCGATGCCCCTCCTCCCAACCAGCACCGCCTTCATTCATATACATCTTGGAAATTATTCGAAACCACTTACCTAAAAGCAGTGCAAGACTGCATACAGTAGAACCTCGCTCTTTCGGACTAATTGGGGGAGACCCCTGTCCGAAAGTGTCAAAAGTCCGAAAGGGCCGAGTCCAAACTCACACTTCAGCCTTTCAGACAAATCCGAAAGGCTGGAATAATGTCCGAAGTTTATAAGTCCGAAACTTGGCTCTTCGGTCCGAATGCAAAATAATTTTTCTCAGCCTTTCAGACAAATCCGAAAGGCTGAAGCATGAGTCCGAATACACATTCACCTAACCAGACAAGTCCGAAACTCGGCTCTTTGGTCGGAATGCGATTTAATTTTTCTCAGCCTTTCAGACAAATCCGAAAGGCTGAAGCATGAATCCGAAGTTAAATGTAGTCCAAAAACTGTAGTCCGAAAAGGATGGAGGTATTTTCTCAGCCTTTCAGAGAAATCCGAAAGGCTGAACCATGAGTCCGAATTGAAATGCTAGTCCGAAAGTCTGAGAATTTCGTAAGATTGAAGTCCGAAAGAGCGAGGTTCTACTGCACCATCGAAAATACGGCGCCCAGTCCATAATAATAAGCCCAAATGGTGGAATAAAGATATTTCAAACTTTACTAGTAACGAACCAAATACAGTAAACTTCCGTTAATCCGAAGGGCAGCGGACCGGCTCTCGTTCGGATTAGTGGATTTTTCGGATTATCGGACTTTACCCCTATGAACCTGTGTATGACGAAAACATTGAGACATTAGGCCACCCAAATGACACAATGGTGCACACACACATATCATATGTTCATGAAATCACTTCAAAAGTTTACCATTGTCATTGTAGCCTATTAACTACTTCAAAACATTCAGATTAATGGTCAAAGGAATCTGCTGATATAAACGTCTTCTTCTTCTTCCGTCTACTAGCGAGTTTGTCTTGCTCTTGAAGATCAGATGTGGTTCGGGAAGTAATGCCTTAACAACGGCACTTCCCTGAGAGGTTCTTGTAATTTTCCTTTTGTGATTTTCCTTTTGTGACGTGCTCTGTTATATTATATTGTATTGAAAGCACCCTTGTCTTGTTGTCTTGAAAGCACCCTTGGGATGCTCCGATCACTGAACTATAAATAGTAGCGTATCGGAACATCCAAAGGTGCGTTTTCAAGCTCAAGACTAATACGTCCAAAGGTGCGTTTTCAAGCTCAAGACTGAATGCGCTTGCAGAAAATGCGGTGCAAGCCAGTAGCGCATCGGAGCGTCCCAAGGATGCGTTCAAGAGCAAAACAAACTCTCTAGCAGACGATGTGGAAGAAGAAGAAGACGAAGGTGTTTACGATTATATCAGTAGCTTCCTTTGACCATTAATCTGAATGTTTTGAAGTAGATAATAGGCTACAATGACAATGGTAAACTTTTAAAGTGAATTCATGAACATATGATATGTGTGTGCTCCATTATGTGTCATTTGAGTGGCCTAATGCCTCAAAAAGGGGACTTTGGGACTTCTTGAAAGGTGCGTTTTCAAGCTCAAGACTGAATGCGCTTGCAGAAAATGCGGTGCAAGCCAGTAGCGCATCGGAGCGTCCCAAGGATGCGTTCAAGAGCAAAACAAACTCTCTAGCAGACGATGTGGAAGAAGAAGAAGACGAAGGTGTTTACGATTATATCAGTAGCTTCCTTTGACCATTAATCTGAATGTTTTGAAGTAGATAATAGGCTACAATGACAATGGTAAACTTTTAAAGTGAATTCATGAACATATGATATGTGTGTGCTCCATTATGTGTCATTTGAGTGGCCTAATGCCTCAAAAAGGGGACTTTGGGACTTCTTGAAATTCGGACCATCGGGTGAATTCGGATTTGGCCTCAAATTGAAAAATTCGGACTATTGGGAGATTCGAATCATCGGTCGTCGGATTAACGGACTTTTACTGTAGTAGCATCGAAAAAGTCCCTAATTTCAAGAAAGCAAACTTTCATAAACTTAGAGCTATGTTTAAAGAAACTGACTGGAGCTTTTTAATTAACAATAACGACATAAATAATAATAATAATAATAATAAGCATGTTACTTATTTCTCATAAGCGCCAATTTTTCCGAAGAATTCACTAGCGCTCGAAAAGAGAAAGAAAAAAGAACAAAATCAATGCATCAAAAGAAGGTTTACATACAACACACACTTAACAATCACTAGCAGTGGCAAAATAGCCTAAACTCTATAGCCATCTGTCATGACACCTCTCTCAAGATCATAGCTTCTCTCAAAGAGAAAAGTCTTAAGTTGTCTCTTGAAGCATTCAACAGAACTCAGTTGTCTCATGGACAGCGGCAACCTGTTATACAACCTCGGAGCCATGTAGGAGAATGACCTCTCAAAGAAAGAAGACTGCTGGAAAGCCCTTGGTTCATCAAGACGAAAAGGGTCATTGTCATGACGCACAACTACACCATGGTGTGCCGGTGGGCGCCTGAGCAGCTCCGCAAGGTACCTAGGCTCACCAAATTTGAGAACCTTAAAAGTCACCAAACACAACTTAAATTCTATTCTTGCTCTTACTGGCAGCCAGTGCAGTTCTATGTGAAGAGATGTAGTAGGAGTTCTAGGTGGAACATCAAAAATTAGTCTTGCGGCCCTGTTAACCCGGTGAGACCCAGCGTCGCACGTGTTGCGTCGGCAGTGTTTGATCACCAACTCCCAGCGACGCATCACGTGCGTCCGACATATAAAAAACACTTACGTGGCTCGTAAGGTAGGAAATGGCGGGAGAATAGGAGGGGGAGGTACCGTAGTGTGTGTGGGAGCCGGGCCAGTAGGTGTGAGCGGGCCGAGACAGCCGCGCGGCTGGTGGTGGTGGGCTTAGTGGGGATAGTTTACACCCTTAGTTCACCGCCACTTTGAACCTTCATTACTCCGGTCGTATGGGAGCTAGAGGCTTGAGATTTATGTGAGACACTCCTTAGGATGTATGCCATACAATGCCATACTCAGTTTTTACCCTAGTGCTCCCGGGCGGGTGGTCATGCGGGGGCGACGAACTATTGAAACCCCCCCCCCCCCAAATGACCGAAATGATTTTTTTTTTATTTTGTTCTTCATTTCTCACCATTCTCTTCCATTTTGGCTCAACAAATTTGTTTGAGGCTCCCCCCCCAAAAAAAAAAATGTCCAAGGTGATTTATTCTTTATTTTTTTTCCATTTCTCATCCTTTTCTTCCATTTTAGCAAACAAAAAAAAGAAGTGATAATGGCTTGGGACTGGGGTGAACAAAATATTATAACTAGCTGGGGCTCAACGGGTTAAGAACAGACTGAACTTTCTTCAAAATATAATTTGGAAGACCCACCAACAGGGCATTGCAATAATCAACACGAGAGAAGACCAATGAGTGAACCAACGTCAGGAGGCAACGTCTGGTTATAAACGGCTTCACCAAATAGAGATTTCTGATGTGCAAGTAACAACTTTTAACTATCTGGTTTACATGCTCTTTGAAATCTAATCGGGAGTTCACATATACACCCAGATTTCGAACAGAGTTGGCCGGTCGCAGCTGAGATCCACCCACATTGATGGAGAGGGCACCTACTATATCATCAGCTCTTCTATTTCCTCGGATGATGAGAATATCAGTTTTACCATCATTTAGTTTAAGTTTTCTCGCTCTCATCCACTTCTTGATATCAGACATCAACAATTCCATCTTACTCCGTATATCAACTATATTTGTGATTCTCACATAAATCTGGGTGTCATCTGCATAAAAGTGAAAGGTGACATTATGTGCACGAAGCAGAAGAGACAAACTGCTAATATAAATTATAAATAGGATAGGACCCAAAACTGATCCCTGCGGAACACCATACTGCAGGGGTGTCGAGTCCGAGACCACTTGATTTACCATCACACTCTGGGATCTACCTGACAAGTACGACCCAAGAAGCAAGAGAGCGGAGTCACGCACACCACAATCATAAAGATCACTCAATAACAACTCGTGATCCACTGTGTCAAAGGCCGCAGAGAGATCAAGCAAGACCAATAGTGAGGCCACACCATTGCAAATGTTCTCAACTAGATCATTATGTACTCTAATCAATGCTGTTTCAGTTGAATGATGCTGTCGGTAAGCAGACTGAAAAATTGGGATAGTTTCATTCTGCTGAAGTAGTGGTTGTAATTGGCCAAGTATTGCACGCTCTAATATCTTTGATATGAAGGACAGGTTGGAGACAGGACGATAGTTCAACATGTTCTCAACATCAAGTCCAGGTTTCTTTAGAGTAGGTCGGAGTAGTGCATGCTTTTCAGAATGTGGGAAGCTACCTTCAGAGAAGCACTTATTAATTATTTTGGAAATAAACTCAACTGTGTGATCATAAGACTCTTGGTAGCTTGGAAACATTTATGGGATCCAACGGGCAAAATGTTTTATTGAGGTTTCTTATGTAGGACGAGATCATGTCCACCTCTACTGAGTGAAAGGATGAGAGGACATTATTATAGGTTTGACTCCTGTAAGGAGATAAAGAAAACCTAATATTTAGTAGTGGCCCCGTAATCATTGACGAACATGCCTATTACATAAGGCATCCTCTTCAAACACTAATCCGCCGTAGTTTGAATCTACCGCGCAGAGCATTTAAAAACTGAGGAGCCTTCATCATGAGCGCACGCGACCTCACTCATGGCTTCAGTCATTATGAATTGGGTTCTCACTACGAAAAAACTTCGTAAAAAATAAAAACAAAAAGAAAATAAGAATCACTATCTAATAAGCTTTCCATCATATCGTGGATGTACTTGTGTGGATCTCTGACCAGACACTGATTCAGGCGTCATTCTTCCTTCACTGACATATCAAGTAAACCGAAATCCTCAATACATCAACGAATGGGAAGGGGACGGTCGGGAGGGCCCCAGTCGTCAATGATTACGGGGCCACTACTAAATATTAGGTTTTCTTTATCTCCTTACAGGAGTCAAACCTATAATTTATTAGTGGCCCCTCCATCATTGACGAACATGCCTGATTTCTAAGACTGGAGGGGGACATTCGTAATCATATCATAACTCTAGAAAAGCAGATAATAAAAACAACCACATAGTATTCTTACTTTTGAAAAATATATTTAATACGGCGTAGGCCGGAAATATACAAGAAAGGGGTTCAGGCAGGTGCGTGCTTCAAAGAAGCCTGCCTGACAAAAAAAAAAATAGGTAACCCTGAAGATTCTGTACACAGATCTGTAGTTACAAAGGCACCCCACTCAACGAGTGGTGACAAAAATAACAAGTTATCAGTTTATATGTGCACATAATAAACCCCAAAATAATCGTGGAGATAAATTGCAAAGGATCTTCACTGTTTTAATATTAAATTGCCCGTTGTTTTGTACTAACATTTGTACTTAGCACAATTTCTCGATGAGAAATTTTCATATCACATTAACCATAAATTGTATCACAGCTCTCACACTCCGGCGGGGTCTAGGGTGTCCTATGTCAACTGACTGCACCCCCCCCCCCCCCCCCTTTCCCTTGAAAGTAAACAAAAGTGACTGCAGGGCCACCTACACCCTCTGCCTTAAAGCTATACATGGTAAGGAAGGTTTATCTAGAGCAACTGACAAGTATCTAGACAAAAACGTATGATTAGACGCCCACAACTGAGTGGACGCAATATCTTCTACTGAAAAAAATTTCAGGAAACGTAAAGAGGCTGCCCATTTGCGTAAATCGTGGGCCCGACCCACAACGCCGGGATTACTCTCTTTAATGACTTCGACCAGAAGAGAGGCTAATCGCCGTTTCAGTAAGCGTTTACCCGTACTTGCTACCCATAAAGCACCTTGGGGGTTGGGAGGAGCTACTCTCAAATATTTGGTTAGAGCTTGCACTGGACAAAGATTATGATGCACCTTTCCCCTTTTTAACGCCGGCACCGTGAACTCAGAAAACACGTGTGCACTATGCTCATTCTTGGCTACAAATCCTGGGGAAGGTGCAATGTAAATACATTCATTAAGTCTTCCAAACCTAAGGCAATTAGGTGTGTTACTCATCGCCGCCAGCTCAGACCCGCTGTTCCCGGTGGCCAAAGCCAAAAGGAAAACAGCCTTTTTTAAGAGTAATGCAAAGTCTGCAGTATTTTGGTACAGACGAGAGTGAAGTAAAGACAAAGCTTTGTCCAGAGACCAAGTGGGCATGAGCTGACGGGGAGGTGGGCGGAGTTTAAAACAAGCTCTCATAAAACCTGTTTCCTCCGCCACCGGTATGGAGAGACCTGTAAGGTCTAAAAAGGGCACTCTAATCGCAGTTAAGTGATTTTTTAACGTTACCACAGATAAATGTTTCTGCTCAAACAGATAATTTAAATAATTGAACACTAAAGCTACTGATGGCACAGTCTGTTCTGTTCTAATGATCCAAGAAGTAAAGGCTTGCCAATGTGAGTGATACTGTCGTTTCGTAGACTGAGTATATTGATTTAATAATTTATTGGTCACATCTCTACCGTATGGTGCTAGCCACTTGGCCTCCTGAATGTCCATAATGCAAAAGTCAGCGAGGTCGCTAGGTTGCCAATCGTGTCTAAGTGGAAATACCCGACCGGGAGCGAC
Source organism: Paralithodes platypus (assembly GCA_032716605.1). NCBI lineage: Eukaryota > Metazoa > Arthropoda > Malacostraca > Decapoda > Lithodidae > Paralithodes > Paralithodes platypus. Next base: position 29,087,787 of record CM064550.1, read on the forward strand.
ACCGGGTGCGGGCACCACGTTTTCAATTGCTGGTACCACAACTGCGCCGGCCACAGGGGCGCGATTAGTGAGACTAAGCCTCGATAATCTCGTAGTTTGTTCACTACGTGGCACATTAGTAACGCATCTGGCGGCGGAAACAGATAGATGGAGCTCCATCTGTTCCAGTCTGTCACTAGGGCGTCTGGCCCCCCTGCCGGCGTTTTCGTCCGGTGGGTGAGGTATAGAGGGAGTTTGTGAGTCTCCTCGGACGCAAACAGATCCACTTGTGGATGGGAGAGCTCTGCAATCATTAGGTTGAAAATGGGTTGCTTGAGCTCCCATTCTACTGTCGTGCTCTGTCTCCGGGACAGAGCGTCTGCCCAGACGTTCGCTACGCCTGGGAGATAAGATGCGTGAAGATAAATGTCTAGTCTGTTGGCTAGAGTAAAAATCTCTTCCGACACGTTTAGCAACCTCCTTGACCTCGTTGATCCTTGTTTCTGAATACAGTGAACTGCGTTCAGATTGTCCATTCTGAAGGCCACCGACTTGCCCCGTAACGCAGGGCCGTGAGCCTGAAGGAAATACAAGGGGACTAGTAATTCTTTGACATTGATGTGAGAGATTTCTAAGTGGGACCAAAGCCCCTGACCCTGGTGCCCCTGATTTGACTGAAATCCCCACCCTATTGTGCCTGACGCATCCGTGTCTACCCATACCGTTGGTGGAGGAGAGGTCCATGACATTATTGAGTGCAACGTTTCCCTCTTTGCCCAGACCGCTAGTAAGGTGTGGATTAATTTCGGGATGGGCCATAATTTTCCCGCCGGTAAGAGTGGGAAATATTTGTTGCCTTCCAATATTAAGCGTTTTACTTTCAACCGGCCCAACATGACAGTTAGTTGAATCCAGTTGAGAGAGCCGACCAGAGACTCCCAGACCCTCCGCGTTGTAGTCAGACTGTGAAGAAACATGAACAGTTTCCTGCGAAACCTGTTGCGATTGTCCACACTCTGACTCAGAGTGAGAGCGGCCGTGTTCCAGACCAGCCCTATCCACTGAATTACTCGTGAGGGAACAAGGTTTGACTTTACCAGATTTACCTTGAACCCTAGAGTTTTGACATGATTTAAAATTATGTTGACATGTTTGATGCATAATTGTTGTGTCTCTGCCACCACCAGCCAGTCGTCTAGGTACCACAACACTCTGATCCCTTGTTTTAACAATGGCATCAGGGCTTGCCGGACTAATTTCGTGAATAATCGAGGTGCTAGGTTCAAACCGAACGGCATCCTTTGAAAAACAAAATTTTGGTGCCTGATCCGTAAGGCCAAAAACCTTTGAAATCTTTTGTTGACCGATACGTGCCAATAGGCGTCTGTCAGGTCTAGTGAACACATCCAACCTCCCGGCGGAAGTGTTAGCCTGATTTGGTGTACTGTTAACATTCTGAAAGACTCGTTGTGAATGTGAAGGTTCAGATAAGACAGGTCTACGACCGGTCTCATCTGAACACTGTCCGTTTTGGGAACCAAAAATAGTTTGGACGTGAATACAGGGTAATTTGGGGGGACCGGGATGATGACATTCTTGGCAATCATTTCCTGGACCAGTGACTCCACCTCTAAAGAAACAAAATTCGCCGTTGTCGGCTGACGTAAGCGAGGTCGCCGGAGCCACTGCCAAGTGATGCCTTTGCGTGCCACCATCCGTGCCCAAGTGTTTTAATGGCCATGCTTGGTGACACGTTCGGAACGACCCAGTTAGCAGACAAGGGTTCGCCGGCTGTACTACCCTCGGGTCCTCCGGCCTTAAGGTTGGCACCGGGAGTGAGAGAGACTTTAGTTTTTTGATGGTGGGGTTGGTGGTGCTGGACGCTTCGCCGGCTGGCTGGTGTTGGCCGAAGACTGGCCCTGACCTGGCTTATTATGGCCGCGTCCTCTCTGACCTGAAAACTTACTCTGTCTATGCCTGTACTGACCTTGGGGGGAGTGGGAGGACTTAGGCGGAAGAAAGGGCTTAGATCCCCCTGGCTGAGCTTTAGCGGTTGGCCTGGGTTTGGGGAAGTTAAAGGCAGGTTTCTTAGAAGGGGTGGGACTTTGTTTAAAGGCCTGCGCCATATTGAATACCGTTCGCCACACTTCAGGGGACATTAACGAGGGAGTAAGCACTGGTGACATGACCACCTGATTCGCAATGCGATCAGGCAGTTTGCGAACTAAAGACATTCTGAGATCTTGTCTTGCTCGTACCGCCTCAAGCAAGGCGGTGCGTATGTCACCTAGAGATTGGATTGACGACTGGAGTAGCAGTCGCCGGGATAATTCAACCGATCTTCTGGCATCCGCGTCTGCGATTGCCTGAGTGGACCGAAGTAAAGACTTAGCTACCTGTTGAGACACTATGTACTGAGAAAACAGGCGAAAAGCTTTCCCCCTTAGCCTAAATTCTCGGTCTAGGTGAGTTGGGGTAGGGGTAGTGAAAGGGTCTTTTAGCTCACAAAGATTAATCTTAGGGGCAGCTAGGAAAGAAAACAAAGCTGACGGGACTCCGCCGGCAGAACATACCGGCATGGAGAACCACGAATGAGTATCTTGGGGGATCTGGTGGGAAGATTTGGAAGTAAATGTGGTTGCAAAGTTTTGAGCCTCTATCTCCCAATCTACCCAAGGTCCTGGACCCAACTGCCCCACCTTCAAGACTGGATTAGCTGCTTCGTCTGTGACGGTTTGTAAATCAAGTTCAGGAGTGAGAGCTGACAGAGTCTTAATGTCATTAAACCCATCCAGCTTAGACCAGTCTGAAAACAATTTTGAAGCTGAGGCAGGGGGTAAAGCTGGCTTAGTAGCATACACAAAATAGTCTTGGTGATAATAACTAGGTATAGCCTTGATGTTAACATCTAGTACATTTCCCAAAATATCCAAGGCCCTTAATTTCTTTGATTTATTGCCCTGGATGACCCACTCACACGGTACTGGGAGTTCCCCTGACAAGGTAGGTTGGGCGAGCTCTGGTTTAGTGGGGGTCAAAAGGACCCATGACTCGTCTGGTCCATAAAGCAAGGGCATAGCTACCTTTCTGAGAGGCGCCTTGTCTAGAGGGGGTGGATTGACATCCGTTATAACCCTTACATTCGAAGTGGTCAATGCCGCCGTAGCAGGCCTAGTAACCACTGATGGTGACAGAGTGGGGGGGTTAGGGATCTTAGATAAAGCAATAGAAGCCATCAGAGGCCGTACCGTAGAACTTGTCGTGGGAGCCCCCAAGTCCACTGTGGGAGTTTCCTGTTGTTGGCCAAAAAATTTAGATAAAGCATGACTAAGTAGCTCATCAATTTCCTGCGCAGTGACAAATTGAGTTGATGATGAACTTACTGGTGAATCATTAATATCCTGCGCGGCGTCTAAGCCTGAACCTGACTCTTGCCCTTCCATCTCCGAAATTATTGAAACCTCGTCTTTCTCCTCCTGATCCTCCTGAGAAGACCCCGCCGAAGCTGGGGTACCTTGCTGCCAAGATAAGTCAGGAATAGAGGATGGGATCGCCGCGTCCCTGTGGACGTCAGCTACTGTGTGACTCGTTTGAGTCGGAAGTGGGTGGTCAGACCCTGGCTGAGCAAATCGCCAAACACCGAGGCCCTGGCCTACACTCTCTTGGGAGTCTGAAACATTCTCAATCACTGATCCCCCTGAACTCTCCAATTCCAGGGTTAAAATATTAATGGGTAAATCCTCTTTAGGGACAGGCACCGCACTGGACCCTTGAGACCTAACACAAACTCTGTCTGGGGTAGAGGTACGATAAGAGGCACTAGAAGCTGGTGAATGTAGGGAGGTCTTTCGTTTATGGGAATCCTTATTGGAAGATTTATGGCTACGGTGTGACCGTGAACTACTCTTTGATTTGGAGGATTCATCGCCGTGACCACTGGTGGAACTTTCCGTCCTACTCTTCTTACTCGATGGTGAAGAGGCAAGACTAGATGACTGGCATCTGAGAGGTGACCTAGACCGAGATCTCGCCCTAGACGAGGAGGCGGACGCCGGGGGTGTAGGCTCTCTTGGACGTTTCGGAGTAGCAGCAGAAGACACAGAACCCTGACCAGTCTCCGCCGGCTTATGACAAGTGACTCGAGAGGAACGTTTAGGGGGAGGGTGTTCAAAGAGCAATCTATCCCAAAGAGGGACGTTGTCACATTGAAGTGACTTATGAGCAACAATCGTAGTGTATGCTGACATCTGTTGCCTCACTTCTCTTAACGCGACCGCCGCGGTCTTATCATTGTCGCATAGGACCTTTACAGCTAATTGGGAGCAAAAAGAACAATTACGCATGACCCACAGACCCCTTGAACGGTCTAGACATTTAACACACTTTATGCAAAGAGTATGCGCAAAAAATAGGGATACCGGCACAGGTAGGGGTAGTGCATAAAGCAAAGACTGGGGCCAAGGTCGCCATGACAGAGACTGGTGGGGAAAACTACCGCCGGGTCTGTATTGGTCCGCCGGAGCCCAGCTCTGGAAAAAAAGAAAATTTCCAGGAATTAATGCTCATAAGGTTAACCCAACATGTTCGCACACAAGTGTTAATAACCCACCGGGTAACGAGATGTAATGACACAACGATCACAGCTCGCTACGCGGTGGGGCTCAGAATATCTAAACATATCTTTTTAAGAAAGTGAAGAATACCCTCTGACAATAATATAACGGTCCAGCATGGCGTTTATAGTCTTTCTGGTGGTGACTGTCTCAAGATTCAATTTTGGAACAAAAACAACTCCCCATAAAGACGCCGGCCCTTGAAATATTTTAGTAGAATAACATAGGGCAGGCTGATACGAGATCTGATTTCTAACGAATTGTCACAAAAAGATCGCCGTAAGTAAGAAGGCGGCGATACCTATACGTATCCCTAAAATAAGTGGTTAAATCGAAATTGAATTGTAAATTCCTTATTACCTCCACCTAGGAGCACCCGCCGGGTGTAAAAACGATGTTAACCCCCAATTGAACCTTCAATCGCCGTAAGTGTAAAGGCGGCGATACATAACGTATCACTTAAAATGGATCGGTTAACTAACTGAATGACTTAGTTGTTCATCCCACCCTACCAAGGTACACCCGCCGGGTGAGATGTCAAAACGTTAACCCCATAAGTTCCTGTCCCCACTTCTTTGTAAAAGATCGCCGGGGAGGAAAGCCCTTAACAACAGCTAAGTTTTTTCTTGTGGTTTGTAAAACCGGGTAGAAAAACTTCATAACATATGTTCGCATGAACAATGTTTTTTGATGGGTACAGCCATTCCGCCGGGAATCAAAGGGAGCCTGAAAACAGGCACCAACACAGGAGACGCAGTCCTGGAGAGCCACAGACACCTCATCGCCGGGGACACAAGCCTGTGTTGAAACCACGTGTGGCCCAACACGGCTCTCGGCCGGGTTTTTTTCATGGTGAAACCGAGAAAAAACCCGCCGGAAGGAAACCCACCCCGTTCAGACACCATCTGAACGAACAACGGACACGAAGGAAAGCCACGCGACTAGCCTAAGTCCACACAATAATCCGTGGAATTAGCCAATACACAACTAAACCAGGAAACAAACATAGTCCGAGGAATTAGCCAATACACAACTAAAACCCGGATACACATGACACAGTAGGGCATATTTATAAAAAATAAACAATAACACTTGTACATGTGGCAAAGCTACGAGCGGCTGGCTAGGCCTAAGTAGACGGCATCATAAATGTTGAATTATACACAAAACACTGGAAATATAACAACAGGAACCACCGCCAACACACCACTGTAGCAAATACTTCCGGCAAAGGGAAGACCGACTCGGGACCCAGAAAAAACTTCACTAAGTGAAGAAAAATACGCTGGGAACGTCAGTAAGCAAAGCTTACCTCATCAGAAAGATAAAAGGCAGCAATAATTAACGCGTAATGAAAGCCGCCTGCATCACAAGCTAACTCAACTGTGAAACGATCACAAGTCCACAACAGGACCACGAGGGTACATCCGAAATAGATGCCCCAAACACACGACCCAAAATTATAGGTTTGACTCCTGTAAGGAGATAAAGAAAACCTAATATTTAGTAGTGGCCCCGTAATCATTGACGAACATGCCTATTACATAAGGCATCCTCTTCAAACACTAATCCGCCGTAGTTTTGAATCTACCGCACAGAGCATTTAAAAACTGAGGAGCCTTCATCATGAGCGCACGCGACCTCACTCATGGCTTCAGTCATTATGAATTGGGTTCTCACTACGAAAAAACTTCGTAAAAAATAAAAACAAAAAGAAATAAATAACTATCCAATAAGCTTTCCATCATATCGTGGATGTACTTGTGTGGATTTCTGACCAGACGCTGATTCAGGCGTCATTCTTCCTTCACTGACATATCAAGTAAACCAAAATCCTTAATACATCAACGAATGGAAAGGGGACGGTCGGGAGGGCCCCAGTCGTCAATGATTACGGGGCCACTACTAAATATTAGGTTTTCTTTATCTCCTTACAGGAGTCAAACCTATAATTTATTAGTGGCCCCTCCATCATTGACGAAATGCCTGATTTCTAAGACTGGAGGGGGACATTCGTAATCATATCATAACTCTAGAAAAGCAGATAATAAAAACAACCACATAGTATTCTTACTTTGAAAATATATTTAACAACGGCGTATCCGAAAAATACAAGAAAAAGGGGGTTCAGGCAGGTGCGTGCTTCAAAGAAGCCTGCCTGACAAAAAATGGGTAACCCTGAAGATTCTGAACACAGATCTGTAGTTACAAAGGCACCCCACTCAACGAGTGGTGACAAAAATAACAAGTTATCAGTTTATATGCACATATTAAACCCCAACATAAACTTGGAGATAAATTGCAAAGGAACTCCATTATTCTAAAATTAAATTGCTTTCGCAGCTAAACTACTCTAACAACACCGTTGTTTTGTACTTAACATTGTACTAGCACAATTTCTCACTGAGAAATTTTCATATCACATTTTAACTTTAAATTGTATCACAGCTCTCATACTCCGGCGGGGTCTAGGGTGTCCTATGTCAACTGACTGCACCCCCCCCCCCCCCCCTTTCCCGTGAAAGTAAACAAAAGTGACTGCAGGGCCACCTAGACCCTCTGCCTTAAAGCTATACATGGTAAGGAAGGTTTGTCTAGAGCAACTGACAAGTATCAAGAATCAACCCTTCATCTTCTCTCAATATTCTTGGTGTCTCTTTTTCTTCTGCTCTCATTTGGAAGGACCATATTACCAGTCTTGCTAAGGCAGCCTCCCAGAAGCTGGGTGTGCTCAACCGCCTTAGGGGGTTCTTTTCCCCTGCACAGCTTCTTGCTCTGTACAGGGGCATAGTGCGCCCTTGTATTGAGTATTGTTCACATGTGTGGGGAGGTTCCTCTCGCACCGCTCTCCTAGACAAAGTTGAAAGGAAGGCCTTTCGTATCATTAACTCCCGTCCACTCACCACTCTCTGCAATCTCTCTCTCTCCGCCGCAATGTTGCATCTCTCTCGCTATTCTATCGCTACTATAATAATCAGTGTTCCTCAGAGCTATCCCAGTGCATACCACTCCTTTACGTAGGGCACGTGGTACCCGTCTTGCAACTCAATCCCACCCCTACTCTGTGCAACTCTCCAACCCAAGAGTGAAACGTTACTCTCAAACTTTCTTCTACTCAATATCTGAGCTCTGGAACTCTCTCCCAGAATCAGTCTTTCCCTCTTCCTATGACTTAAATTGCTTCAAACTCCGTGTGTCCAGGCATTTTGGCTCGAACGTCCCTTGATTTTGGCCCTGTCACTCTTTCAACTATGGGGGAGGCACTCGCTATAGGCAGTTATGCCTTTTGCCTCCCTCAATCACATAGAAAAAAAAAAAAAAAAAAAAAAAAATCTAGACAGAAACGTATGATTAGACGCCCACAACTGTGCGGACGCTATGTCTTCAACTGAAAAAAATTTCAGGAAACGTAAAGAGGCTGCCCATTTGCGTAAATCGTGGGCCCGACCCACAACGCCGGGATTACTTTCTTTAATGACTTCTACCAGAAGAGAGGCTAATCGCCGTTTAAATAAGCGTTTACCCGTACTTGCTACCCATAAAGCGCCTTGGGGGTTTTGAGGAGCTACTCTCAAATATTTGGTTAGAGCTTGTACTGGACATAAATTATGATGCACCTTTCCCCTTTTTAACGCCGGCACCGTGAACTCAGAAAACACGTGTGCACTATGCTCATTCTTGGCTACAAAACCTGGGGATGGTGCAATGGAAATACATTCATTAAGTCTACCAAACCTAAGACAATTAGGTGTGTTGCTCATCGCCGCCAGCTCAGACACTCTGTTTCCGGTGGCCAAAGCCAAAAGGAAAACCGCCTTTTTTAAGAGTAATGCAAAGTCTGCAGTATTTGGTACAGACGAGAGTGAAGCAAAGACAAAGCTTTGTCCAGAGACCAAGTAGGCATGAGCTGACGGGGAGGTGGGCGGAGTTTAAAACATGCTCTCATAAAACCTGTTTCCTCCGCTACCGGTATGGAAAGACCCGTAAGGTCTAAAAAGGGCACTCTAATCGCAGTTAAGTGATTTTTTAATGTTACCACAGATAAACGTTTCTGCTCAAACAGATAATTTAAATAATTAAAAACTAATGCCACTGAGGGTACAGTTTGTTCTGTCCTAACGATCCAAGAAGTAAAGGCTTGCCAATGTGATTGATACTGTCGTTTTGTAGACTGAGTATATTGATTAAGTAATTTATTTGTCACATCTCTACCGTATGGTGCTAGCCACTTGGCCTCCTGAATGTCCATAATGCAAAAGTCTGCGAGGCCGCTAGGTTGCCAATCGTGTCTAAGTGGAAATACCCGACCGGGAGCGATACCGGGTCCGGGCACCACATTTTCAATTGCTGGTACCACCACTGCGCCGGCCACAGTGGCGCGATTAGCGAGACTAAGCCTCGATAATCTCGTAGTTTGTTCACTACGTGGCACATTAGTGACGCATCTGGCGGCGGAAACAGATAGATGGAGCTCCATCTGTTCCAGTCTGTCACTAGGGCGTCTGGCCCCCCTGCCGGCGTTTTCGCCCGGCGGGTGAGGTATAGAGGGAGTTTGTGAGTCTCCTCGGACGCAAAAAGATCCACTTGTGGATGGGAGAGCTCTGCAATCATTAGGTTGAAAATGGGTTGCTTGAGCTCCCATTCTACTGTCGTGCTCTGTCTCCGGGACAGAGCGTCTGCCCAGACGTTTGCTACGCCTGGGAGATAAGATGCGTGAAGATAAATATCTAGACTGTTGGCTAGAGCAAAAATCTCTTCCGACACGTTTAGCAACTTCCTTGACCTCGTTGACCCTTGTTTCTGAATACAGTGGACTGCATTCAGATTGTCCATTCTGAAGGCCACCGACTTGCCCCGTAACGCCGGGCCGTGAGCCTGAAGGAAATACAAGGGGACTAGTAATTCTTTGACATTGATGTGCGAGATTTCTAAGTGGGACCAAAGCCCCTGACCCTGGTGCCCCTGATTTGACTGAAATCCCCAACCTATTGTGCCTGACGCATCCGTGTCTACCCATACCGTTGGTGGAGGAGAGGTCCATGACATTATTGAGTGCAATGTTTCCCTCTTCGCCCAGACCGCTAGTAAGGTGTGGATTAATTTCGGGATGGGCCATAATTTTCCCGCCGGTAAGAGCGGGAAATATTTGTTGCCTTCTAATATTAAGCGTTTTACTTTCAACCGGCCCAACTTGACAGTTAGTTGAATCCAGTTGAGAGAGCCGACCAGAGACTCCCAGACCCTTCGTGTCGTAGTCAGACTGTGAAGAAACCTGAACAGTTTCCTGCGAAACCTGTTGCGATTGTCCACACTCTGACTCAGAGTGAGAGCGGCGGTGTCCCAGACCAGCCCTATCCACTGAATTACTCGTGAGGGAACAAGGTTTGACTTTACCAGATTTACCTTGAAGCCTAGAGTTTTGACATGATTTAAAATGATATTGACATGTTTTATGCATAATTGTTGTGTCTCTGCCACCACCAGCCAGTCGTCCAGATACCACAACACTCTGATCCCTTGTTTTAACAATGGCATCAGGGCTTGCCGGACTAGTTTTGTGAATAATCGAGGTGCCAGGTTCAAGCCGAACGGCATCCTCTGAAAAACAAAATTTTGGTGCCTGATCCGTAGGGCCAAAAACCTTTGAAATCTTTTGTTGACCGATACGTGCCAATAGGCGTCTGTCAGGTCTAGTGAACACATCCAACCTCCCGGCGGAAGTGTTAGCCTGATTTGGTGTACTGGTAACATTCTGAAAGATTTGTTGTGAATGTGAAGATTCAGATAAGACAGGTCTACGACCGGCCTCATCTGAACACTGTCCCTTTTGGGAACCAAAAATAGTTTGGACGTGAATACAGGGTAATTTGGGGGGACCGGGATGATGACATTCTTGGCAATCATTTCCTGGGCTAGTGACTCCACCTCTAAAGAAACAAAATTCGCCGTTGTCGGCTGACGTAATCGAGGTCGCCGGAGCCACTGCCAAGTGATGCCTTTGCGTGCCACCATCCGTGCCCAAGTGTTTAACGGCCATGCTTGGTGACACGTTCGGAACGACCCAGTTAGCAGACAAGGGTTCGCCGGCTGTACTACCCTCGGTTCCTCCGGCCTTAAGGTAGGCGCCGGGAGTGAGAGAGACTTTAGTTTTTGATGGTGGGGTTGGTGCTGGCCGCTTCGCCGGCTGGCTGGTGTTGGCCGAAGACTGGCCCAGACCTGGTTTATTTTGGCCGCGTCCTCTCTGACCTGAAAACCTACTCTGTCTATGCCTGTACTGACCCTGGGGGGAGTGGGAGGACTTAGGCGGAAGAAAAGGTTTAGATCCCCCTGGCTGAGCTTTAGTAGGAGGCCTGGGTTTGGGGAAGTTAAATGCAGGTTTCTTAGAAGGGGTGGGACTGTGCTTAACGGCCTGTGCCATATTGAACACCGTTCGCCATACTTCAGGGGACATTAAAGATGGAGTAAGTACTGGTGACATCACCACCTGGTTAGCAATGCGATCAGGTAGCTTGCGAACTAACGACATCCTAAGATCTTGTCGTGCTCACACCGCCTCAAGCAAGGCGGTGCGTATGTCACCTAAGGATTGGATTGACGACTGAAGAATCAGTCGCCGGGATAACTCAACCGATCTTCGAGTATCCGCGTCTGCGATTGCCTGAGTGGACCGTAGTAAAGACTTAGCCACCTGCTGAGATACTATGTACTGTGAAAACAGGCGAAAAGCTTTTCCCCGTAGCCTAAATTCTCTGTCTAGGTGAGTAGGGGTAGGTGTAGTGAACGGGTCCTTCAGTTCACAAAGATTAATCTTAGGGGCAGCTAGGAATGCAAACAAAGCTGCCGGAACTCCGCCGGCAGAACCCACCGGCATGGAAAACCATGAATGTGTATCTTGAGGGATCTGGTGGGAAGATTTAGAAGTGAAAGTGGTTGCAAAGTTTTGAGCCTCTACCTCCCAATCCACCCAAGGTCCTGGACCCAACTGTCCCACCTTCAAAACTGGATTAGCTGCGTCGTCTGTGACGGTCTGTAAATCTAGTTCAGGAGTAAGAGCTGACAGAGTCTTAATATCATTAAACCCATCCAGCTTAGACCAGTCTGAAAATAGTTTTAAAGCTGAGGCAGGGGGTAAAGCAGGCTTAGAAGCATACACAAAATAATCCTGGTGATAATAACTAGGTATAGCCTTGACGTTAACGTCCAGAACATTACCCAAGGCATCCATGGCCCTTAATTTCTTTGACTTGTTGCCCTGGATAAACCACTCACGCGGTACCGGGAGTTCCCCTGAAAAGGTAGGTTGGGCAAGCTCTGGTTTAGAGGGGTTCAAAAGAACCCATGACTCGTCTGGCCCATAAAGCAGGGGCATAGCTACCTTTCTAAGAGGCGCTTTGTCTAGAGGGGGTGGATTGACATCCGTTATGACCCTGACATTTGAAGTTGTCAATGCCGCCGTAGCAGGCTTAGTGCTCCTTGCAGGTGACAGAGTAGGAGGGTTAGGAATCTTAGATAAATCAATTGACGTCATCAGAGGCCGTACCGTAGAACTTGTCGGGGGAGCCCCCAAGTCCATTGTGGGGTTTTCCTGTTGTTGACCAAAAAATTTAGATAAAGCATGAGTAAGCAACCCATCAATTTCTTGTGCTGTAACAAACTGGTTTGATGAAGAACTTACAGGTGAATCATTATTATCCCGTGCGGCGTCCAAGCCTGAGCCTGACCCTTGTCCTTCCATATCCGAAATTATTGAAACTTCGTCTTTTTCCTCCCGATCCTCCTGAGAAGACCCCGCCGAGGCAGGGGTACCTTGTTTCCAAGATAAGTCTAGGATAGAGGATGGGATCGCCGCGTCCCTGTGGACGTCGGCTACTGTGTGACTCGTATGAGTCGGACGTGGGTGGTCAGACCCTGGTTGAGCAAACCGCCAAACACCGAGGCCCTGGCCTACGCTCTCTTGAGAGTCTGAAACATTCTCAATTATTGACCCTCCTGAACTTTCCATTTCCAGGGTTAAAATATTAATTGGCAAATCCTCCTTAGGGACAGGCGCTGCACTGGACTCTGAGGCCGTAACACAAACTCTGTCAGGTGCAGAGGTACGATGAGATGCACTAGACTTTGGGGAATGTCGAGAGGACTTCCGATGTGAATCCTTTTTGGAGGATTTATGGCTGCGGTGTGACCGCGAACTAGTCTTAGATCTGGAGGAGGAATCTCCGCCGTGACCACTGGTGGAACCTTCCGTCTTACTCTTCTTACTCGCCGGTGAAGAGGCACGACTAGATGACTGGTGTCTGAGAGGTGACCTTGACCTAGATCTCGCCCGCGACGAGGAGGCGGATGCCGGGGGTGTAGGCTCTCTCGGGCGTTTAGGTGTAGTCGCAGACGATACAGAACCCTGACTAGTCTCCGTCGGCTTAATACTCGTGACTCTAGAGGAACGTTTAGGGGGAGGGTGTTCTGACAGCAATCTATCCCAAAGTGGGACGTTGTCACATTGCAGTGACTTATGCGCGACAATGGTAGTGTAGGCCGACATCTGTTGTCGAACCTCTCTCAACGCTACCGCCGCGGTCTTATCATTTTCACAAAGGACTTTAACAGCTAATTGAGAGCAAAAGGAACAATTATGCATAACCCAGAGACCCCTTGAACGGTCTAGACATTTAACACACCTTATGCAAAGGGTGTGTGCAAAAATAGGGATACCAGCACAAGTAGGGGTAATGCACAGGGCAAAAACTGGGGCCACGGTAGCCATGACAGAGACTGGTGGGTGAAAACTACCGCCGGGTCTGTATTGGTCCGCCGGAGCTCAGCTCTGGAAAAAAAGAAAATTTCCAGGAATTAATGCTCATAAGGTTAATCCAACATGTTCGCACACAAGTGTTAATAACCCGCCGGGTAACGAGATACAAAGACACAACTAACACATCTCGCTACGCGGCGGGGTGTAAAAAGTCTAAACAAATCTTTTGCTAAAGAAAGTGAAGAATACCCTCTGATATAATGGTCCAGCATGGCACTTATAGTCTCTTAGAGGAGGTGACTGTCTCAAGATTCAATTTTGTAACAAAGCAACCCCCCATAAAGACGCCGGCCCTTGAATTATTTTAGTAGAATAGCCCAGGGCAGGATGATACGAGATCTGATGTTTAACGAATTGTCACAAAAGATCGCCGTAAGTTAGAAGGCGGCGATACCTAATTGTATCACTAATTTAAGAGGTTAAATTGAATTTTGTAAATTCCTTAGTTCCTCCACCTAGGAGCACCCGCCGGGTGTGAGAATCGATATTTAACCTAATTGAACCTTCAATCGCCGTAAGAGTAAAGGCAGCGATACACAGAGTATCACTAAAATGGATTGGTTAACTAACTGAAAGACACAAGTCGTTCATCCCACCCTACCCAGGTGCACCCGCCGGGTGAGAAGTTTAAAAGTTAACCCCATAAGTTCCTGTCCCCACTTCTTTGTAAAAGATCGCCGGGGAGGAAAGCCTAAACAACAGCTAGGTTTTTCATGTGGTTGTTGTAAAACCAGGTAGAAAAACCCCAAAACGTATGTCCACAAGAACGCCGTTTTGTGTGGATGGGTACAGCCATCCCGCCGGGAATCAAAGGAGGCCTGAAACCAGGCACCTACATAGACGCAGTCCTGGAGAGCCACAGACACCCCCCCCGCCGGGGATACAAGCCAGAGTTAACAACCACGTGTGGCCCAACACTGCTCTCGGCCAGGATTTTTTCATGGTGAAACCGAGAAAAAACCCGCCGGAAGGAAACCCACCCTGAACAGACACCATCTGAACAACACAAGACACGAGGAGAGCCACGCACGACTAACCCAAGGTCACACCATAATCCGTGGAATTAGCCAATACACAACTAAACCAGGAAACAATTATAGTCCGAGGAATTAGCCAATACACAACTAAAACCCGGATACACATGACACAGTAGGGCATATTTATAAATAATAAATAATAACACTAGTACATGTGGCAAAGCTACGAGCGGCTGGCTAGGCCTAGGCAGACGGCATAATAACAGTTGAAATATACACACACTGGAAATATCACAACAGGAACCACCGCCAACACACCACCGTAGCAACAACTTCCAACCCAGGGAAGACTGACTCGGGACCCAGAAAAAACTTCACTAAGTGAAGAAAAATACGCTGGGAACGTCAGAAAACAAAGCTTACCTCATCAGAAAGATAAAAGGCAGCAATAATTAACGCGTAGTGAAAGCCGCCTGCATCACAAACTAACTCAACTGTGAAAAAGTTCACATGTCCACAACGTGACCACGAGGGTACATCCGAAACAGATGCCCCATACACTCGACCCAAAATACACTGCACTGCGGGCAACCAGCCCAGGACACTCCTGCTACGCCTATCCTAACCTTACTCGATACATCCCGGAGTAAACAAATGAGAAAAAACTCACTAGGGACGCAACGAATGCGGAACCAGCGGAGCGTGGGGAGGCACGTCCGGGCGGCTGAGCGCAGAGCAGAGAAGGAAGAATGACGCCTGAATCAGCGTCTGGTCAGAAATCCACACAAGTACATCCACGATATGATGGAAAGCTTATTGGATAGTTATTCTTATTTTGTTTTTGTTTTTATTTTTTACGAAGTTTTTTCGTAGTGAGAACCCAATTCATAATGACTGAAGCCATGAGTGAGGTCGCGTGCGCTCATGATGAAGGCTCCTCAGTTTTTAAATGCTCTGCGCGGTAGATTCAAACTACGGCGGATTAGTGTTTGAAGAGGATGCCTTATGTAATAGGCATGTTCGTCAATGATGGAGGGGCCACTAATAAATTAGGAATGTGTCGGGGTTGGAGTACAACTGAAAGTTCTTCACCAACAGAAGAATCATCCAGTTCCTGTCTTATGCGAGTTATCTTGCCAGCAAAAAATGCCACAAAGTTGGCAGCCAACTCGGCATCGGGTACAGAAGGTCTTAAGCTGACTCTTGTTTTTCCAAGTAAACTGTTTACAATTGAAGCCAACCTCCTCTGGTCGTTACCACATGAGTCAACTTTTCCCTGATAATACACTTTCTTTTCATCTTTGATTGTGTGGACCACAGCTCTTCTGGCTGACAGATATTGCAACCATGTAGAGTCTGTTTTATTTTTCCGCCATTCACGTTCAGCTCTTCTACGCGCTCTTCTAAGAAATTTAACTCGAGTGCTATACCAGGGTGAATCATCTCGTACTATGATTTTCTTCTCTACTTCTGGACAGTGATGATCGAACACTAATTTAAGTGCATTTCCATGTACCTCCACCAGCTCATCTGAAGTAAGGTTGGAAGTATCAATACTTCCCAAGTACTGTTTTACTTCACTGCTAGCCAAATTTTGGTCTGCATTTTTATAATTTCTAAATCTGATTACTTTTTCATGTGTGAGTGGCTTAGGGAAATTAAAGCTGAAAGTAATCAAAGCATGATCAGAGGTATTAGGGTCAGCATTCTCAACATCAACATCCAGAACACCACCACAACCCACAGGAGAGAAAACCAAGTCAAGGGTGTGTCCTAAGATATGAGTTGGGTGGGACACATGGTTTACAAAATTGTTCTGATCAGTCAACTCAAGGAACTCAGGAGAGAATGGCTTCAGATACATCTTGGAAGTTATTCGAAACCACTTACCTAAAAGCAGTGCAAGACTGCATACCATCGAAAATACGGCATCCAGGCCATAATAATAAGCCCAAATGGTGGAATAAAGATATTTCAAACTGCCTGCTTGCTAAAAAATTTGCTAATGATAGATTAAAATCCTCACAAAATGACGAAGAACGGCTGAAATTTGTAGAGCTACGACGCAAAGCCAAAAAGTTAATTAAGCAAAGTAAAAAGACCTTAGAGTTACATATTGCGAATCAAAGTAAAACAAACCCGAAAGAATTCTATAGTTATATCAGAAAGAAAAAAGTAGTTACTTCAACTGTTGGACCGTTAGTCGATGAAAATGGAGAATACACCAAAGACGAAGTACAAATGAGTAATACCCTCAATACCTTCTTTGCATCAATTTAGACAACAGAAGACCTCAGTGATATCCCTACACCATTGCCGATTCAGATTGATAATTCAGATATTCTAAGCAATATCACCATTACAGAGAGAGAAGTATTGAATTGTTTAGATAAACTCAAGGTAAATAAAACACCTGGACCTGATACAATCTCGCTTAGAGTTCTAAAGGAAGCTAAGGATGAGCTCTCCAAACCACTGACATTACTATTCAATAAATCCTTGCAGTCTGGAACTATGCCTGATCAGTGGAAGCTAGCCAACGTAACACCGATATTAAAAAAAGGCAGCAAATCCCTACCCAGTAACTATCGTCCAATTAGCTTAACCTCAGTTGTATGTAAAATGCTAGAAACGGTCATAAGAGACAGACTCGTAAATCACTTAGAGGAAAATAACATACTTAAAGATACTCAACACGGCTTTCGTAAAAAACGTTCCTGTTTAACAAACCTCTTAGACTTCTTTCACGATATCCTCAACCTCTACGATGAGAGTAAAGCTGTAGATATTATATACCTTGATTTTCAAAAAGCCTTTGACAAAGTTCCCCACAAACGTTTACTGCTAAAACTAAAAGCGCATGGAATACAAGACGGTGTGTTGAAATGGATAGAAAATTGGCTCAGCGACAGAAAGCAAAGAGTAGTCATAAACGGTAAGGCATCTAAATGGACCAATGTAAGTAGCGGGGTACCCCCAGGGATCGGTACTAGGACCAATTCTCTTTCTAATTTACATCAACGACATAGATGAGGGTCTCACCTGTACAATCTAAAAATTTGCTGACGATACAAAAATTGCAAATAGCGTACTCTCAAAAGAACAAGTTGACGATATGCAACACAATCTAGATAAATTGTCATGTTGGGCCCAAATTTGGCAAATGAGTTTCAATGCGGATAAATGTAAAGTACTACAAATCGGGTACCTAAATGAGCAAGCAAACTATTCGATGAATGGCACTCAGCTTAAGAAAGTAAACAGAGAAACCGATCTGGGAGTAACAATATCGAGTAACCTAAAACCGAGTCAACAATGTTCAGAAGTTGTTAAGAAGGCAAACAAAATAATTGGCTTTATAGGCAGGTCATTTGAGCATAAATCCAAAGAAGTTATCCTAACCCTTTACAATTCCTTAGTCCGCCCTTTTCTGGAATACTGCGTTCAATCCTGGTGCCCTTATTACCAAAAAGATATAAAAAAGCTAGAACGAGTTCAACGTAGAGTTACCAAAATGATACCTAGCCTAAAGAACAAACCATACGAAGAGCGTCTTAGAGAATTAAATCTATTTCCTTTAACCCAGCGTAGATTAAGAGGTGACTTAATTCAAGTGTTCAAAATCATCAAAGGCATCGACAATATGAACTGTAGCAAGTACTGTACTTCACTATCGACCAATCTAATTACACGCGGGGAAACGGTTGCAAAATTATTGGTAAATCTTTTAACTCACACGAATCTAAGAATTTCTTCTTCAATCGAGTTGTCAACTTGTGGAATGGGCTTCACCGAGACGTTAGACTGCAGCACCGTTGATTCATTTAAACTCCGCCTAGACAAATATCTTGCATCAAACCCGCGACTGACTGCGTTTGTAAATGAATAACTTTATTTTATTCCCCCCTCAGTTACTAACCCATCTGTCCCCTACTAACTTCCTAATCCTGCCACGGACATTAGTTCCCTTTCCAATGTTCCCTTACCCACTCTAAACCACTGTTTGGACACTTGATCCTCGGTGTTCTGGAGGACAAGCAGCCTAGAAGGGTCACTAAACCTGTTGTTGCTTGATTTCCTTTGTACTCCTTTGTACTTCCTCACTCCATCCTTCCACCTCTCCCTCGGTCTACCTCTCCCTCTCTGTCCTTCCACCTCACTCTCGTACACCCTCTTAGTCATTCTCTCGCTTCCCGTACGTTCCATATGGCCGAACCATCTCAAGTTGTTCCTTATCACACTTTCCAGCACATCTACCTCCACACCACACCTCCTTCTTACTTCCTCATTCGTCTGTCTATCCCTCCATGTACCTCCACACGCACTTCTCAAGTAACTCATTTCCACCGCTCTCACTCTTGGTCCGAGTCTCTTCCCGAACGTCCATGCTTCGCTTCCGTAAGTTAGTGTCGGGATTACCACACTGTCATGTAAGGACTTCTTCACTTCCATACTGACCACTCTATTTCTTGTTACTGCTTTCAACGTTCCTACAACCCTCTTCCCCTGTTGCACCCTCTCCCGCACTTCTTCATCCATAGTCCCATATTTACTCAACACACTGCCCAGATACTTAAAAGAGCTGACGATCTCCATAGCCTGACCGTTCAACTTCACCTCACTCTCTGTGACATCACCCCTTTCGAAGACCATAACCTTGCTCTTCCCCGCATTTACCTTCAAATTCCGTTTTTCGCACACTGTTCCAAACTCATTTCATTATCGCTCATCAGAACTGTATCATCCGCAAACAGCAGTATAGGCAGCTTCCACTCATTTCCCTCCCTTTTCAGCGATACACCAACATCCACTGCTCTTCTTAGTATTTCTTTCATGACTCCATCCATATATACAGATAAACAACCACGGGGACATCACACACCCCTGTTTCAACCCAACACTTAGGTCAAAGAACTCGCTCTGCTCATTCTCCACACGTACTGCCGCCTTTGCACCCTCATACATGCTCTTCACTGCTTTCAGCAACTTGCCATCTACTCCGTATATTCTAAGTACAGTAACCCCTCGCCATTTCGGACCTCTAATTGTCGGAAACCCGTACTAGCCGGATCGCCGTCACCTCCCGGACACATACTTCCGTATTTCGGACATTTCCGTAATCGTTCCGACAGTCTCCGACGTTGTCGGATGACGCGCCCCCATCCCCGGTGAATGTCCGTCAAAACGGGGATCCGTCGGAGCGCCGATATACAGGCTGGGCTCTGAGTCACCCGCCTGGATGAGAAGTGACGTCACGGGCATCAGTATGTTTTAAGTGGGTAGCCATCTTGTGTGATTTTTATGTCCTCCGCATATATTCCCGTGTTATCATGCCTCCCAAAGTGTAAGGTGACCTCGATATCACTTGAGATGGAGAAGGGAAGTGAGATGGTCAAGGAGAGTGAGGTGGAGAAGTGGAGTTGTTGTTGATGATGCTTTTATTTTATACTAGCCCACTGGGCCTAGGCCCTCTCAAGGCTAGTGGTGGAGGAGGTGGTACAGAGTTTAAAGTCACGTATATGTCAGTAGTTATATGTCATTGTATAAATTTATCGCTCTCAGGAAGTGACGAATAGGGGTGAAATTGAAAGAGTCTGAGTCAGAGAGGATGCCATGTAATGAGGTGTTCAGCAAGAATCTCCGTCTTTCAGATGCATAGACGGGACAAATACAAAGAAAGTTAAAACAGTCAATGATGTATGGCAATGTTGGCATTCAGGTGGTGGACCACGAGGGGTGGACATCAGGTAACCATGTGTGAGGCGCGTGTGGCCTAAACGTAATCTAGTTAATAGGGTTTGGTCTGCACGTGAACCATTAATTGAAGAGGGCCACAAGTGTATGTCATCCTTAATGGAGCGAAGGTGGCCAGTTAATGGTTGCGCTCTCCACTCAACTCGCCAAGCGTCATAAACATGGCGACGGAGGACAGGGAGCATATCCTCCGAACGCAGCAAAGTAGTAGAGGGTGTACCATGACACGCTTGCTTAGCGAGGAAGTCTGCACGCTCATTCCCGGGAATTCCTACATGCGCGGGGATCCAGCACAGTGTGATGGAACGATTAGCGCACTGTAATTTGTGTATTGTGTGGATGATAGTCTTGACCAATGGGTCCTTGGGGGCAAATACACATAAGGCTTGCAGTGCACTCTTTGAGTCACTACAGATAACGACCCGTGGAGAGTTCCTCGACAATGAAGAGATGGTGCTTAAAGCACCTTGAATAGCCCATAATTCAGCAGTGAAAACCGTGGAGTGATGGTGTAAGGTACTTTGAGACAAGCCATGGTCTGAGACTGCAGCGCAACCCACGGCATCCGCAGTTTTCGAGCCATCGGTGTAAATGAAAACAGCCGGGATGTGATCATCAAGATGTTGTAAAGCGAGATGTCGACATTGAGATGGGGCTTGGGCATCAAGTTGATCCGCTAAGTGAAAGCAAACTGTAGGGTGTTTTAGGGTCCACGGAGTGATGTGACTAGGAGGGGGAGTTATGGGAGGAACGGTGATACTGTAAGTGGAGAGCAATTGGCGAGACAATATTGGGAATGGCACTGGAATGGTTGAACGATAGTTATCTGTGGAATGGAATAGTTCTAGTAGAGTTGGGTCATGACGGAGGCGAACAGCCGTACGCATGAGGACTAATCGACGGTGGTAGGCTAGAGGTAAGGTCCCAGCCTCACATAGGATATTGGAGACACGAGAGGAACGGAATGCCCCCGAGCTAATGCGGATGCCCAAATGGTGTACGCTGTCGAGGGTTCCTAATGTGGAAGCAGAGGCCGTGCCATAGACAGGGCTACCATAATCTAGGGCTGAGAGGATGGTAGCTCTGTAGAACAGTAAAACCGTAGCGCGATCTGCGCCCCAATGGACACGTGCGACTGTTTTCAGAACATTCATTCTCTGGAGGCAACGTGCCTTTAAGCAGGCAATGTGACTCTTCCAATTGAGGTGAGTATCAAAGATTAAACCAAGGAACCTGGTATGTGGAAGGATCTGAATATTAGAATGTCCCATGGTGAGAGTAATGGACTGTTTACGTAAATGTCGAACATTTCTATAGAATACAACGGCGTTAGTCTTTTCAGCAGAAAATTGAAAACCAGCAGTGGATGCCCAAGAGTGGATGGATTTTAGAGCAATGTTGAGACGCCGTTGTATGTGAGTCAGACTGGGAGAAGTATAATATATTGCGAAGTCGTCCACATACAAGCTATACGATATTTCAGGTGGGAGGCTGCGTATGACACTATTGATCGCCATAATAAAGAGTAAGCTGCTAAGGGCACATCCTTGTGGTATTCCATTAATTTGTGACATAATGTCCGATAGGAGACCATTATTTTTGACCTGGAATGTACGGTTAGAGAGAAAATTTTGTAAAAAGCAGGGAAGAGGACCCCGCATGCCAGAATCGTGTACATTTTTTAAAATCCTGTGTCTCCATGTTGTGTCATAAGCCTTAGCAATGTCAATAAATATTGCCACTGTGGGTTGGTTCTTGGAGAACCCATCACGTATTTGGTGTTCAAGGCGAATAAGTGAGTGCAGTGTAGAACGGCCAGGGCGGGAACCATTCTGATATGGGGATAGGAGGGCATGTGACTCAGCGTAATGTAAAAGTCGAGGATTGATCATTTTTCCATTAATTTGCAGAGGCATGAGGTAAGCACAATCGGTCTGTAATTTGTGGGAAGACTATGATCTTTTCCAGGCTTCAGTACGGGTATAGTGTAAGCATGCCGCCAAGACGGTGGGAAGTAGTTACTTATCCAAAACTGATTGTACAGTTGTAAAAGATGTTGTAGCGCACGTGGATGGAGGTGACGGATGAGAGCGTACGAGAATCCATCCGGGCCAGGAGTAGTGTCTGTACACAGGTCGAGCACGTGTCGCAATTCCGGAATTGAAAAAGGGGTGTTATATTCATGTTTTTTCCCGCTATGAAAAGATAGCGGGCGAGATTCCTCCATACATTTATAACGAAGAAATTGACGAGGCAATGACTGGTCTGAGCTGACGTGACAGAAATGTTTGGCATGTATGGCAGCGATGTCAAGGGGGTCATGTGTAAGCGAGTCCGAGGCAGGGTCTTTGAGTGGAGAGAGTGGATGACGTACAGTGCGTCCGTTGATACTGCAAAACTTTTTCCATAAAGTAGAGAGAGGGGTGCGGGAATTGAAGGACGAGATATATGATCGCCATGAAAGTATCTTGTTGTCAAGGATACTGCGTTTGACTACTGCACAGATCTTGTTATAGAACGTTTTAAGGGCAATTTTTTCAATAGTGATGGTTATAAGGTCAAAGTAACGATTAGTGGAAAAAAGTCGGGGGGGAAACAGTCTTTAAACGCCGCTGCCTAACACTCAGACGCTTAAGAAGGCGTTCCACACGATGCTTGAATTTTATCATTTGGGCTAGAGTGGGCGTCCACCAAGGGACCTGGCGAGGGTGCATCAGCAAGGAGGTAAGCGGGATATGAGGGCGAGCAATGGAGTTCAGGAAGGACGAAAAATAATCAAAATTGTGTGCAGGGGAAGAGGTAGGGGAGAAGTCCGAAACGTCTGCAGAGGAGTGCGTATAAGACGTCCAATCGGCTTTAGAGAGATTATAACTCGACATTTGAGGGGAGGATGAAGGGCACAAATACTTAAGGAGTATAGGGTAGTGGTCACTGGAGAAGCGATCCTGTAAAACTGACCAGTCAAATAGGGGAGCTGCGTCATCCGAGGCAAAGGAAAGATCAACAGCAGAAAATGTACAGTGGGTAGCAGATCTGTAGGTGGGGGTGTCAAAGTTGAGACAACAAAGAGTAGAATAAAGGAGATATTTTTCAATTTTATCGCCTGGGATGTCTGTGTTTGGGTTGCCCCAAAGGGGAGAGTGTGCGTTAAAGTCGCCCAGAATAAGGTACGGTGGGGTCAGTTGTTGTACTAGTTGATGAAGGTCTGAAGTATTGTAATGACAGGAGGGTTGATTGTAGGAGGAGCAAACAGTCAAGGAAGGAAGGTTTGGTAATGAAATGGAGACGGCAGTTGTTTGAAAAGGGTTGGGGTCAAGGGTGACAGGAACAAATACGCACAAATAGTGCACAAGGATGGCCGTTCGGAGATGTGAAGGGGTTATAGGGGAGCTAGCAGCAACAGTATAATGCCTGGGGGGGACAACAAAATTGCCTACATGTTGGAGGCAAATGCATAATGGTGAATATAATTTAAGTAATCGTTGTAATTCTCCCATACGGAGGCGAGTTTGGTATCCGTTTATATTCCATTGCAAAATGTTATATGCCATCAAGAATAGGATTGTCAGAGTCATCGACAATAGAGGTCTCTTGAAGAGAGTCTGGTAAAGGTTGTGAGTGTGGAGAGGGTTGTGTGGATGGAGGTGAAGGGGTAGATGTAAGGTCTGTAAATTTGTCAGAAATAGCTGTGAATTGTGTGACTAGTTTAGGAACAAGGGTGGGGCAGTGGAGGAGTTTTTGGCGCAGAGTGTTCATAAATAGATAAGCGGAGGTAACATCTTCATCAGGGTTAGGGGGAAGTGTACGTGTGGTGACAAATTCCTGCGTCCGAGCAAGGAGGCAGGGATCCGTGGCACAGATATGGGGTGTGATGAAATTACGGAAACAAATTGGACATCCACATTTGTCAGGTGGGATATTGGTGTGACATATCAATACAGGAGATTGTGAGGGGCTCGGGGTATGATGAGTCTTTATCGAAGGTTCGTCAGATGATGGTGTCTTAGGGTTAGCAGGAGTTTGAAGGGGAATGTCTCTAGGTTTGGGAGCATCGGGATCTGGGCAGTGGGGAACGGCTAACGGAACATGTCGCTCAAGGTTACAGGGAGGATCAGGCGTGGTGAGGGTGGTACGCACATTGACAGGAGGTTGGTGAACATCAAATCGGGATTGCGATAGCTCTATATTAGTCAAGTCAGAATCCAACAGGTTATTGTCCTTCAGGAATCTCTGCATCAAGTCCTTGGGCGTAAGATCAGATTCACAAATATGGGTGACACAATAACAAGGAGTCGGGTGAATTTGAGCATCTTCCGCTGGAGCTCGCTTGGAAAGAAATTTGTGAAGATGTTCGGTGAGTACTGTACGGGTAGAAGTCTTGTGCTGAAGTAGAAAGAATCGGCCGCAGTTATGGCAGCCACAGTCCGGATCGTGGGTAGGCATAACCCACTTCTGTGTGGTGGAACCGAGTTTCGAGGTCCGGGATAATGACCGGATAGGACTTGCAACCTTACGCTTTTTCCGAGGCTGCGACTGGGTGGAGCGAGATTGGGGAGAAATCTCTATATCTGGTACTGTGTTACATTCCATGAGGTTCTCTTCGGCAGTCATGTTCCAAAACTCAGTATCATCGGTCAAGTTAGTAAATCCCTCGAACCTGTTAGAGGTGGATAGGTCCGGGGAGTTAAGGTGAACTAAACGGAAGGTATCATTGGTGGGGTAATGTTGTGGGCTAATAGGTGGTGCCGGAGGCTGCTCTGGACGCTGGTGGTCAGAGGAGTCAGCGGGTGTAGTTGATTCATACTGTCGATATGGAGGAGATTTACCTTCCTGCCTTAATTGTGCTGCAGCAGACCGGAAGGAGAGTCCTTTTGTGGCCTGTAAATGTAATCACGATGAAACGCAAAGTGCGGGCATGTTCTGTCATTGGCTTTGTGGGACCCGTCATTATTTGCACAACGGGGCGCGCTGGCTTGACAATTGTTGAGAGCATGTTGTTCTGAGCCGCAATTTAAGCAACGAGCATTGAGAGCCAGACACCGTGGGGTTGAATGCCCAAGCTTCCAGCAATTTGTGCATTGTCTCGGCTTGTTAACATACCTTCGTACCTGCAGTTGGCGACCTGCAAGACGGACATGCATAGGGAGGTCATGGCGCTTAAAATAGATTTTGACAATGCGTAGTGGGGGCCGATTTCCACGCTGAGGAGCAGTATAAGTGTCAACTTTAACAACAGTGGGGTCAGTTCTTTGCAATAATTTTAAGATACGATTGGTTGAGTCTGTAAAGCTCTGATCTGCAAATTCGAAGTCGGAAGGGAGCACAACCGTGCCAGTACACTGATTCAGGTATTCATCTGGTTTACCAGTGTATCTGTCGTTGGGGGTGTCGAGGTAGGCTTGTAAGGCTTCTGATTGCTCCTGTGTTTTCACCTCAATCATGCGCTTGGCCGATCCAACAGCATGCATGGTGAAGTCACCAATATCTTGTGCGAGAGTATCGTATAGACTGAAATCATCCATAGGTTCACCAGAGACCGTGAAAAACCGTGACCAATCAGGGGGACTGAACATAGCGTTATAAGTGTTCTTCGAAGCAGGGGTATACGTGTTACGTTTACGCCTTTGTCGGTTATGCGAAGGTACGAACGGTTGAAGCGTGTGAATGGCAGAGGAAATACCGGCAAGGTCTTTTCCTGTACCTGCATTAATGGCCCGTTGAGATCGTGGAGGTACAGAAGCAGGTTTAATTGAGGTAGGAGATCCTGCATTCGGAGGGAAGATGGTAACAGATGGAGTCACAGACGGGTCAGGGATGCAAGAAGCATCCGTAGGGGTGTCAGCTGAGGGCATGCGAGGTTCTTCATTAAGGTTGTCAATGGAATGAAGAGGTAGGCTAAGGCTAGAATCATAATCTGGTAATTTAGAAGTTAAAGTCGAGACTATGGGGTTGTCATCACTATTATTGATCACAGAGGCAGTACTGTGCATAGGAATTGATGCCGGGGAGATCACCTGATGGATCTCACTACCCGACGATGGAGAATTCGTCACAGTATCCTTAGGAGGTTTGCCAAGGTCTGTGGGTGCCATGCCTGAGTGGGGAACTCCGGCACTGTTGGCAGCAGGGGAAGGGTCATTGAGGCAGTCCAATTTCTCGCAGGGGTCGGCGTCGGAGGGGGCAATTTTAGATTCCATAGGACGAATATTTCTAAATTCATCTGAGTCAGATTCCAAATCCACCATGGAGCCACAATTAGAGGACGGGACGACCGCCCTAGGAATTCTTGCAGATATACACCCCGACTAATGCACCTTAACCCTCTCACCACGGATGGGCTCTTAAACACCCATAAAAAAGCATATACCAGGTACCCGGAAGGACTCTTGAACACCCCTGTAGTTGAAAGCCTGTGAGCTTCGTGTGGAGGCGTCGGTCCGACGCATGTAAACAACAGCCGGCTGGACCGACGCCCCGCATCTCCGGCCACAAGAAGGAGAGCGGCGCTTGTTCGTGTGTGCCTGTATGTTGTTGTTAAGTATCGAATAGTAGTCTAGTAGTAGCTGTTTTGACCATAAAGTTATCTCCAATGAAATCATCATCACAGCTCAACCAGTTGACTTAGAGAGCTCTACTTAATGCCATTCTACAGGTAAATAACACAGCTACGCTTGGGGATGCGCGGGAATGCGGGAATAAGTCTGATTAACGAATATACGGTAGCCTAGCCTAGACGTTTTTCGGCCAAAACACCCGGGTTTCGAGGAATATATATATAATACATAGCCGGTGCTGGAGGGTTAAGGGCCGTCGATCGCCGACCCAGCACAAGGGTTAGGGTTTGGCATAAAAGTTTCCCCTCGCTCGAACACGTCGGGTACCACAGTTCGACGGGTGTAGGGATTGCCGACCCACAACACCCTCCAACGAAACCAAAGAGTGAGTACGGTCGTTTACCTCATGACAGTCACGGTGCTCCCAAAGGAGGGGGCAGCGGGAAAAAGGGGAAAACAGAAAGGATGAGAAATGATAGGGCCCACTACAATTAGTTGGGGGCAGCAGGAAGGGTGGGCATGCGGGCATGCACTCCCCTCCTGCCGCCTCCGTCAGCCCCCGCACGTGTTCAAAAGTGAAACCAACGAAGCAGGCAGAGCGGGGGTGGAGAAGTGGAGTGAGGTAGAGAAGTGGAGTGAGGTGAAGAAGTGGAGAGAAGTGGAGAGAAGTGGAGAGAGGTGAAGTGAGGTGAAGGGGAGTGAGGTGGACCTGTTTCAATGAAGCGGTGAGTGTTGATTCTTATTTTTCGACCATCAACTGAAATTATAGTTTCATATTCAGTAGCCTACTATATGCGCTAGACTGTACAGTATATTAACCTAAAGTACAAATAGGGTAGCCTAACCAAAAGTAGCCTAGCCTAGCCTAGACCTATTCGTTGTCATGGGTGCATGAAGTTCGTTCAAGTTTCCCTTCTTCTGAGGTCGCATTTATTCACATGCATGAAGTTCGCTCGGTGAAGTTTGTTCTCGTTTCACTATTACAGTACTTATTCGATATTTGTCGGATTTTTTTCTTTCAGGTCGGTTTTTTGTCCTCTTTCAGATCGGACACAGCCGGACTTCGGACATCTCGGATTTTCGGACATTTCGGACAGGGTGTCCCCCCAATTAGTCCGAAATAGCGAGGGTTTACTGTACTTTCCAAATGCCTTCTCTATCCACTCTGTCATAGGCCTTCTCCAAGTCCATAAAGGCAACATACACCTTTTGTTGCTTCTCCAGATATTTCTCCACAACACAATTCAGGGTAAAAATCTGATCTACACATCCTCTTCCCTTCCTAAAACCTCCCTGCTCGTCGCCTATCCATTTCTCCGTTCTCACTCTCACTCTCTCAATCACTACCCTACTGTACACCTTCCCTACTACGCTTAAAAGACATATTCCTCGGTGGTTACCACATACTCCTCTTTCCCCTTTGCCCTTATATAGGGGGACTATTATGCCAGTCTTCCAGTCGTCGGGTGCATTCCCCTTCTCCCATGCTAGTTTGCACATTTTCCATACCCATTCAATCACTATCTCACCACCATACCTCAACATTTCCCCCCACACTCCATCTGTTCCTGGTGCTTCCCCTACTTCACTCTTTTCATAGCTTCCCACACTTCTGACCTCCTGATCCCCACCTCCTCCTCCACTACTTCTCCTCCCCATACCATATCCAACTATGTTTGCTGGCTCTATATTCCTTACATTTAGCAACTCATTGAAGTACTCCCTCCATCTTTCGCTCTCTTGCTTCTCGGCTAGCATTCTCCCATTCTTATCTTTCACACCCTTACTGTTTCCCTTGTTACCTTCCCTAACTTTCTTGACTTCTTTCCAGAACAGTTTCTTACACTCCCTCCATTTTACACTCAGATTCCTTCCAAATTCCTCATCTACTCTTCTCTTACTTTCCTTCACTACTCTCTTCACCACTCTCTTTCTCTCCACGTACCTCGCTCGTTTCTGCCTCTCCAAATCTTCATTCCCTCTACTACCCAACCACTCTCTATACACTTTCTTTTTGTCTTCCACAGCTAATTTTACCTCTTCTGTCCACCATGCTGTACCTTTCACTCCCCTCCCTCTTCTCCTCACTCCACACACCTCCTCACATGCTGCACAGATCTCTTCCTTAAACACCTTGCTTATCTCCTCCACTTCCTCCATATCTTCCAGGTCGAACCCACCTAGTCGTCTTTCTACTGCTCTCCTGTACTCTTCCCTGATTTCCTCCTCCTGTAGCCTCTCCACCTTCCTCTCGCCTCCCTTCAGTTCTCCTCACCCACTTCTTTTGTATCCTACCCTTATCTACTACTACATAATGATCAGACAGACCCCCTCCAATACACCTATACACCCTAGCATCCATCACAGATGTCTTCATTCCTTCATCCGCACATATATAATCAATCAGTGACTTTCGTTCCACCACTGCCTTATCCTTCATCGTCCACACCAATTTTCATGTGTACCTGTGTATCATTCTGTGTCGGAAGGTGTTGGCTATCCACAACCTCCTCCCCACACATACGTCCACAAGTGCACTACCATTCCCATTCACCTCTGACGGTACCCCCCACCCTCCCACCACTCCATCAACTTTCCTATCACCCACCTTACCATTCATATCCCCAATCAGAAATATTCTTTCGTTCTTGTCAAACTTATCCAGGCACGCCTCCACATTCACCCAGAACTCCTCTTTTTCTCTTACAAGTTTATCCTCTGTCGGAGCATACACACACACATTCACCCACGTTTGTATTCCTACTTTCATTCTCACCCACACAATCCTTGAACCCACAGACCCATATTCTCTTACACACTCCTTCCATTTGTTACTTACAAACAAACACGCACCTTCTCTCGCTGCTCCCTCACTTACTCCAGCACACACACCCATTCCACACTCCCACTCTCTCATATCTGTACCCTTCCATTTGGTCTCCGTCATTCCACATACATCCAGCCTGGCATTCACTAACACTTCCAGTACCTCTCTCTCTTTTGTGCCATCATTCATGCCACTCACGTTCCATGTACCTATTCTCAGAATGTCCGTAAGCTTGTCCATAGTCGGTCGGGGTTCGTCAACACAGGGTCCGTCTGCATCCGAGGATGATTGTTCGTTTATCGTTGCTACGTATTTTTTTCCGGGTGGGGGTCGCAAGCCCACCGACCCAACCTCTTTAGTCGCCTCTTACGACACGCAGAAGGCACGTATGAGACGCCGCCTGTAAACTCTTTTTATTATTTTTATATTAAATGATGATCTTTTTCGTACGTGTTTCTCTATAAACCTTAGTAATTTGTTAGTGGTTATGATATTCCTGATGAATGTCCCCCTCCAGACTTGAGATATCAGGCGCATCGTCAATGTCAATATTTAGTAGTCGCCCCGGAATCATTGAAGATTTTGGCCCTCCCTTCCATCCCCTTCCCATTCATCTGCTATATTTGGAGTCTTGATATATCAGTTTAAGGGCGAGTGAGCGCTTCGATGAGTGAGGCGAAGCATGCGGAAATAGCAGACGCATGAGAAGCACAAAGCTAAGATCAAGTTTAATTTTTATTTTACAATATTTTTTGCTAGTTTCTTCTAGTAGTGGTACCCACATCATATAGGACGAGTCCGTGAGTGTTTTTTTAGAGCGTTTCGCTCACGATGTGTGCCAATCGTATTTTGATCTCTCCTGGGCGGGAAGTTTGAAAGACAAGCTTGAGTTCAAAGATTGGCCATAAACAATGTTAAGGAGCATCGTCAATGATTCCGGGGCCACTACTAAATATTAGGTTTTCCTTCTTCCCTTCGGGACTCAAACCTAAAATTTGTTGGCATGCTGTACATAGAGAACAGAAAAGATAAATACTGTAATCTGAAAATTAGGTGTTATTTTGAGTAACAACACGGACGCCTTACTCCCCTTTATGAGGGTGGCCATACACAAAATGACCCCAAGTGGACCTATCCCCTATGCCAGTTAACTGAAGGACATACTGGGCTGACCAGTCAATTTGGGTCCGTCCGACTCGGAGGCCTTTTATGTATCTTTTTAGCACTATTTTTCTACAGTGGTGAGTGGCTAGTCCATCCACTAACCTGCTTCACCCTTAGGTAAGCAGTATGGATTTGTATAAGGTTTACTCCCCTAGACAGGTTATCGACTAGGCTGATAATCCCATTCACCCAGATTTGTATAAGGTTGTCTCCCCTAGATGGGTTGCCGACCAAAGCTAACGAGTCCCATCCACCCACCATCCACCCTTCTCCTTCTGCCA
The DNA here is from genome assembly GCA_032716605.1 of Paralithodes platypus. NCBI lineage: Eukaryota > Metazoa > Arthropoda > Malacostraca > Decapoda > Lithodidae > Paralithodes > Paralithodes platypus. The sequence continues at coordinate 29,118,745 of CM064550.1, forward strand.
AAAAAGACAACACCTTTGCTGCCAAGAGTTGGCTATACAGTAAACCCTCTCTACCTCGGACCTCTTGAGGTCGGAAACCTGTACTAGCCGGATTGGCATCGGCCTGTCGGACAAGTCCTCCCATATGCCAGACTTTTCCGAGATTTTTCCGACAGTCTCTAATAGTGTCGGACGGCGCTCTCAGTTTTCGGAAAACTAAAGGAAAATGTCCGTCGTAACCGTCAAATTTCATCGTCTGATAGCTCGTATTTTTACGTGATTTGTTCGACAGCTTCGAACAGTGTCAGACAACGCGCTCACTTTATCGGCAAACTAAGGGTAAATGTCCGTCAAAACAGTACAAATGGGGTAGTCTCCGTTTTCTATGTTGATGCGGACTTCCCTCTTGAAGTCAGAATTTTTCCGTAGTCTCCATTTCATGGTTGACTCCGACCATCCCTCGTGAGATCGGGTTTTTCCTCTTTCAGGTCGGACACTAGGTCGGACTCGGAGTTCTCGGAAAATCAGACATATCGCACTGGGCCTCCCCCTAATTAGTCCAAGGTAGAGAGAGAGGGCTTACTGTACACAGAAAACAGTAATTAATTATAAAGTTAGTCCAGCGCTATGTCTTTCTTGATTAACACTACCACCAATCCCTCTCCCTCCACTGCCAACATTGCCGAAACCATCACTTCTGCCAACATTGCTCAGAAAATATAAATTATAAAGTAAGTCTAGCAATAAGTTTCTATTGACTACTACACTACCACCACTCATCTTCCTCAACCAGACATTTCCAGCACCACTGTCGCTACTAAAGATGGTGACACACAGGCACGTACACCATGTATTTAATAATAGTCTGGTATCCACAATAATTTAATACAATAGTCTATTTGTTAAGTATTTTGGCAATTTATTCAAGTTTCAAGGTGCTTGTTACAGATTTTGAACTACAATTGGTCCTTCCTAAGTTACACAAAATCATCCATTATCAGCCAGTCCACAACCTCTGAAGTGAATTATTACATGAAGTGAATTATTACATGTCTTACCTCAAAGACCTGGACAATGCCACTACTGAGGGCATACACCACTAGACTCTCATCACTGGATATGCTCAGCTGTACCACCGATGCACTCTGAAACAACATAACACAAAACGGTACCGGTACAGAACTAATTCACAAATGGGGAGGGGGTTGGAGGTATAAGAACAACAACAAAAAAGGCAGAAAGTGGAACTGAAGTGGACAGTGAAGAAGAATAAGGCAGAAAGTGGAACTGAAGTGGACAGTGAAGAAGAATAAGGTAGATGAGGAGGAGAACAATAATAATTATTGTAATTACTACCCCAGGGGGTAAGGGGGCCTTCATCTAATGGGGAAGAAAAAAAGTATACATACTGTACATACAGTACATACTTACAATTTTATGACTGAGTGCTCCACACATACGTGCAGTTTCAGTCTCTTGTCCTAATGGCAGCGTTCCAGGCAACCCTGTTAAGGGCTGCTTCACTTGTCAAGATCTTCCTCGGTCCACCCCTTGGTGCAGCTCCCTCTACAATCACAGACCTGCATTTTTTTCACCCAATTTTGTTCATCTATTCTCTCCACATTTCCATACCATCCCAATCTACTTGTACGCATCACCTCGCTAATACTCTTCATACCTAAACGTCTCCTCAGCTCAACATTTGTTATTCTATCCTGCAGCCCGGCCCCACACATCCATCTTACCATTCTCATCTCATTACGTTCCATTCTGTTGACATCCTCTACTTTAACGGCCCATGTTTCTGAGGCATACGTCATTGCACTTCTAACACATGAGGCATACACCTTTCCCTTCAGCGGGAGAGGCATTCTTTTCATGGTCAGAATTGGCAGCAGTTCTCTGAATTTCCCCCGGCAACATCTAATTCTAGCAACAGTGGCAGCCTAGGCCCCACCACCGGCGGAGATGGTATCTCCTAGGTAACAAAACTTGTCCACCAGCTCCAATGACTCATTTCCAAAATTCACAGCCACAGAATCATCACTAACACTGAGCTGTTCCTTATCCCATTCAAACTCTACATTTAGCAATCGTTCAGTGTGCCTTCCATGCTTCTCTTATTTCATTTTCTGCGTACACAATCTTCCCATTATCGTTTCTAATACACTGTTCACCTATAATATCCCTGTCATTTTTAACTCGCCTAGCTAGGTTGAAGATCCCATTGGGATTGTCAGTGTTACATACTTGTTCGAGGACCAGGTCTTTAATGCCTTTTTTAGCATTGTAAATAACTCTTTTGGCAGTTCGTTTAGCTGCCTGGTATTCCTTCTTGCTGCCTCCCTTCTTCCATGCTTTGAAGCATCTCCTTTTCTCTTTCACAGCATGTTCTACCTCATCGTTCCACCACCAGGAGGCCTTATTCCTGGGGTGACCCTTTGTTTTCCCACAGACTTTGTCAGTGGCAGCGATAAGGCTATGTTAAGAAAATTTCATTGACTAGTTACATCATTAGGCCTAGCTACCTTATTTCTATTAATTTCCTCCAGTTCACTATGAAACCTATCCCTAACTTCCTTGTTCTTCAGCAGCCACACTTTCCTTTTGGGCATGTATACCTTCGTGCGCTTAGGATCTCTGTATAAGCTCATGTCGCACACAAGTAGCTTATGCTGGGGGATACATTCTTTGCTCGGGATGAACTTTACATACCGAACCAGTTTCCCGTCTTTCCTGTTAACCAAGAAGTAATCTATCTGGCTACTGGAGACCTCAGAGTAATATGTGATCAGATGGCTCTGTCTTTTCTTGAACTTCGTGTTACACACAACCATGTTGAGTGCAACGCAGGACTCCAGTATATATTCCCCTTCCAGATTCCTCCTTCCGTAACCATTTCCTCCATGTACCCCCTCGTATTTATCTGCAGATGCTCCCACGTGACCATTCAGTTCCCCTCCCACGATTGTAATTTAATTCTCCGAGAGGCCTGAAATGGCACTGACGGTGTCATTCCAGAAGGCCTCTTTTATCTCTTTCTGTAGACCAGCTGTGGGGCATATGCAGATATCACATTCAGAATTCTTTCACCAACTTTCAACTTCAAAAAAATTAGCCTTTCACTACGGTACCTCTCGTAATCTGAAGCATATGCCTCACGCATCCTACTGCGTGTCGTACAAGGCAATAGACTTGTGGACCAAGAGCCATTACTATGCAATAAAGTCATTATCTTAGCACTGTCTTGGTATGGCACTGCCGAGGCTGGTGGGGTGCGGATAGGTGCCACAGGGGATTGAGTCTTACCTAGGCGCTGTTTGGCACCACACCTGTGTCGGCAACAATGCTTGCATGTTGGAGCAGGATTTTATTGTTCTATAGTCCAAATTGCATAATATACAATAGACTCTTGTTATGGTGCTGTCTTTTTGTAACACTGTTAAGGCTGGTGTGCTTGCAGATACTGCAGATGCAAGTGCTGCAGGGGGACTCTGTTGAGTCTTGCTGAGGCACGGTTAGCACTATACCAACATCAGCCACAGTGATGACTTGGTGGGGCAGTGCTGTGGCGGGACTTTATTGTACTACAGTACACTCCAACTACTGAAAGGCAACCCCGTCTGAGCCGTTACAATGCATGTAATGGAAAAATTACGCTAAACCATTGTATGTAATACATTCAAAAATACAATGATAAGTTTTGTTCTATGCATGTTTTTGTTTTTTTTAATTTAATGACAACACACTAGGCTGCCTGGTCTATGAAATTCTCCTTTGTCAGTTCTTTAGCTGTGAGATCCTCTTGCAAGATCTGATCCTACTTCCTGTTTTTGTCTCCAAGCAACCAAAAAGAAATTGTCTTCATTCGATTAGGAAATTAGGACACGAGACTGAAACTGTACTTCTTAAATTTAAAGGACATGAGACTGAAACCGTACTTCTTTAATGTGTCTTTAACCCTTGGGATCCGGGGGGCCTCATATGAAGTTTGGTATTTTCAAACTTCATAATTCAGTAGCTACTGATTGAGATCACCTAGAGCAGTCAATATTTTTGCAAATTGTAGAACGTTTTCTTGTCTGTAGACTGCCGTTGAGATGACATCGCTACGTTGCGTGGTTGCCGAGTTCTGATGATTATATCGGCGACTTTTTAGCCGCGCATTTTGCCTCATATGAGGCCTCCCGGATTCCAAGGGTTAAAGTGTACCGGTATGTCAGTAATGGAGATCTTGTGTTAGAGTCATGTGATAAGTGGCTTAAAATGTGATACAGATACTTGTTCACCTCATCAAAAGCTTACATTTGCTAAACAATGTCTTCTAAGATCAACAGGTAGAAACCGTACAGACTTTAAATTACACTGACGGGCCCTAGCAAGATCTTAGGATTGTCTGCTACGGCCCATATCTAGTCATCAAAGAAATCAAACACAAAATTTGCACACATGTGCTACCTGTGGGCTCGCCTATTATCCCCTTCCCGCCTCTTGATGTGACCATACATATCTTTTTCACTAATGCCCCAAATACCTATTTGCCTAGAATTTGACAATTTGGCAAATATTACCATTCAGCAGTGCAAAATTAATTAAACATTACCACAGCATGACAGCTGGTGATCTTAATTTTGAGGCAGTTGCAAAGTCACAGATAAAAGTTGTAAAACATATTCACAGCTCAGACTTCAAGTTGTCATGCTAGTTTGAAACAGAAAATAAATCGGAACAATAATTTTTCCTGGTCAAGCTTTATCCAAGTGCATTGAGTACTGTTCATATAATATATGACTGTTACTGTACTCACCCCAGTAGGTATTTGTGTCTTGAGTGTGAGTGATTCATGGTCTAGGACGTAGATGGTTCCACTGTTGGCCCCAAGGAGGATCAGGGAGGGACACAGGTCAAAACATAACACCTGTAAATACACTTAATCAGAATAAAATTGGATACAAATCAAAGTGTGACCAGTACACCATTTCAATCAGTGCCAACATAACCAATATTCTTAGATTATGCTAAGTTAAGTTAGGCTAGAAATTTAAATTGGCCATGGCTAATTTGGTATTGGTTGCGATCTATCTATCTATCTATTGTACAGTTCGCCACCTGCAAGTGGCACTGATGAGCATGCCGCTCTTCATTTTTTTGCATAAGGTTTATTCTCCTAGACAGGTTGCCAACCAAGGCTGACAAGTCCCATCCACCAGGATTTTTATAAGGTTGTCTCCCCTAGATGGGTTGCCAACCAAGGCTGACGTGTACAATCCACCCAACGCCTTGATCCCCGAAGGGTTCGCCACAAATGAATCGCCTCCATGAACATCTGTCATCCGCTGCCACTCCTCCTACCAAACACCACTTTCACCCATATACTGTACAGTACCTCTCAACTCTATCCCTCGCCCTCACTCTCGGTCTGCTTCTCACTCTCTGCCCTTCCGCCTCACTCTCATACACTCTTTTAGTAATTTTCTCACTCACCATACACTCTACATGACAAAACCACCTTAAGATATTTCTCTTTAGACTCTTAACCCTTCCTACCCGGGCTGCCTTAGGTAAGGACAGCTCGAAATAAGGGCCACTACCCGGTCTGCCTTACCTAAGGCGGCAGCTTAATAGCCTAATTAAGCTTGGTCTGAACGCCGTGCGTACGACGTATGTCAACAAACCCAAGCGTTGCGTCACCGCACCTCCGAAAACAAGAAGGAGAAGACTCTTCAATGTTATTGTTCTGACGTAAGACGAAATTAGTGTCTGAAAAGCCCCCATATTGGCAACATCTCTGCAATATTTGCTCCACTGAAATCGTCATCACAACTGAACCAGTTGACTTACAGAGCTCTACTCAACGCCAAAATACAGATTGAAAACCGCACTACGATTATAGATGAGTGGGAAAGTTCTAGCAGTGAAAATAAACATAAATACGGTAGCCTAGGCCTAGACGTTTTTCAGCCATTTCGCCCGGGTACGGGCGACCGTCATTAGGTAAGACTGCCCGGGTAGGAAGGGTTAAGCACATCCACCCCACATCGCTTTCACACTTCCTTATTTGCTGTCTATCTCTCCAAATTCACTCTTCTCACTACAGTTATCGTGGATTCACGATAGTTATTGGTGTAACATACGTTTTCGATGTATAATACCCTATCATATTTGTATGTAAGCTTGATAAGTTAAATAAGGCCTATTATACGAAAATATGGTATTTATGAGTCTTTAGGAATAATTATATGACGATTGTCATATAACTATGTCGTAATATTAAAAAGGTGGTATGATATTTACCACTAGACGTCCGCTACAGACTTAGCAATATCCGCTAGATTAGTAGCAGGTGATGACGTGTCTAGTGAGACGCGAAGCGCCAGAGCACATTTAAATTTCGTTCTGACAACAACTCCACTCCTCAGTTCGCCGCGATCCTAGTGGTGGCTTTCATCAAGCTCTCATAATCACAACTTCATCCGACTGACAGACAGACAGCTGAGCTTATTATCACAATTTAAACCTCTTTAACATTATATATTTCCTTCTTTGTTGAGCGCGTTCCTCGTGGCTGCTCCGGTGTACCCTCGAAGTAAACAATCTCCCAATAGTGTTCCTGAGGTAGCCATTTGTTTACCAACCATCATCAGTTCATACAAGACCTGACTATAACATAACTTTTCTATGGTGATTTAAAGTGAGTTACACTCCCGGTATTTGTTATTCATTTACAATTTATATGTGCGGACCTTTTTAGTCTAGGTAAAGTTAACTCAACTTCCTTAAATCCGCCATATTGGTGCCCAGACCTGTGACTTTGACCCACAATTTATATTTCCTAGTTAGTTAGGTATTATGAGCATGGGCAACGTTGTGGGAGGTTGCAGATCGAAGGATCCTGGAGGGGTAGGTCTCGGATTTATCCTGGAGGAGGTAGTAGTGGACGAAGTTGACCGCATTGCGGTAATTGGCCACTCCTACGTGACCCGTTTGAAGGCAGCAGACCAGGGCCCTGTAGATTACAGGGGGGTGAGTGGGGATCGTCAGTTTAAGTTTCGTTACTTTGGGGTGCCAGGGGCTAGCATCGGAATTCTTAAGTCCTCCGATGAGTGGGGTAGGCTGGTACGGTACTATACCGGCCTCTCTATACCTATTTGCTCATCGGGGGTAACGACATAGCCGCCGACACCGACCCTCGTGAACTCGCTGTAGCCTTAGGGGACCATTTTTTTATTTATTTATTTTTTTTTTTTTTTTTTTTTTCCTATGTGAAGGAGGGAAACAAAAGGCATAACTGCCTGCAGCGAGTGCCTCCCCCGGAGTTGAAAGTGACCGGGCCAAAATCAAGGGACGTTCGAGCTAAAATGCCTGGACACACAGAGCTTGAAACAATTTAAGTCATAGGAAGAGGGAAAGACTGATTCTGGGAGAGAGTTCCAGAGCTCAGCAGTTGAATAGAAGAAAGTCTGAGAATAGCATTTCACTCTTGGGTTGGAGAGTTGTACAGAGTAGGGGTGGGATTGTGTTGCAAGGCGGGTACTACGTACCCTACGTAGAGGAGGTGGTATACACTGGGAAAGCTCCGAGGAACACTGATTATTGTAGTAGCGATAGAATAGCGAGAGAGATGCAACATTGCGGCGAAGAGAGAGAGATTGCAGAGAGTTGGTGAGTGGACGGGAGTTAATGATACGAAAAGGCTTTCCTTTCTACTTTGTCTAGGAGTGCGGTGTGAGAGGATCCTCCCCACACATGTGAACAATACTCAATACAAGGACGCACTGTGCCCCTGTACAGAGCAAGAAGCTGTGCAGGGGTAAAGAACCCATTGAGGCGGTTGAGCACACCCAGCTTTTGGGACGCTACCTTAGCGAGACTTGTAATATGGTCCTTCCAAGTGAGAGCAGAAGAAAAAGAGACACTGAGAACATTGAGAGAAGATGAAGGGTTGATTTTTGTATTGTTGAAGAATAAGGGATAGTCCTCTGGAGGTTCCTGACGGATAGTGAGATGGATAAATTGAGTCTTGGAAGCATTAAATGCAACAAGGTTTTCTCTACCCCAATTGGAAATAGTAGCTAGAACAGAAGATAAGTGCTTTATGGCTTCATTATGTTTGCTTTTGAGGGACTGCTGGCTGGGGCGTTCTGGAAAACTAATTGAGTGGTGTAAGGTAGAGTCGTCTGCATATGAATGGATGGGACTGGATGTACAGTTGAGAAGATCATTCATGAAAATTAGAAAGAGAATAGGAGATAGAACAGAACCCTGAGCAACACCGGAGTTGATAGGATGAGGAAGTGAGCGATGGCCGTCCACAACCGCAGCTACTGAACGGCCGGAAAGGAAATTAGAGACAAAGGCACAGATGGAGGGACAGAAACCGAAGGAGGGCAGTTTGGAAATTAAAGATTTGTGCCAGACTCTATCGAAGGCCTTCGATATGTCTAGTGCAACATAAAAAGTCTCGCCAAAATCCCGAAAGTTGGATGACCAAGAGTTAGTAAGATATGAAAGAAGATCACCTGTAGAGCGACCCTTAGGGCAGCCATACTGGCGATCTGAGAGCAGATTATGAGAAGAGAAATGCTTAAGAAATTTGGAAGCAATAATAGTTTCAAAAACTTTAGAGATACTGTACAAGAGATAAGAGCAATTGGACGATAGTTGGAGGGTTGAGAGCGGTCACCCTTCTTTGGGACAGGTTGAATGAGAGCAAACTTCCAGCAAGAAGGGAAGACGTTAGAGGAGAGACAGAGACGAAAGAGTTTGCCTAGGCAGGGGGTCAGAATGGAATCACAGTTTTTTAGTACAACTGGAGGAACACCGTCCGGACTGTATGCCTTCTTAGAATTAAGCCCAGAGAGGGTAGAAAGTACATCTTTAGAAAATATTAGGATATTAGGCATAAGTAGGAGAGAGGAGGGAGGAGTAGCACCGGAATCATCTAATGTAGAGTTTCTAGCAAAAGTTTGAGCGAAGAGTTCAGCTTTGTCAGAGGAAGAAGTGATGGTTGTGCCACCAGAGTGGATTAGGGGAGGGAAAGACGAGGAAGAAAAATTGTTGGAGAGGTTTTTGGCTAGATGCCAGAAAGCTTGGGAAGAGCTAGAGTTGGATAGTTCAGTGCATTTATTATTGATGAAAGAGTGCTTGGCAAGTCGAAGAACAGATTTGGCTTGATTCCGGGCATAAACATAGGAAGAATGAGATTGTTGAGTTTTAAGGCGTCGGTACCGTTTGAATGCTTCCTCCTTGTTGTGGACAGCAGTAGAACAAGCGTGAGTAAACCAAGATTTTTTTGCATTAGACTGAGAGAAAGAAAAAGGAATGTATGCTTCCATGCCCGAGAGGATTACCTCGGTAATGCGTTCAGCACTCTTCGAGGGTCCTTGGCCACGGAAGCAGAAGTCATTCCATGGGAAATCAAAGAAGTACTGCTGGAAAGCCTCCCCAGTCGGCAGTGCCAAAGTGCCACAAGCGCCGCCGGCTGGGAGGATCGGGTGGCCGTACTAAAGAGATAGGAAAGGACAGGTGACGGAGATAAGTTTATGGTCGGAGGAGCCCAAAGGAGAGAAAAGATTGACAGTACTGTATAAGAAGAAGGGTTAGAAGTCAAAAATAACTCAAGAATGTTGGGCCGATCTCCGAAGCGATCCAGGATACGGGTGGCTTGCTGGACCAGCTGCTCTAGGTCATTTATGATAGAAAAGACGTAGGCTTGTTCACCAGGTTGGTCAGTAGTGTGAGAGGAGAGCCATTGGCGATGGTGAACGTTGAAATCTCCTAAGATGGAGATTTCAGAGAAGGGAGAGATGGATAGAATGTGTTCCACTTTAGAGTTTAGATAGTCACAGAATTTGGGAAAGTCGGTAGAGTTAGGGGAAAGATAGACAGCACAGAAATATTTAGTATGAGAATGACAGGATAGTTTGAGCCATAAAGTTGAGAATTCAGAGGAGTCGAAATCGGGAACACGAGAGAAAGTGAGTTTGTTGTGCACGTATGCAGAACATCCGCCTTTGGGTTTGAAACTAGGATAGCGAAAGTAAGTGGATACAGAGAAGGGGCTGCTGGAAGTTTTCTCAGATACCTGGGTTTCAGTGAGGACAAGAAGATCAGGTTTGTAGGAGAGATGGTGTTCGACTGAGTGAAAATTAGAGGAAAGGCCTCAAATATTGCAAAAGTTGATAGTAAGAGTGACAGGCCGTGGTCCAGAGCATTTAGAGGGGTTGTCAGGAGAAGGTCGGGCATGTGTGGGGGCATTTATGGAACCCCCCCACCCCGTGGGGACTCCGAGGCTGGGCCTGTGTTCATTTTAAATAATTTTGAAGGAGGAAGTGTGGTGTGCATGTTAAGTGTAGTGAAATAGATAGGAGGAGGAGGTGTTTGTGAGAGCATGCTGGACTACTCTCAGTGTAAGTGAGGCACAAAGGGAATCAGTAAGAGAGGCCAAGCAAATGAAACAGGAGTTCCAGCAATTCCTTATCAAATGCCTACAGCCTCTCCTGGATATTGCCCTGTTCGATTGGTGCCTAAAATCTACCCCCATTCCACCTATTAGTCGCCTTGTACGACACGCAGTAGGACGCGTGGGGCATATTATTTTTTTCCTCCACCATAAGATGGAGGCCCCCTTACCCCCAGGGGGGCTCTGGCTGTCGAGGGTGAAGCGGGTGGCAAGTGTATTTTGCTTTCCCTGGAGTATCGCTCTAGGGTAAGGGGCATGCCAGTAGCCCAGTACAATAGGATTAGGATTTCGGTAAACCGAACCCTACGCACAAGGCTGGATGTCACACGTCACCGCTTCCTATCAGTCTCCTCAAAACCCCAGGATCTAGATCTCGACGGTGTGCATTTAGACATAGATACCAACAAGATCCTACACGATAAGATGACGGGAATGATAAAACGTTGGCTGGAACGTGACGCCGGAGTAGTAAGACTGCAACTCCCGAAATCTTGCATCCCGCCCATCATCTTCCCCCAGTAAATTATCCCCTTTCTTTATTTATTTTTTCCTTTTATTTTTGTCATACCCTGTACAGTATTTGTTTCCCTATTTCGTTATTACAGTCGACGCTCCATTTAACGGATTTCGGATTTAACGGACTCCAGCTGGTAAATTAGGCCTCTAAAATCAACCAAATTGTTTAGACATATCGAGTCTACACACACTCAGATGTAACATATAAACTAAACACTATGGTACACAATGCTAATATAATTGCCCAATAATGTATATATTGCTTATTGTTTGGCATTATGAGTATTGTACATATCAGTAATGGGCGAAATTGTAACTACTGTATCCTGGAGACGCCATTTGCAATGTTTACGTTTTGGCCTGACGCTACACTGAACTTTCGGTACAGTAACAATATCGTCACCTTTTTGTTTTTTTTATTTCGTAGGCTACAAATTTGCATCCACATAATATATTATGGTATTATTGGGTATTATTGTAATAAATAAAACACACTTTGATATTGCTTTATATTTATCCCATAAAATATTACGAACTATGAATACTTTGGTAGTATCCAAAATAGTAGGCTACAGTATTGCGTACCAAAACAGACCCTGCACCGTATTGTTTGACTGAACAGGGACGCCAAAATGTAAACATTGCAAATGGCGTCTCCAGGTAGGGTTTATCCTCCATAATGAAATAGTGGATGGACTAGCCAAAGGGATGCACTCCTTCCACCTAACAACAGTCATACCCTACACCACAACCGACCGGACAAACATCCTCAGAGAAGACGTCCTCCAAGACTTCAAGGAAGAGTGGAAAATAACCATAGCTGGCACACAATACAGTAACATCAAGTCAGAGTGGTCAGTGTGGAAACACTCCATCTACAAGAACAAAGCCTTAAACACCGCGGCTCTCCGCCTCAGAACAGGACACACCAGACTGGGAGGGCATATGTACAGATGGGACTGCAAGCAAATGAAAATTGCCCGTACTGCCTCACACCTGAGACAGTGGAGCATTATCTACTCCACTGCCACAGACATTACGGTGCCCGCACCCCCCTCAGAAGTGTAGTAACCCAACAAGGAGGAACATTCAACATCAAGCATATCCTAGGTGGAGGAGACCTACCACAGCACAGTAAACATGTCATCGCATCAGCCCTAGGAACCTACATCAGAACAACAAACAAAATCACAAGCATATAAAATTACCATCCAACTGAATCTGTACTATACCACCACTGATCATCATCATCATCTCTGACCTCACCCTCACCTTGACTTGAATCACACAGTACACATAGAGCAGTACAGTACTGTACTGTACTGCAACTGATCATCATCATCATCTCTGACCTCACCCTCACCTAGACTTAAATCACCCTGACCTCAAAAGACAACGACAAACTTACCCCTCATATACAGTACAGTAGTATAAAATCCACCTTTACTATCTCTCCTAACCCCTATTATACTAACAATTGTTCTTTTCACCCCTCCTAAAACGCCTGTGCAGTAATCTGGAGACACCACAACCCTCCAAGCAAACTGCACATTTAAACAATAAGAAGAAGAAGAAGAGGGTTTATTTACAATTTCGCCCATTACTGATATGTACAATACTCATAATGCCAAACAATAAGCATTATATACATTATAGGGCAATTATATTAGCATTGTGTACCATAGTATGTAAATAAGGTAAGAAAAACTGAATTTTTGTCATTTTATTAATGAATAGGCTATGGCCTAACCACTTTTCAGAGGTCATTTGCACTTAACGGACTTTTGCACTTAACGGACTTAGTTTCCCCCCTAAAAGTCCGTTAAATGGAGGGCTGACTGTATTTACTATTTTTTACAGTATAATCCTGCGTAACGGTATGCATTATATCTCAAGAACTGGGCAGTGTTATAGCATATTTGTTGTTTGTACATATATATGTACTGTATTATGTATGTTGCTTCGTAGTATACTATAAATGGAAAATATACTTGGTAAATGAATAATTAGAGGGCATCTGTGGACTCACTTTCTACAATTTCCCAGCTCAGCTGATGGATGACGAGTGGAGGCGAGTAGAGTTGTAAACTGATATTCTATTGGTCAATAAACTGGGTGTGACGTCACGAGCGATACTGGCATATGAATGGTTGTTGTGGGAGTACGTCACTGTCTAGACTCTAGACGGTGATGTCACAAATTCTCGCGATATTTGAACGGCTATAGAAATACACGTCAGTCCATATAATGATCCTCTTTTGTTTCTCAATCCCTCTACGACGTCACATTGATTAATTTATTAGCCTTGTATACGGGCCAGTCGGCCATATTTGAAATGGTGGAACTGTTGTTCAATGAATAGTGAAGTGTTTTTGCTTTATGAAAACACCTACAACATCTTCTATTTAACGGAATTATGAACGGAGCTTCCAGCGGCATTGTGTTAATTTGGCTGCAGACCATTATTCTCCAGTACACCAAGGGTAAGGGTTTTATACCGTCGTTATTTGGGTCCAAGCCTAGGCTACGTTTACCACGGAATCTTTAATGTCTATCCTCAATACAGACTTATTTCCTTCACTTACCTCGTCAATAATAACCCATATACTGTAGGTGTAGAGGGCATGAATTATATCAAAGAAAGAGTGATGTTGAAACATTATCTGCAATTTAGCCATATTGTGGAAGAGATCTACTGTACCGGTATTTAGGAGGTGGTTTCCGTTTGTGGATTTGTATATTTTTCATACAACTAGTACAGTATTATGACATAATTAATGCACTGTAATTCGCATATTGATATTCAAACAGTAATTGAATGACCGAGGTTAACCTAGTCTGATTTATATCGACTAACCTCACGGTATTTTTTACCTCCGAGGTTAGTCTAATATGTAGGCCCTAGGCCTATTTGCTGACCATGAAGCATGAATCATCCGAGGTTAGTCTAATTTGTAGGCCTATTTGCTGACCATGAATCCTCCGAGGTTAGTCTAGTTTGTATTTGCTGACCATAAATCCTCCGAGGTTAGTCTGATTTGTAGTTGCTAACAGCGGGGGTGTAGGGGCGCAGCCCCCACTATGAACACTAGGTTCGGTTAGGTTGGCTTGATTGGTTAGGTTAATGCCGTCGGATGAGTGTGGCGCAGTAGCTGACATGCAAGGGCTAGTTTTGTATCACACGTACTGAGTACTATGAACCCGCAGTAGCTGGCATGTAAGGGCTAGTTTTGTATCACACGTACTGAGTACTATGAACCCGCAGTAGCTGGCATGTAAGGGCTAGTTTTGTATCACACGTACTGAGTACTATGAACCCGCAGTAGCTGGCATGTAAGGGCTAGTTTTGTATCCCACGTACTGAGTACTATGAACCCGCAGTCGCTGGCATGCAAGGCCTAGTTTTGTATCCCACGTACTGGGTACTATGGACCCGCAGTAGCTGGCATGCAAGAGCTAGTTTTGTATCCCACGTACTAGGTCTAGGTTAGGTTGGGTTGTTTGGTTAGGTTAATATACTAGGTCTCAGAAACAAGATTCGTAGTGTTTACCCCGCAATTTCCCTATTTTTCATAGCCCTTCCCACTATCGGGGGCCGTGTTTTTAGATTCTTGGATAATGGGTAAATACTAATTTCCATCAACAAATTTTATTATAGAAAGCCTAATCATATAAATAACAAATCCACCAAAAATAAATACTTGAAAATAGCTGTGGTCTATCTATTGCCTATCTATTGAGCTATATATCTAAGCTAGCTGTGGTCCGTCTCCTTAATATTGACCGAAAAAACGCCCATTCTAATCAATCTCAGAGCTCTTTCGGACATCCTGACTGTTTACAAACGCCTTCTTTATGCAGTATAATTGATATTTAACCCCTGCTGGCAACATAGATGACGATTTCAATAATTCATGGGGGGGTGAGGGGGGCAAAGCCCCCCCCCCCTCAACCCATCGTGTATCCAACATTGGCATTATAACTAAGACCATGAAAACACTCATTTCTCAAAATGTGGACCAAAAAACATAATAAATAAGGGTGCGAGCCTATTCCCTATAATTACCCTCGCAGTTAGGCTAGCCTAATTAAGTTCGCGTCTCATTTTACTGATACCGCTCACGAGTCTAGTGTGGTAGGGTCCAAATATATCAGTTCATCTTGGGACGATACCGCACTCGCAGATTAACCTTACCGTTCACGAGCCAAATACGGGGGTGGGGGGGGGGGGGAAAGGGGGGTTTGAATACTTAGTATTGATAAATAGAAACACTTTGAATATCAAGACGCAAATTACACAGTGCACTAATGACATTATAATACACGTTGTGTGAAACATATACACCGCTGATGTAAAATTAAGCGGGTGTAAGATTAAGCGGGCTTTAAAATAAGCGGGTGTAATGACGCCATGTTGGCCGAGGGCTGGAATGACGTCATCGCTGAGGCCCGCCTTGGCTGATGACGTCACGATAGTCAACAACCAATCACAAGCAAGGATACACAACGTCTTGGCTTTGTTAACCTCTCCGCGGCGCACAGGGGGTTTTCTACAGGGTAAGACTGCGCACCTATGATGATTTTGGGACCTATTGCCAATTTCGATAAAAAGTACATCATCGTGTAGGGAATGTTTGCGTGCATCGGCCCATATATATTTGACCCCCCAAAAAATGTCTGGGGGGGGTAGGGGAACGGTCCGTAGTTGAAAAATGTGGAGCGAATGGCACCGCGCGGCTAGATTGTCATCGAGCGGCGAGATTTCCCTGCCGAATATTTACGCGCGCAGGGGATAGAAGGAGAGGGAGGAGGGGGTGGGTTACCGCGTATTATCACGTATATCTCCTTTTTCGAGCCCTTTTAGGCTATTTAGAGTATGTATACATGTGTAGGGCACCCATATAACAATGAATATGCCTCATAGTGACCAAAAATTGCAATATATAAGGGAATTATAAGAGAATATTTAGGCGGGAATGAAGATGTGTTGGAGGTTTGGCGGCAATTTATGAGCTGAGAGTGTGGTTTACGCCATACATATCACGTATATCTTGTACGTAGAGCACTGTCACGCTATAATACAGACTTGTACGTATGTATACGTGCCATATATCAAAATATATACAGTAAAAGTCCGTTAATCCGACGACCGATGATTCGAATCTCCCAATAGTCCGAATTTTTCAATTTGAGGCCAAATCCGAATTCACCCGATGGTCCGAATTTCAAGAAGTCCCAAAGTCCCCTTTTTGAGGCATTAGGCCACTCAAATGACACATAATGGAGCACACACATATCATATGTTCATGAATTCACTTTAAAAGTTTACCATTGTCATTGTAGCCTATTATCTACTTCAAAACATTCAGATTAATGGTCAAAGGAAGCTACTGATATAATCGTAAACACCTTCGTCTTCTTCTTCTTCCACATCGTCTGCTAGAGAGTTTGTTTTGCTCTTGAACGCATCCTTGGGACGCTCCGATGCGCTACTGGCTTGCACCGCATTTTCTGCAAGCGCATTCAGTCTTGAGCTTGAAAACGCACCTTTCAAGAAGTCCCAAAGTCCCCTTTTTGAGGCATTAGGCCACTCAAATGACACATAATGGAGCACACACATATCATATGTTCATGAATTCACTTTAAAAGTTTACCATTGTCATTGTAGCCTATTATCTACTTCAAAACATTCAGATTAATGGTCAAAGGAAGCTACTGATATAATCGTAAACACCTTCGTCTTCTTCTTCTTCCACATCGTCTGCTAGAGAGTTTGTTTTGCTCTTGAACGCATCCTTGGGACGCTCCGATGCGCTACTGGCTTGCACCGCATTTTCGGCAAGCGCATTCAGTCTTGAGCTTGAAAATGCACCTTTGGACGTATTAGTCTTGAGCTTGAAAACGCACCTTTGGATGTTCCGATACGCTACTATTTATAGTTCAGTGATCGGAGCATCCCAAGGGTGCTTTCAAGACAACAAGACAAGGGTGCTTTCAATACAATATAATATAACAGAGCACGTCACAAAAGGAAAATCACAAAAGGAAAATTACAAGAACCTCTCAGGGAAGTGCCGTTGTTAAGGCATTACTTCCCGAACCACATCTGATCTTCAAGAGCAAGACAAACTCGCTAGTAGACGGAAGAAGAAGAAGACGTTTATATCAGCAGATTCCTTTGGCCATTAATCTGAATGTTTTGAAGTAGTTAATAGGCTACAATGACAATGGTAAACTTTTGAAGTGATTTCATGAACATATGATATGTGTGTGTGCACCATTGTGTCATTTGGGTGGCCTAATGTCTCAATGTTTTCGTCATACACAGGTTCATAGGGGTAAAGTCCGATAATCCGAAAAATCCACTAATCCGAACGAGAGCCGGTCCGCTGCCCTTCGGATTAACGGAAGTTTACTGTACCGCATATAAACCAATTCATGCGATATTTACGCACATTATCAATGAGTTTCTATGCGTGAACCAAGGTGTGAGTGAGTTGTGGTGGGAATGAAAGGGGGAGAGGGTGTGCTTCGCCATAAATATCACGTCAATCTTGTATTTAGAGCACTCTCATGCTATAATAAAGACGTGTACATATGTAGGCGTCCCATATAACAAGGAATATACCGCATATAGCCCAATTGATGCGATATTTACGCAAATTGTGAATGTGTTTCTAGCAGACGGAAGCCTGAGAGGGGGGGTTGGGGGGTGGGTGGGTGGGAGGGAGGCATGCAGGGGTGCAGTGAGTGAGTGAGTCGTGGAGAGATGGAAGTCAGGCAGATCTCTAGATAGATAACCAGCTTAGTGATAATTGTGGAGGCGCCCCAGGCGTATTGATGTTTGGTATTTTGACCCTTATGTCTACCAGATGGCTGGTGTTCGTTGCCATCAACAGGTCTACAATAACATGAGTCAGGAATGGAGAGAGAGAGAGAGAGAGAGAGAGAGAGAGAGAGAAACTGAGACATGCGTATGTCGTACATATAAATGGACTTCAGAATTGCATTTTTATGCAAGCAGACATTGCATTTTAGACACATGTGAAGTACCACAGAAACATGTAGGCCATTGACTGTAAATAAAGTACTATATTTATAGACCACCAGCGACGGTGCTGAGTCAACACAGGCAGATTGCCTGTTGTGATAGAGGGCTAAATATAGACTGGTGTCTCCTTACACCTGCGAAAGGGTAGATTGCCACCAGAGAAACGTTTACTTATTTATTTCGAAGTAATATGCAATCTAAATGTATATTCGAGACCTACTGCAATTATTTGTATGACAGTCATGACTATGTATAATCCAATATACGCGCGTAGGCGAGACATAAGAAAGCTGGTTGAGCAATTTTCGACACCCACACAGTTATTATTCATTTTTATTTACAATATTATACAATACAAATGTATTTGTGAAGAGTATTTTATCCATTATTGTATTTATACCAATTTTGTTCCCAGACAGAGCTGCTGTAGCTGGAGAATCAAGGAGCGGCAAGGGTCACCTCGTGACCGCCTGACCGTGTGAAAATGAGTGGAGTCACACTGAGAGGGGCAATTTTGCTGAGTGTTTGGGCAATTTTTGACAGAATAAAGTTATATAATTACTAATTCTTGACAGAGACAAACTATTATAAACCTTGGCATGATATAATTGATAATCCCATCAATTTACAAACGTAAATTAGTGGGATAATTCATTTTTTTTTGTATATTGTCATTTCGATTGTAGACACGAAGTTTTGAGTGATATTTGGTATGAGCTCCTGTGGCATGGTTGGTAAGGTCGCGGACTGGAAAACTCAAAGTGTCGTAGGGTAGTGGGATCGAATCCAGGAGGGGGTTATGGGGAAGGTTTTATATTGTCTAGAAAAAAATTTTATAAATTTTTTTTTTTACAAGATCATGCCATTGTATTCAAACAATATGAAATATTCATAGAATATATCATATTGTAAGAATACAATGACATGACCTTGTTTTCTTTTTTCTTTTTTTTATTGTTTTATTTTATTATCATAGTAGGTTTGACATGATTTATTGAAACATATTTATTTTTGTACAATTCATTTGAGGTAAGAAAATAATTATATACACATTACTTAGGCTAATAACAAACATATATATTGATATACTAAAAAAATAAGGCATATTACATGTAAATCTTTGAAACTTATAAACTAAATAATGAAACATACAATTATATAATGTAAAAGCTATATCACAGGGACATCTTTGGAACTTATACATTATAATATATATGTTACATTATGAGGTAGCGTGATCAATTAGGTCAGGTCAGGTAAGGTAGGGCGCGAGTCCAGGGCAGGGCAGGGCAGGAGGCGAGTCCAGGGCAGGGCACGGGGCGAGTCCAGGGCAGGGCAGGGCAGGGCAGGGGCCGACACTCAGTAGTTCTTGAAGGTGTGGTAGTCCCTGAAGCAGTCACCCAGGCAGAGTGCAACTTTGCACTCGGCGCACATTGAGGTGACTCTTTTGGTCACATGGGGTTTCCTCACACTGGAGCTGCAGACGGTGCACTGCACCTGCCTGTGACGAGTGCCAATCAGCTCGGTGTTGGTTGTGTAGTGTCTTTCGACACCCAGCTGGATGCGGTCAGGAACGTGATCCCCACGCCATGCCGTACGTCTGTGAGTGGTGGTGCCATACTTCTCCAGGAGTTGGTAGGAGACGTTGTACACGAACTCCCGGAATTTCAGCTTCTGGTTTGGGGCCATATCCTTCTTCACCAACCACAAGTTGTAGGCGTTCAGCATCGTTATGTCAACTAGGTGGAGGAAGAGCTTGTGATACCACTTCACAGTCTTCCTCAGACACTCAACACCTGACAGCTGACAGTCAGACTTGTCCACCAGGCGCATGATTTTGGTGTAGTCCACTACCATGTCGGGCTTGTAGATTGTCTTCCTGGTTCGGTAGTGGATTTTGCCAGAATCCACCTGGGCACCTGTGTGGACGGTGGAAAGCAGGTGGACGTCTCGCTTATCCTTCCACTTCAGGGCTATCAGTTTCCCACACTTCTCGAGCTGCTTGTATTTCTGCCCCTTTCGTCGCCTTCTTCGCACATGCCTCTCGCGGTGTTCCTGGGCCAGGTCGTCTTCTGAAGGTGTGTCACTGGAGGAGGCATCTGTGAGAGGAATGACATCACCTGTGAACTTTGGCATAAACTTTCTTGTCTTTCTGACAGTCCCACATGACCCCGTTTGGTTGTCATAAAGAAACTGGCAGAGAGCAGGAGAAGTATACCAGTTGTCAGTGTAGATGATGTGGCCTTTGCCCAGGTAAGGTGCCAACATTTTCCTGACGATGGCACCTGACATGCCCATGGGGTCATTGGCAGCGGCTTTCGGTACGTCAATGTCAGTTCCTGTATACACGATCATGTCAAGCACTATTCCAGTTTCACAGTCGCACAACACGAAGAGCTTGATTCCGAACCTATGCCTCTTCAAGGGGATATACTGCTTGAAAACAAGACGTCCTTTGAAGAGCACGAGCGACTCATCAATCACCAAATTGAGGAAGGGGTAAAAGTATTTCCTATACCTCTCCAACAACATGGTGAACACATCCCGAACTTTCCATATCCTGTCAATCCTGTTAGGATTTTCGTTGTCTGCAAAGTGCATAAATCTTAGCAGCAACAAAAATCTGTCACGAGTCATGAACTTATTGAAAGTTGGGGTGGCGATGAGAGGGTCGTGCTTCCAGTAGTGTTGCAACACATGCTTCTTGATCAGAGGCATGAGGAACAACAAGGCAAAGAACGTCAGAAATTCTGCCACAGTCGTATCCACCCAGCCTCGTATTCTCGCTTTTGGAGAAAGGACGTCCAATCTGCCAAACACCCACCTGTAGTAGGCGTTTGTTTGGGCAACGATGTACGTCATTACCTCCATGTCGAAAAAAGCGAGGAAGAAGTCGCTTTCGTTCGCTTGATCATCACAGGGCCAGTCGTCAGTTGTTCCTGACGTCCCAGGATTGAACTGGGGCACGTCAGGTACAAAATTGACCCCGTCAGACCAATCGAACGAAGGCATGCCAGGGATCGGAATGTCGTCTGCGTCTGCTTCTGCGTCTGAAATATCGCTTCCATGGTCGCGATACAGCACTTCATCATCATTACCCTCCTCTTCACTCGACAGACGATGCCCTTCCTCGTTTTCGTCACCGACGTCGGACTCACTCCCACTGTCCACTCCCAAATCCCCCCACCCTTGGTCCCGTGCTAGGGCTTCGTCGTCGAAACCCGGGCTGCCAATGTCCTGCGAATCACCATCAAACAGCAGGGCGGCATACTTAGATGGTGTAAGAGTTTTCCGGGTCACTTTGGCACGTGCGGGAGTCTTATGGACAGGGACAGCAGAGGTGGTGGCAGGGGCGGCGGCGGGGGCGGCGGCAGGGGCGGCGGCGGCAGGGGCAGCAGTGGTGCGTGGCCTTGATGGCAAGATGATGGTGGTGCCTGTCGCCCTTCTCTCTGTTCCTTGGGCAGGGGCGGCAGGGGCGGCAGGGGCAGCAGGCAGGGGGCGGCAGGGGCGGCAGGGGCAGCAGGGCCGGCAGGGACACCAGGGCCAGCAGTCGCTTTCCCAGTCGCTTTCCCTCTCCCTTTCCCCTTCCCCTTCCCTGTTCCTTGGGCAGGGGCGGCAGGGGCGGCAGGGGCGGCAGGGGCAGCAGGGGCGGCAGGGGCAGCAGGGCCGGCAGGGACACCAGGGCCAGCAGTCGCTTTCCCAGTCGCTTTCCCTCTCCCTTTCCCCTTCCCCTTCCCTGTTCCTTGGGCAGGGGCGGCAGGGGCAGCAGGGGCGGCAGGGGCGGCAGGGGCAGCAGGGGCGGCAGGGGCAGCCGGGCCAGGGGCGGCTGGTGGTGTTGGTGGTGGTAGGGGCACTGTGGCTGGCGTACGGGTTCTTTTCCCTACGCCCGTGCCTTTCATTTTTCCTGCCCCCGCAGGTAATGCAGCCCTAGGGCGGCCTCCTGCGTCGCTGGTACCGGTGGCAGGGGTGGCAGGGGTGGCAGGGGTGGCAGTGGTGGCAGTGGTGGTGGTAGTGGTTGTTGCAGTGGCCTGGGTCGTGGTGGCAGTGTCCCGAAAGACCAATGACCTCTGTGCCATTGCCCTGCTTGCACGTGTTTTACGTGCTTTTGGTGCTGGTGATTCGTCCTCTGAGCTGTAGGGCGTGTCGTACTGGTAGCTAGGGTCTTTGGCAGCCACCCTCTGCCTTCCACGGCGGCTAACACCACCAGAAGGAGGGCTGGTTGTGTCATCAGGGAGCGAGCGTGAGGGACGTGTAGGCTCCATGACTAGTGCGTGGTTACTGGCGCGGTGGTGCTTGCACGAGTGCGGGGCGAGCGTTTGGCGGGGTGGTATCGAGAGTTGACATGTAGTACTATACCCACACCAATTTTCAGCCGCCTGGCTATAAACGCGCGGTTTTGGTACGTGTTCAAAGTCTCTGCTCTTAAGAGTCTACCCGCAGTGCGCCGGGGGAACTCTTAAGAGTCTCCCCGCAGCTCCCGGGTTAATCAACATGGCTATATTCTAGTTAATCGCCGTGTTTCAACCCCTCTCTTTCCCTGATATATTTCATACCCTCCCCAGCTATCGGGATTAGTATTGTTGAGGTAAGTGAAGAAAATAAGTAAGATATATGAGGATATAAATAAAGATTCTTAGGTAAATGGGAATATATAATACGGTTCCTACTGCTACATAGGATCTTAGCTTTTTTACTTATGACTGACCTAACATACCATATTTCCTTCATTGTTTCGTTGCTTCCTCTTATTATATCCCAACCTCTCCTGGTATTGTGTAAGGTAAGCGGCTTAAATATAGTAATTTTTTTTTTTTTTTATCTAATGACATTAGTCTAACGAAGGGTAGGCTAATATAAGTACAGTACAGTATTGCATGTGAGACTAAAGGTGTAAGTTCATACATTATTTAATGGCTAGTAAATCAGAAGATAAACCAGCTAAAACTATGTCTATCACAGTCTTGAAGAACCAGAGAGGGGGTTTGAGGGGTGTCATTACTAGGCTAACGACCGATTTGGACGACTTTATTACTAGTGTAACTCCTGAACAGCTAGAGGCCAGGTTAGAGTTGTTGTTGTTGTTGTTGTTGTTGTTGTTGTTCCCTAAGCTGCCTGGCCGAACAGCCCCGAGTCCCTGAGAAAGGCCATGGCCACGATCGGGCTTTCCCACAGAGCTCTCATTGAGTGTAGATTGTGTTGTTGGCGTAAGTGGTTGTGTGAAATGCAGTCTTCTATGATGTGTTTAATGGTATGGGGTGCTGTGTTACATCCCGGGCAGGTGTCGACAACGGAGTCATCCAGTCTCTTCTGATAGCTCAGGAGAGCTGGATGGTGTCCGCATCTCAGCCTGGCCAGGTGGACTCTGTCCTCGCGAGGAAGGGAGGATTCGGAAGGATGGATTTCGGGAGGTCGTGCATGCAGCTGCGTGTTGTCTGTGAGTGAGTGGATGGATCGGTGAGAGATATGAGTATGGATGTGCTTCTGGAAGTTGGTTCGGGGTGGGCAGGGAGGGAGAGAGGACAATAATTGTGTGTGATACCGTGTGCTGGGTGTTGTTTTGATATTTCTTGGTGTCTGTGGGTGTGTTGCCATGTAGTTTAGTGGGTGGTCTTGGTTCGTGGAGGCTGCTGCCAGGAATTGAGTGCCTCTCATGTCCAGATGGTCTTTGACTTTGAGGATTTTGGTTTCTTGATGTAGGTGATCTGTGGGTGCAGTAGCTGTGCAGCCTGTAATGATCTTCAGGGCTTTGTTTTGAATAGTCTGTAAGGTCTTATGATGTGTTTTCAGCTAGGTTAGAAGCCCAGGCTGGGCTTGCGTATTCCATCACTGATCTTATGTATTGTTTATATACTGTGGTGGTAGTTTCTTTGTTGTGTCCAAATTTTGTGTGAGCAAGTGACCTGAGGGCGTTAAGTCTGGGTGTCAGTTTCTTTTTAATGTTTGTGGTGTGCTGTTTGAATGTCATATGAGTATCATATGTTACTCCTAGGATTTTGGGTGTGTGTGTATGTGTTAGGGGTGTGTTGTTTATGGTGAGTTGAGGGATGTATTCGTGTTCTCCTGTCCAACTTGTGAGCAGGGTTGCGGTGGATTTGGCTGGGGCTAGATTAAGTCTGTTTGTAGTGCACCAGCCATGTAGTGTGTTGAGATAGGGTTGAAGGAGATCTGTTGCTCTTTTTGGGTCATGGTGTGTGCATGTGAGTGTTATGTCATCTGCATAGGGGCTAAGTTTATTTGGGGCGTATTGGGTGTAGTTATATCGTGCATGTACAGATTGAAGAGTGCGGGCGATAGGACGGATCCTTGTGGGACTCCGTTTGGAAAGTTTCTGATTTTAGAGGACTGACCGGCAAAAGATACGTGTGCACATCTGCCTGCTAGGAAGTTGGCCAGCCACCGTTTTGTGTTGTTGTGCATGTTTGTGTTGTAGATTTTGTTTGTTAGGTTGTGGCGGGGGATGGCATCGAAGGCTTTACTAATGTCGAGTGTGGCTAATAGTGATCTGTGTGGTGGTCTAGCTGAATTGATGCCGTCGAAAGCTCTTTGTGTAAGGTCTGTGAGAAGAGTGTTTGTGGAGTGCAGTGGCCTAAAGCCATGTTGTGTTGGAGCTAGGGGTAGGTCAGGTGTAATTAGTTGTAATACTAGGCGTTCCATGACTTTGGAGGGGGAGCAAAGGAGTGTGATGGGGCGGTGCGAGGAGGGTAGCGTGGGGTCTTTGTTGGGTTTGGGGAATGTGATGATGATACCATGCTTCCAAATGTCTGGTATTGTGTTGTGTGAATAGCTGTAGTTTGATATGTTAGTGAGTGCTTGTATGCCTTGTGGTCCCAGGTGTCTGAGGTGTATGTTGCTTATGTTGTCTAGGCCACAGGCGGG
This sequence comes from Paralithodes platypus, assembly GCA_032716605.1. Lineage (NCBI taxonomy): Eukaryota > Metazoa > Arthropoda > Malacostraca > Decapoda > Lithodidae > Paralithodes > Paralithodes platypus. The sequence goes on from CM064550.1 coordinate 29,143,629, forward strand.
TGAGTGCTTGAGATTGTTGATGATATGCTTTGTCTGGTGATTGGTGAAGGGTGTATAGTCAGGGTCTGTGGGGAATTGTCTCTTACGTCGGATGACACGTCGGTCGTCTTTGTGAGGTTTTAGGTGGCTGACATGTGAGAAGTGATTGATGAGAGTGTTTGCTTGTTGTTTACATGAAGGAGTAGAGTCTGTTGTTGTGATTGCAGCATGTGATTGTGTTGTGTTGCTGTTGGAAAGTGTGATGCTGTTTAGTGTTTTGTATAGTTTTTTGGGGTTTGTTTTGTGATCAAGTGTTTGTAGGAAGTTATTCCAATTTAGTTTTTGTTGTTCTTGTATTTTGTTGTTAGTTTGGGTGTTGAGTGCTTGAATTTGTTGTGTGATGTCTTGTGTGTGGGGTGCTGGGGAGTGTTTCAGTATGTCGCGTTGTCTGATGAGGTTTTGAATTTCTGGTGTGAAGTTGGGGTTGTGTCTTTTTCTGTTACCTCTTGGAATGTGTTTCTTGTCAGCGTTTTGGATAGTTTTATTGAGTATGTGTACAGCATTGTTGATGTTAGTGATGGGTGTACTGTTTAGAGTTGTGAAGTGTTGTTCTGTCTCATTTGTGAATGCTTCCCAGTTAGCTCTTTTATAATTGGTGTATGTGTGTTTGTGGCTAGCTGGGGTGAGTCTGGTTTTGGTGGTGATAATGATCGGGAGGTGGTCAGAGCCTAAGGTTCTGACCACCCTCCAGGATGTTGTGGGGGCGAGTTCTGGGGAGCAAAAGGTGATGTCTGGAGATGATGGGTTATAGAGGGCTTGGTGAGGAATATGGGTATGTTGATGGATGTCGTTAAGGATGATGAGGTTATCGGTTTGGTTTTGTAGTACCAGCCCTCTGTCTGTGTCGGGGTTGTCGACAAACCAGGCCGACGTCTTGGCGTTGAAGTCACCACCCAGGATGATGTGTGGGGTGTGTGGGGTGTTTGTGATGTGTTGTAAGTGTGGTCTGTATTCATTTGGTACTGTAGGGGATGTTTGGGGAGGGATGTATGTGTTTATGATGGTTATGTTGGAGTTGTTACCAGTGCGTATTTTAATTGACTGTATTTCTGTTGTGTTATCATTTGGGGGGAGGAGTGATTTGGTTTGTACACTGGTTACTATGTATGATATTTCTTTGTGTACCAGGGTGATGAGTCCACCGCCCCCGCCGACAGCCCGGTCTTGTCTGATGGTGGTGAAATTATGAAATGTGGGTGTTTTTTGTGTTGTGCGGAGTTTTGTTTCTTGTAAGATGGCAATGTGTATGTTGTGTTGTTTGATGAAGTGTGAGAGTTCGTGTTTCTTTGTGTTGATGCCATCTATGTTCAGTTGAAGAATGTTAATGTTATGTGCACGATGTATGTTGGGTGCTGCTGCACGAGGATGGGGTGGGGGTGGGGGTGATGGTGGGGGTGAGGGAGGGACTGGGGGTTGGGATGGGTGAGGTGGGGGTGGGGATTGGGGAGCAGGAGATGGGGGTTGGAATGGATTAGGATGGGGTGTGGTGTGTTGAGTTGAGGATGTGGATGGTATGGGAAGGTTAGGTGGGTTAGGGAGGAGAGGTGGACGGGTTTTAGGGGGGGGAGTGGATGATATGGGAAGGTTAGGTGGGTTGGGGAGGAGAGGTGGACGGGTTTTAGGTGAGGGATTTGACTGGGAGAGGGAGGGGCATGAGGAACAGGTCCAGGTGTTTGTGTAGTGTTTCTTGGAGGCAAGTGTTGTGCAGGTGAAGTGGGTCCAGTTCCCGCATGAATTGCAGAGAACTGAACCCTTAGTATGGCGACTCGAAGTGATGGGTTTTGAGCAAGTTGGACATATGTATGTGAACGTGGGTCCTGGGTTGCTCTCAATGTCTCCGGCTAGAAGAAGTCTTCGAGAAATGACAGCCGGAGAGTCATTTCTCGGTGTAGGAAAAACTGTGTGATGTGTGTGTGTGGTGTGAGAGGTGTGGAAATTCCCGGCGCGACCGAAGCCGTTCCAAGGACCCGTGCCCCCAGGAGGGGGGCAGGGGATGGTTGTGACGGTTTGGCTCCCGAAACTGCTCCCCGCGGCCGGCATCCGGTTTTCCTCCACTGGTCGTTGATTTTGTCTTCGGCTGTGGAGGGTCGGCAGCCATCCGCGGTTGGCAGCCTCGGGAGGTGGCCCCACGGCGTAGACGCCGCCACATCAGGACAGAGTACTTACAAACTACCTATGATCGTATAGTTACCCTGATTGAGAGTATTGTATCAGAAATTTGTGTGGAGTACGAGCAGCGTGCCATCCAGGATGTTGCCGTTTTAGAGGCAAAACATTCATTGCGAAGGGCGGTACAGAAGATAAGAGTCATGACGCTGCCAAGCGTAAGGATCCCCGCCGTGAAGTAAACTTACCCAAACTGAACTTACCAAAATTCAGGGGAAACTTGACAGAATGGTTGGCATTTTGGGACGTTTTCAAATCAACCGTGCATGATTCGACTCTTGACGATTGTACTGAACGAAAGTTCCATTATCTTAAAGGCCAACTAGAGGATGAGGCCTTGCATTTGGTAGGTTTTTCCATCATAGGTCAGAATTATGATAGCGTTGTGGAGTTATTACAGGCAACGTATAGAGACACTGACCAGCTCAAGGTAGCCCACGTGAACGCCCTGTTGAACCTAGCACAGCCTAGGTACTGGATCGACGAATTGACAAAGTTCAGGGCAGATATGGAGTGTCACACGAGGTCATTAGATGCGTTGGGTGTAACGTCACAAGAAATGTTAGTCATAATATTGAGACAGAAATTACCTCTAGCTATTCTAGATAAAGTTCGTACCTTTGATTTAGAAGAATTTAAAGTGTCATTTAGTAAGGCGATTAGCAACATACAATTGAACAATGGTAGGACAGTGGGTGGGTCAGAGGGAGCAACATCAAGTGGTTCAATTAATATGATGGTAGGATCTAAAGGGAAGTTTGAAGAGTCACGAAAGAAACCAAACTTCATGTAGGCTATGTAACAATCCCAAGCATAAGTGGCTAAACTGTACCAAATATCAAAACAATGACGACAAATTAGCTCAAGCAAGGAAACTAAAAATGTGCAAGGGTTGTTTAAGTAAGGACTATGGTACGCAGAGTAAGTGTACTGCTACCTATTTGAGGCCCTGTCGCAACTGTGAGGGCCATCATTTTGACAAATTGTGCCCCACAGGTAATCTAGTTAAGGAGGATAAGGTAGGGGGTACTGCAACACTGATGTTAGGCAGTAGGCAGTAGGAAAGACACCACCATTTTACCTACAATCAAGATACCCATAGAGAGTTATGGCAGGAAACAAGTCTGTCAGCTACTCTTGGACCAGGGCTCACAACGATCCTTCATAAAGAGATCGGTGCTGGATGGTTTAAAACACTGTGTAGTAGGTAGTGAGACCCTTAGGCTACAAGGTTTCACGGGCATGACCGACAGTAGAGACTATGAAGTTGTAGAGGTTGCTTACGTCTACCGTAAGAAGAAACACTTCTTACAGTACTCACCTAATTGTACTCGCCTAATTGTAGTGTACAGGATTTGAGCCTAAGCTCGTGTTGTCCTGTCTCTCTCTCTACATTTATCCAATTTTGCTTTAAAAGTTTGGATATTTCTTGCTCCCACCACCTCCCCATCCAACTTATTCCAACAATCAATTCTTCTATACGGGAAGCTGAACTTTCTTACATCAGACTTACATACAACTTTCCTCAACTTACATTCATGACCCCTGGTTCTTCCCTCATCCCTCACCACAAAATCTCCCTTGTCGATCTTCTCAAAACCTTTCACACACTTAAACATCATGATCATGTCACCTCTCTCTCTCCTCTCCCTCAGCGTTGGCAGCTTTAGCCTCTCCAATCTCTCCTCATATGGCAGGTCTCTAAGGCTAGCTATCATCTTAGTGGCAACTCTCTGAACTCTTTCCATTTTTGTATTATGTTTTATAAGGTGTGGAGACCACACCACTGCTGCACACTCCAGTCTTGGTCATATTATTGTCCCTATTATTTTTGCTAACATCTCTTCATCTAAATAATTCAGAGCTATTCTCATGTTAGTCAACACTGCATAGGTTTCACCAGTTATTTTATTTATATGCTGGTCAGGTGACAAGCTGTCTGCCATAACTACCCCTAGGTCTTTTGCTTTCCCAGCTTTACTAATTATTTCATCTCCTATTTTATATCCCCAAGAAGGTCTATATTTACTTTTTCCCATCTCAAGAACCTGACACTTACTCGTGTTGAATTCCATTTTCCAAGTTTGACTCCACTCATATAATTTATCTAGGTCTCTCTGTAATTCTCCACAACTACTCCTACTTGTAATATGCTTCATTAATTTTGCATCATCAGCAAACATAGATATATATGAGCCTATTCCCATTTGAAGGTTGTTGATGAAAACCAAAAACATGATTGGGGACAACACCGATCCTTGAGGCACTCCGCTTTTTACCCTTTTCCACGAGGAGAACTTTCCTTTTATTACTGTTCGCATTTCCCTCCCAATTAAATAGTTTTCCATCCACTTTAATAATACTCCCTCAACCCGCCCCACAGTCCTGAGCTTCCACAACAATCTCTTATGAGGCACCTTATCAAATGCCTTCTTGAAATCTAAGTAAATACAATCTACCCACCCCTCCCTCCCTTGTACAATGTCAATTATCCTATCATAGTAACTCAACAAATTTGTGGTACACGAATGACCTTTTCTGAACCCGAACTGCTTGCTTGAAATTATTTCCCTCTCCTCCAACATACCCACCCATCTTTTTCTAATAATCTTTTCACAAAGCTTGCATATAACACTCGTTAAGGATACCGGTCGATAATTTAGCGGGTCTTCTTTATTTCCACTTTTATATATTGGAGTTATATTTGCTTGTTTCCATTCTAAGGGAAGTTCCCCCTTGTTTAATGAGTGTTGAACAATATTAAAAATAGGTCTCACTAATCGACTCTAGTCCCTGTATCTCGTTCAATTCCACCACAGGTTCTACATAGTCATCCTCCTCCACAAACACGGATGTTAATGTATCATTCATAATTTCACACATACCCACTGTGTCTTCATATAATTGACCCTCTACCCTAAGCTTTGTTATTTTGTCCTTTATTTTTGATTTGCCGTTGATATAACTATAGAACAGTTTGGGTTCTTTATTACATTTGTTTACTATATCTTTTTCAAAGTTCTTTTTCTCCTCTCTTATAGTCTTGACATAGTTGTTTCTAGCATTCTTATACTCATTCCATTTTTCCTCAGTGTGTCTCCTTCTCACTGTATTCCATGCCGAGTCCTTTTTGTTCTGGGCAATGTGACATCGCATGTTAAACCACTCTTTCTCCTTAGTCAGCTTTCTATCCTTAAATGTTGGTACATATTTATCTACTTTTTCCCTGTAAATATCTAGTAACATGGTGTATTTTACCTGAATATTCTGTTCTTGCTCAATAAATGACCAATCTATATTTGCAAAGAATCCTCGTAATGATTCATAATCCGCCTTACTATAATTTAGTCTATATTCCCTATGTTCCTCCTCTCTGCCTTCCAGAAATTCCACTGTCAATTCAAATTCAATCACAGCATGATCGCTTTTTCCCATGGGACTCAAATATGTTAGGTTCTTTATTTCTTGGGGGTCTTTGGTGAATAATAAGTCAAGTCTTGATGGTTCATCACCTCCTCTAAATCTTGTATTTTCCATAACGTGTTGTGTTAGTAGATACCCCATTGTTAGTTCAAGAAATTTGCTACCCCAAGTATTTTCATTTGAACCCGCATCCAAACATTCCCAATCCACCTCCCCGCAATTAAAGTCCCCTGCAAGAATAAGCCTATTTTTCCTTTTACAAATAATTTCTAACATTTGCAAGGTTCCCAAAATTAATTCATTATATTCATCGTTGCTCCAAGATTTAGTCTTAGGAGGTAAATACATTGATACAATGTCTAATTTTGACCTATCATTATCCTCAATTTCAACTGCTACCACTTCAGCAATGCTATCACCAAGTTTTAATTCTTTAGTAGTACAGTCCTCCCTCGGGTAGCGCGGCTTTGGACAGTGCGGTTTTGGTCTAACGCGGGTACCCCTAGTGTGCCGAGTCAGCATCTAACACGGTTTTATTTATGTAGCGCGCTCTGTGGTCGGCTGGGGGCTCGGTCAACATGCCTTTCAGGTAGCCAACCCTGTTCTCAAGACGACTGAGAAACTTGTTGGTCGTTATATTGATCGCCAAAGCAGGAGGGGGGTCCCTCTTGATGGAAAAGCTATTCGTCAGAAGGCCTAATGGAAAAGCTATTCGTCAGAGAGAGGGAGGCGACGCACCACATCCACAGCACCACTCGACAAGGTAATGAACAGTAACTTACCTGTGTGTCTCATTTCATAGATATGATCTGTAAAATAGGGTTAGGTTGTCTGTTACTAATGTTTGATCCATATTTGGTAAGGTTATTGGGTGGTAAATGGTCAAAAAGGTGACTTTGGGGAAGTCGTCAGAACCAATAGAATTAATCCCATAAGTTCTTTGCTTTGTGTAGCGCGTATTTGCGTAGCGCGGCGCGGTCCCAGTACGATATACCCGCGCTACCCGGGGAAGGAGTGTAATTTTATTATCTACCATGATCAACACTCCTCCTCCTGGCTTTCCTAGCCTGTCTCTTCTCCATGTACTGTATGCCCTTATTACCAAAAAGATATAAACAAGCTAGAACGAGTTCAACGTAGAGTTACCAAAATGATACCTAGCCTAAAGAACAAACCATACGAAGAGCGTCTTAGAGAATTAAATCTATTTCCTTTAACCCAGCGCAGATTAAGAGGTGACTTAATTCAAGTGTTCAAAATCATCAAAGGCATCGACAATATGAACTGTAGTAAATACTTCACTATCGACCAATCTAATTACACGCGGGGAAACGGTTGCAAAATTATTGGCAAATCTTTTAACTCACACGAATCTAAGAATTTCTTCTTCAATCGAGTTGTCAACTTGTGGAATGGGCTTCCCCGAAACGTTATAGACTGCAGCACCGTTGATTCATTTAAACTCCGCTTAGACAAATATCTCGCATCAAACCCACGACTGACTGCGTTTGTAAATGAATAACTTTATTTTATCCCCCCCTCAGTTACTAACCCATCTGTCCCCTACTAACTTCCTAATCCTGCCACGGACATTAGTTCCAGGGCAATACTGTAGTTCCCTTTCCAATGTTCCCTTACCCACTCTAAACCACTGTTTGGACACTTGATCCTCAGTGTTTTGGAGGACAAGCAGCCTAGAAGGGTCACTAGACCTGTTGTTGCTTGATTTCCTTTGTACTCCTTTGTACAACTAATTATATTCGTGTCTACCTCCTGGTTAAGCTTAGTTTCAGTCAAACATACTACCCCGGGCCTCTCTCTCTTTACATATTCGTCAAACTCAATCTTTTTGGAAATTAACCCATCAATATTTGTATACATGAACTTAGCGTTACAGTGTGTGATGGTAGATGAACTCCCAGACTATCAATCTGTAGGACCCCGCCAGTGGGGTGCCACCTTGCCGTGGTGGCGGGGCTTGATGCGTAGGCCGGTGGGCTCACCTATTTAACCTACCTCTCTAGGGTTAGTGTTCCATCGACCTCGTGGACTAAGTGCACCTCAAGGCCTTCAGGTATTATTCCCTCCTTTTTTGGGGGGGGAATGCAATGCTTTCATGGGCAGTGGACCTGACTTTGGTCTACTCTGACCTGACGTGTGGGGTTTCACTGGAACCTTTTGTAGGTTCACCTGTGTACTACTAGGCCCTTCCATATTGGTGGATCCTTTTTGCTTACCTTCCATTAGGGGAAGGGCTGCACTCAGCCCTTTGTATGTCAGACACTGTTCCCTCCTAGGCTTGCTCTTGCTTGCCTTTCTACAGTTTTACTACACTCCGGTTTTACTAAACCATCTTGGGGGGCACCAGTTTGGTCTGATACCAGCTCCTGAGACACAGTCTTCCCCTACATTGAACTCACCTATACCTTGCGATGTTTTTGCCTTCCACCCTCACACGGTGCCCCAGGTCTCTAGGAAGGGCTGCACTCAACCCGCTCCGCCCTGGTGCGTGGGTGACTCCCGCTCCAGGTCGGTCCTCTGACTAGACACATTCTCTTACAAGGCCGCTCCCTTTTTTGCTGAGATCTGCCTGACGTCCTTCACCGGTGTCTTAGGCATTGCAGAGCGGAACCCTAATGGAACCTTTTGTAGGTTCACCTGTGTACTACTAGGCCCTTCCATATTGGTGGGTCCTTTTTGCTTACCTTCCATTAGGGGAAGGGCTGCACTCAGCCCTTTGTATGTCAGACACTGTTCCCTCCTAGGCTTGCTCTTGCTTGCCTTTCTACAGTTTTACTACACTCCGGTTTTACTAAACCATCTTGGGGGGCACCAGTTTGGTCTGATACCAGCTCCTGAGACACAGTCTTCCCCTACATTGAACTCACCTATACCTTGCGATGTTTTTGCCTTCCACCCTCACACGGTGCCCCAGGTCTCTAGGAAGGGCTGCACTCAACCCGCTCCGCCATGGTGCGTGGGTGACTCCCGCTCCAGGTCGGTCCTCTGACTAGACACATTCTCTTACAAGGCCGCTCCCTTTTTTGCTGAGATCTGCCTGACGTCCTTCACCGGTGTCTTAGGCATTGCAGATCGGAACCCTTTAGGCCGCTCCGCTTCAGTTGGGAATGTTTTTTATTACGAGCCTTTCTACTGGCATCTGGGTTTGGGCCACACTGGGCCCGTTCCGCCCTCGAGTGGGTTCTATCCTACTCTAGGTCGGGCCTATGCTTTGCCTCTCTTATTTTTACCCAAGGCCACTCCCACGTCAGCTGTGATGCTAGACAATTCAGTTGGGACTCTTGGATGTAATTATCTGATATTTTTACCCTCGGACGCTCCCACGTCGGCTGTAATGCTCGACCATTCGGTTGGGACTCTTGGATGTTACTGGCCTTCCACCATTACTGGTACCTACACCCTTACTGATGCCACGGGCCTCTGACATAAGACTGCACTACATCCGCTCCGCCCTAGAGCGGACATTCCCGCTCTAAGCCAGTTATCTTCCATATTTCTACTGACTCCATCCCGCTCCCTCGCCTGTCCTATGCCGCTCTCCGCTCTGGAGCGGAGCTTACTTTCCGCTCCGGAGCGGGATTTCCGCCCCAGAGCGGAGCGGGCCATTCAGGGCCACTCCACTCGGGGTCGGTACTCGGTGGACTTTGCCTTGCCTCTGGATGGGACCTCAGTTGCAGCCGTTCATCTTACTACTGACCCCATCTCGCTCCCTCGCCTACCTAGGCCGACTGGGCCGCTCCTTCACCATGCACCGCACTCCACTCTGATGCACTGCTTCCATTCCGCTCCAGAGCGGAGCGGACCATTCGTACTACATTCTGCTCCAGAGCGGATTTCTGCCCCAGAGCGGAGCGGACCATTCTGGACCACTCCCCTCTGGGTCGGTGCTAGGGTGCTTTGCTTTGCCTCTGTCTGGGGACTCAGTTGCGGTAGTTCACGGACTTCTCTTTTTCATCGGACTGTGCTCCCACTCTCCTCTGATGGTGCCCTTGGGAGTCTTCTCCTCTTCAGTGCCTTCACCCTTTGGGTATTATCATCATCCTCTTCACTTCTAAGGCTTTTCATGCCTTCCTTCTGGGGACTTGCACATGCCTCTTTGTCTTTTCTGACCTGGGCTTTTCCGGGTTCTTTGCACTTGCTGGTTCGCCTGGTCTCTCCCTGACCCTCCGCATGGGGGGTCCCTCGTCACCCCTCACCAAGCACAAGGGGGGGAGGGGGGGATACTCACTTTCATGAAAGGTGCTCCATTTTCGAGGTGTAGTGAGCACTTTTGTGCGTCCTTCTGCCCTTGTGCCTGTTACTTTTCAGGAGTTTCTTCAAGTTTTTTGTGCGTCCTACCATGCATTATACTCCTGTATGGCCCTCCTTTCGACGCCCTCCCCCCCCACCCCCCCCCGTTTTTCGTCCTTCCCTTCCTACACAGGGAAAGGGGGTACTCCTGTCAAGGATTCACAGGTTTTTAACATTGTTGTGCTTGCACACAATTCTTGTGCTTCATACATGGGACGTCAGTATCTTTTTACTTTCCGATTGCAATGAGGATATCGCTTCCTCCCTGCGCACGCCATGGGTGTGCCCGTCCTGCATTGCCCGTTGGACGTAGAGAGTGTCCTACCCGTGTCTCATGCTACAGCCGTGATGGTTTTACCCCTCGGAGGTGTAGTCCGTGGCTCATAGATATTGACCTTTGTGTCTCGTCCTCCATTCCCGGACACGGATGAGGCAAGGTCTTGCCTCTGCGCTACGTGGTCGGGGTTTGCTCTCTCTGTCGAGGACCACCTCCATAGGGTTCCACAATTCATAGGACAAGGGGGTACGCGCCATGCTTCCCCTGCCCTCTGCTGTCTACAAGGCACCAGACTGCCTTTCCTCCGGTGCCTCGTTCGGGCGTCCTTGCGGTTTCTGAGGACGCCGAAACGACGGTGAGACGACGCTCTCCTTCACCATATCGCCGACGATCTCAGACTCCAACGTCCGGTTCATGCCCTACATGTGGCTCCAGACACGGCTCAGGAGGCCACCGTTGACGGTTTGCCTCCATCCGCACCATGCTTATGTACATGGCGGTATTCTTGGGACGCTCTACTACCGTCCCTCCTGTCTTCCCTGTGGTAACTCTTCCACCTTTTTGTGGCCCACCTGCCTTCTTCACCTGCTCAACCTGTGGTTGCTGCTCCGGTTGTCCCTCCTCCCACTCGCTCCCAGGCAGCATCGACGTCTTTTGTCATGCTACCTGAGTGTGGACTGGGACTGGTTGATCGGCCTGTCCACGTTCCCTAAAACGTCGCTTCCCTTCCCTTTACGGGAAGCTGTCGTCGTGGGGGAACGTGGCGGCGTCCCGCCTGGAGCGAGCTCTTACGCTTGCATGGAGGGGGCTCCCTGTGCTTGGGTGTTGGCAGGTGCGGCTCAACGCCTTTGGGCGCTTTCGGGTTTTGGCCCTGGCCGTCCTGGTCCTTGAGGTGGACGTCAGGGCTCATCCTGGGGGGGCGGATCTCTAGTCTTTACTTACCGTCCTTCGGGTCCCCCCCTCTGGATGTACCAAGTTCTGTTCGGGCTTTGCTCGACACGCCGTACGTGTCGCAGCGTCTAATATTTCAGTGCTGTACTTATATAGTATTTCTTTTACTGTTCCTTGTGGCTGACGGAAGGCATCGACGTCGGGGTTCGGTCGGAGGTGGTTTCTTCACCGCTCCCTCCGCTCGGCTGCGCCTACGTGTCGTGCCTAGGCATGGCTTCGTCCGGGGTCTCCCCTCTGTTTTTGACCTGGTTCGTTCCCCCTACCTTCTCTTTGGAGCTTATGCCACAATCCTCATTCACCTGAGAAGAGTGTCCTGGAGCGGGTTCACAAGCTCCGGCAGCGCACTGCTCGCATGCTCTCCTCCCTCTTAATGCGACTGCACATAGCTCGGCTTCACCTCCGGCTTCTTGCAGCCCGGCCGGCTGGGGTGCTCGGGAAGGGTGGGGACCACTTCCGGCGAGTGCAACTGCAGCTCGCCTTGGCCTCAGTCGGCGACCTTCTGTGTATCCATGAGGCTGCGCGTTTTCGCCAGTCTCTCTGGGTGTCCTTTTGTACACTGGCGCCGGCTGAGATCCACACGGCGCTGTTGCATTCCGAGCTCGCTCCGGAGGGGCTCTTCTCTACCCCTGCATGGCAGGGGTCTTCCCTCCTTCCAGCTGCGTGGCGCTTCGCTCCCCGTCCGCCTTGAGTGTTACGACCCTCCTCAACCGCTTCCTACCTTAGTTGGGGTCGGCCGCCAGGCTTGGTGGGAACTTCTGCTAGGCGGCGCCAGGTGGTGCAGTCTCCGACACGACGTCTATATGGGCGTCGTTTTTCGCCTCGCCCCTCTCGGCACCTCGCTAATTGGGCTCCCTCTCGGCGAGTCGGCCTGAGGCGAGGGGTTCCTCGGCCAGCGCTCGACTATCGCCGGGTCGGTGGTGACTTTCACCACACACGGAGCCCTTACCGGCTTTTCGTCCCCACTATCGGCGTTAGCTTCGCTGTTCGTGGGCACGCCGGGTAATACAGCGGGGTCTGTCCTAGAGGTGTCGGTCCACGCCTCCACTCGGACGACCTGTATGACATCGGCCTGTCTCCCCAGACGTCGCCCAGGTTATTCTGTCCATGCACGTGGATGGGATAATTTGGGAAGTCTCGCCTTATCAGCGGGGCTTCCTGTCGCATGTCTTTCTGGTCTCCATGACGGACAGCGATGTGTTGTGACCGGTGGTCGACCTGTCGTGCCTCAATTGATGACTCTATTTATGTCACGTTCGACGTGTTGCCATTCGGTCTCCATATCGCCCCGCGTGTCTTTACGACCCTCGTCGGACAGGCCTTGCTTCCCCTGCTCAGTCAGGGTCTTCAGCTCCTTTTTTCTTGGACGGTTGGATCATCGCTGCGGCCTCTCCCACACGCTCTGTACACGACACTCCTTGTCGTCCACCTCGTCCCACGGTTCGGTTTACATGTAACCGTTCCCGAGTCATGCCTTCCGCTGTCGCACGATATGAAGTGGGCGGGCCTCGACTGGTACTGGACGAGCGCGACCGTCACCCGGTCTCGAGTGACTGCGTCGTAAATTCGGGAGTTACTTTTTTCCACATTGCACTCGTTCTCGATTCCCAGAACACTCTGGGACTCGCTGCTTGGGTCGCTCCGTGGGGCGTCACTGCTCGTTTCCTTCGGGTGGCTCAGCGTCACCCGCCTACTTTAGCTAGGCTTCAGGGCTTTTTCCACTACTGCCTCCACTTCGGCTTTGGCCGATTCCGCGCTCGCTCCAATTGCAATTGGCACATTGAGTTGTTCGGGGCACACTCGCGAGGGCAGTACCCTGGACTAAACCACTTCCAACCATATGGTTCACCACGGATGCGTCTAGCGAGGTGTGATAAGGTTCCCAGTCAAACATGGGCCACCAACTTCGAAACAGGTGGTCAGGACTCCCTCCTCTCCACGTACACGTCTTCGGACTGTTAGTCCCGTTGTTCTTCCTGAGGGTTCAAGGGCAGGCCCTCACCGACAGGTGGCTGGCCTTCAGGATGGACAACATGTCTGCGGTGCATTGCATACAGCGACAGGGGCTCCTCCAGGTCCGCCATTCTTCGGGACCTGGCGGGATGACTGTTTTACCACGCAAACCTTTACACCGTCACACTGCATGCAACCTACCTGCCCGGGCCTGCCAACCTATGGGCGGATGCTCTGTCGAATGGACAGAGCGCCCGGGTAGTATGGTATTCCCAACACACCGTGTTCGACGACCTAGCGGCCTCCTGGAGTGTTCCACAGGTGGCCTGGTTCGCCTCATGCGAGGCGATCGGGTTGCCTGTGATCCTGTACCGCTGGCTTCCTCCTACAGCGGAGGAACCGGTCGCGTTCGGCAAGGACTGGCGCAGGTGGCGGTCGATTTATGTGTTTCCACCAACCGACGCACTTTTTGATGTGCAAAGTCCTCCACAGGCTGGGAGGGTACCAGTGCTTTGTTTGGTTGTCGCGTCCATCCGGCCTGCCCAAGCCTGGTCCGCTCGGCTGAAGCGGTGGTACCTGAGTCCAGTTCCCCTATTGATCTCCGATTTCCACTTGGTATCGATTGGTGTCCTAGGGACCTCGTTAGCCTTCACATCGTGGATGTTGTGAGGCAGCGTGGATGCCTAAGTTTAGTCGATCTTTGAATGTCAAATCCTCTCCCCTGGATTCATCTTACATGGCTTCCTTCTTGGTTAACTACACGTCACTACCTCCTTTGGTTAATATTGAGAAGCGTCTCAACATCTGCACCACACTTCCGCCTGTCGGCCATTCGGGTTCCGTTTGAGACTTTCACGGGGTTGGTCGTTCCTCCCTAGGACTTGGGTTCTTTTGCGAACCTGCTTTATGCTTCGTCCACCCCCGCGTCGGCTTCCTCCTCAGTGGTTTCTGGCGGAGGCTCTCACACTGCTCTCGTCTGCCTCTTACGCTAATTACCCTACGCCTGAACACTTCCATGACATGACACTGTTCTTTATGGCTTTGGCGACGGGTGAAGGAGTCCCCGGAGATGACTGCCAGGTCTAAGGACCGACATTCCTTACAACATTCTCCCGTCCATGAGTCGGTTACTTTGGCTCCGTCTGTTCGTTTGGTTGCTACAACCATACGCGACACTCCCGTTTTTAAGCTTTTCCTGTACCAGCTTTCAAACATGGTAGGGTTCATCATCCGTTATGCCCGGTTCAAACCCTGCATCCGTATGTGTACTCGACCAGGCCAGTGTCGGGGTTGCCATTACGGGTGGCGCCTACGACCAGTAGGAGACTAGGTCGACGTGCTGTGGGACTTTGCCTGTGTCGGTAGTTTCGGGCCAGTAAACCTTACGTTCAGGACGCAGCTCATGTTGTCCGTTCGTACGCTGATACGTTCAGATTTTACTTAATCTTTCTCGACCGAACGTTGCCGACACAGGGCTTTGGTCTTCCCCCACCACGTTTGTCTCCTCCTCTCTGGCCGTGTCCACAGTCAGGCCGGGACGTCCTTGTAGTGCGTTGGGCCAGCAGGTTCGCTCAGAGTCTACCTGCAGCATTCCTTCTGTCTCTTATCCTTCTCCCTTCTTGTTTTTCCTTTATTGGGGGGAGGTATTGCACTATACCCATACTTGCACCTACGTTAAAGGATTAATAACTAGGTTAAGATTTTTATATAATTTCTAGTCTTAACGTATCCTCCGTTCTGTTGGTAGGTCTTGGCCTCATACCACTGAACTTTTATCACATGGCTTTCAGTGCTGGTGCTGTCAATGCTCATGTCTTTTCTCGTCACTCCCTGTACGGTACTCCTATTCGACGTATGTCAGTATTTACTAATTAAATTATGGGTCTTCCTGCCTTTGTCCGGAAGGTAGGGGGGGGGGGGGGGGCATCCTGGACTTCATATTATAATGATGAAATGCAGCATTCTTTGTCTTAGGTTAGTTATCCCATGGCATAAGACTTGACTGTACTTGACCTCTCTTGATATGCACCTGTCAGTACACTCTTTCTATAAACTCTCTTGTTTAAGTCGGTCTTTCCATGGTCCTGATATTTCCTAAGGGCTAAAGTTTGTGTTTTCCGCTTGGATGTCCGCCTCCAATGTGGTACTCTAGCTCTACGTTGGAACATAGAAGCTACTACTAAATTGGGAGGTTTGACACCTCACCAATACCAAAGAAGGAAAACCTTCTATTTGGTAGTAGCCTTGGAGTATCCAACGTCATAGTATCCCTCCCTCACACCGTACCCCTGCCCATCCAATCTTCCTCTTGGTAACTTGATAACGAGATGCCTTATAAGCCCAGTTGGGCTAAGGAGGTACGCCCATGACAACGGCATAAGGGGCCAGATAGGATGGGTAAGATTCTTAAATTTTTCTTCTTTCTCATCAATATTTGATCTTTTCCTTTTCAAATGTGGCCTCGAAAGTGTGTACAACGTACCTAGTAGAGAGAGTAAGGTGCTACTCTAGATGTTATCGATTTAATCGCGCTTGTGATTACGATAATTGCCCGCTCTAGAATGGAGCGGAATTATACGATAAGTATATAGCTCTACGTTGGATACTCTGAGGCTACTACCAAATAGAAGGTTTTCCTTCTTTGGTATTGGGGAGGTGTCAAACCTCCCATTTACGCTGACTTTTGAGTAGAGGGAGAAGAGTTTGTTTCACTCCCTTGGTGAAAACCTGGGACCTATGTCCGCGCTGGAAGGAATTCTGGTGGACATTCTCGCTCTGATTCTGAATGGGATAGCTAGGACCTTTTTTGGTACCTCTTGTATTGGGATGTGCCAGAGGACTCTTCTATATCTGGAGCAATTATCCAGACCTTTGATTGTAGAATTAGTTCTACTTGGGAACTAGTTAATATCCTGAACCTTCTATTGTGAATTGATTTGTTGAGGAGTAAGCATGTCTATCGTACGGATTTAGTCGTAGACTGTCTCTTTTGTGGAGAGAAAAATGTGTGATAGAAAACTGGCATGCCTTCTGGCACCTAAGTCACAACATTGTCTGTCAACATTTGGTTCATTAATGTTTTGATTCTAGAGGTAGTTGTCCATTGTTGGCCTGAACTCTGAGGAGGGGTTAGCTTGTTTATTAGACTGCTCCGACCTATCTATCTGAGGGCTTAGTAACCGAGCATAACTTCGTCCAGGTTGTTTGGGGAATCAAACTACCTGTGAATCGAGGTGAAGAGAGTGCTAGAGTGGCCATATCTTTGGGTATTCTTGGACAATTGGGTGAGTGGATACTGTCTAGTTCTAGGTGCTTCAAAATTTGTAATAACGGCGGATCCCCAGATCGACCTTGGTGATTTCACCTACATCACTACAAGCGCAAACAAGAGTAAATCTTGACATTCCCGGTGGTCGTCCGAGAATTAGTCCGTGAAGCTCGTCTGATAAAATGAAGTGTGGACTTGGAGTGTTGTTGAGGGATAGACTCTGCTACTTGCCTCATGGCTTGTGCGGGATGTCGTTGTGTGATAAAATGTTGACAGTAACCAATGGGTTCTTTGACGCAGTCTAATGTCTTTGTCAATCCGTGCAGGGTAGGTGTATTTATCATGGGGTCAATTAGTTGGTTACAACTTATTATTTGGGGATCTGAGATATTTCCAGAACTTCTGGGGAATAGAGTAGGAGTTGTTTATGTATGACTAGTGGTAAATTGGAGATCTTCCAATGGGAGTTTTGTGGGGAGGGGGGGGGGGGGGGGGGTGGCATCTCCCCAAGACAGGGCCAATCACTCTGACTCAGTCAACCACTTGGCCCCTGGGTCATCTCTTAGAGTGTATACCCCCATCATAGGGTTTTTGTTCCCTGACATTTTTTGTGGAGCAACCTACGGATTTATAGAGATTAGAGAGATTTAATGGTACACTCGACCCTCCATTTAACGGACAAATGCGTGCAAGCACCTGTCCGTTCCTGCTAAATGTCCGTTGCTGCTAAATACTGTCCAGTCCGGATGTAATCCGGAAATTCCTTGAGAAAAATCCGGTGTTGAGTACAGGTGTCCGGATCGTGACATTTAACCCTCCAGCCCCGGGGGCTATAGCTTACGACTGTGTTCCGGTACCGGGTGTTTTGACGATCTTTGGCCTATGTTAACTACTCTGTAAGTCAATGAATATGTCATGTAATGTTGTGAATAAAAAAGAATAATGTTCCACAAACCTTCCTCTGTCGAATGGCATTGAGTAGAGGTCTCTAGCCCCTCTGGTTGCATAATGGTGAGCGCGGGAAGACGAGTGCTTTTCGGCGGCAAATTCTTCCCGCGTTCGGACGCGTCGCCCCGGCCATGGCTACGACGCACCTAGCCGCTCGTCGCGCCAAAGTATTTATCTCCCTTAGACGATTTTAGTGTTTGATATTGAGAATGTGATGTTTATTTGATATTTTCTAGTTATTTTGAGGCCAATTATATAAAATATGTTTATTAGGGTATCACTGTCACTGATATTGCTAATTTTCACTCGATACCGTACATTTTATTAGTAATTGAGGTAGCTTATTGTTGTATTAGGCACTGATTATTCGTTATCACAGGTGTTTATTATACTTTGGCCATCATATATTAGGTCTTGTGTCACTTTCACTTTGACAAATATGCTTTAGAGAGTGTCACTGTCACTGATAATGCTCATTTTTACTCGATACCGTACATTTTATTAGTAATTGAGGTAGGTTATTGTTGTATTAGGCACTGATTATTCGTTATCACAGGTGTTTTATTATACTTTGGCCATCAAATATTAGGTCTTGTGTCACTTTCACTTTGACAAATATGCTTTAGAGAGTGTCACTGTCACTGATAATGCTCATTTTCACTCGATACCGTACATTTTATTAGTAATTGAGGTAGGTTATTGTTGTATTAGGCACTGATTATTCGTTATCACAGGTGTTTATTATACTTTGGCCATCAAATATTAGGTCTTGTGTCACTTTCACTTTGACAAATATGCTTTAGAGAGTGTCACTGTCACTGATAATGCTCATTTTCACTCGATACCGTACATTTTATTAGTAATTGAGGTAGGTTATTGTTGTATTAGGCACTGATTATTCGTTATCACAGGTGTTTATTATACTTTGGCCATCAAATATTAGGTCTTGTGTCACTTTCACTTTGACAAATATGCTTTAGAGAGTGTCACTGTCACTGATAATGCTCATTTTCACTCGATACCGTACATTTTATTAGTAATTGAGGTAGGTTATTGTTGTATTAGGCACTGATTATTCGTTATCACAGGTATTTATTATACTTTGGCCATCAAATATTAGGTCTTGTGTCACTTTCACTTAGTTATATGATTTGTAAACGTTTTATATCCAATTTATTGTGTCTTTTTTCACTGATTTATATATTTCTATAGGTTCTAATCATATGAATGTCACTTGGTATATACATATGTGTCACTTTCACATATTATTATGGTGTAATTGTATTTGTATCAATGTTCTCATAATACATGACTTTTGTATTACAATACATTGGTTTTCTTCCACTTTTAATTATAGTGTACATATTGTCATTTTATTTGGCAATTTCAGTATGATTATTAGAACTCCAGCTTGGAGTGGTAATCAAAGAAGCACTCTAAAGCACAGAGTGCCACCTTGCACTCCACACACTCCAGGGTTGACTTTTTACCTGACCTCGGCTTCACCCTGCTGTTGTAGCAGACATGGCACCGCTTCTGCTGTGTTCTTCCGGATTCATTCTGAGGCAGGGAACCAAGCCTGTGCCTAATCAAGTATTGAGCACACTGCAAGCGGTCAATAACGGCGGGCCCAGGATGTGCCACTGCCCTCTGTGGCATAGCATACTTCTCCAGGAGCTCCGTCAACACCTGCTTTTGGAACCTCCGCAGGCTATTGAACTTCATGGGTGTGTTCACATTCCGAAGCTTGTATATGTTGTAGGCATTCAGAACTGACATGTCCACCATATGCAGAAAGAACTTTTTGTACCATCTGCACGAGGTACGCAGGCAGTCAATGAAGCCTATCTGCATGTCGGACTTGTCCACCAGCCTCATGTTGATGTTGTAGTCCAGGACAGCATCGGGCTTGGTCACCATGGCCTGGGTGCGGCGATCCACCTTGCCAGTCTCCACCATTTCCCCCTTGTGGATGGTGGTCAGGAGGTTGACCTTCCGCTGGTCGTGCCAGTGGATAGCCAGAATGGGCCCCGACTTCTTCTTGAACACATCACCTTTTTTGGTCTTTGGAGGGAAAGGTGGCATGCCCTTCCTTTTCCCTCGTACTGTGCCTACAGTCCCCGTCTTGCGCTCATGCAGGTACTGTGAGAGAGTGGGGGACGTGTAATAATTGTCCGTGTAGAGGACGTGATTCTTGTGAAAGTAGCGGTCCATCATGGCTTGCACCACTGCTCCGCCAAAGCCAATGAGGGGGTCCACAAGCTAGTCCCCTTCCTTCCCGCTGTAGACCAGGAAGTCCAGGACATAGCCAGTTTGGCAGTCGCACAGCACAAAGAATTTTATGCCAAAGCGATGTCTTTTTGAGGGGATGTACTGCCGGAAGCTGAGTTTTCCCCGGAACAGCACAAGAGACTCGTCAATGACGACCTTGCGGAAGGGCTTGAAGTAGGAGGTGAAGCGTTCTCGCATCATCTCATACAACGTCCTAATCTTCCACAGCTTGTCTGGGAGGTGGACGTCAAGGTTGGTGACAAGATGGAGCGCTGCGAGGATATCAAGGTACCGGTCGCGAGACATATATTTCCCGAAGGCAGGGGTGGATATCAGATCATTGGTGATCCAATAGTCAGGCAACCTATGCTTCTTGACATGAGGCATTAGCATGGTGAGTGCCAGGAACACCATGAACTCTTTATGAGTCACTGGGGTCCACTGCCTCATGTGGCCCTTGGTCACCTTTCCCAAAAAGTGGACCTGGAATTGGTGCTGCTTATTTGTCTCTTTGACAACATAGCCTACCACCTCCTCATCAAAGAAGGCCTCAAACAGTTCGTGTGGTGGAGCATTGGGGCCTGCAGGAAAATTGGGGGTAACGCCTGAACCCTCCAGTACCTCATCAAAAGCTGGCACATCAGGGTTGTATCCATCCTCATCAACTACGTCTTGCCACTGAAAAACGTAGAATGGGTCTTGTCTACGCTGACGAGGAGCTCCAGCTGGTGGCCCAGCACGCCCACGGCCAACTCGGGAGGCGCGCGCCCTAGGGCGGCGAGGGCGGCGGCCAGGGCGGTGGGCAGCACGACGGGCAGCACGACGCCGGGCCAAGCGGATGGGTCGAGGGTCGTCGATGTCCATATAGTCATCGTCAGAGTGGTCATCTTGCCCTGACGGTGGACCTATGTAATCATGGCCAGAGTCTTGAGAGAGGTGCCCTTCATCATCAGTGGCCCCCACATAATCTGGCGGGGAACCAGTGATGCGTGGGCGGCGTGCGGGTGGGCGAGGTGGGGAAGGAGTGGCAGGTGAGGCTGTGTCCCCCCGAGGTCCCGGGCTCCTTGGCCTGCGACGAGTGACAGAAAGCAATGTTTCACTGTCACTAGGCCCAGGTATTGGTGATGCGAGCTCAAAGACTTCTTCAGGAAGACATGTTGAAGGCGGGAGAGGTGGGGAGGACCGTGGGGAAAGTTGCGGGGACGTATGGCTGGGGCCGGCCGGGGTGGACGCCGCGGGAGCCTCGAACAAAACTCTCTTACTTTTCTTAATTTTCTTGGTATATTTCCTACCTTTCCCCTTTTCGGCAGCAGTATGTCTCCTGTCGGGGGACCTAGGAGGCAAATAGGCCGAAAGTGTGGGGTCCTCAACCCTTGGCAATGGTGGGGGTGGTGGGGAAGAATGCGGGGCATCCGGGTCATCTTGGGTGGCGTGGGTAGATAAGGGAGACAATGGCGGACGAGAAGGGTCACCACGCTGACCCTCACTCACAGCCTCATCCTCACCAAGTAGTTGGAGTCGTCACTGACTTCATCATCAACATTATGCTTGGCATCAGCTCGCTCATAAAGTCTCAATGTCGTCTCAATACCTCCGGGAGATAACACATTTAGGCGATGGCGTCGGGGTAAGGCGCGACGAACAAGCAAGGGCGTCGTAGGAAGCACGGTATCGGACACAGCGGAATCACTATTTGGCGTACTGTCCATGATGGCGTCGGGGTAGATACTGTTGCTGTGGCGTAGTTTACGCCTGGTGGCGCCACCTACCGTCCCACGATACCGAAAATGTACGCGCGGCATTCGAAAGCACGCATGCAAGCAATGGGCGTTCAAGAGCCCTTCCGGGTTGCGCGGGCCGAGGTTGTTATGGGCGTTCAAGAGCCCATCCGGGTTGGAGGGGTTAACTGTTATGCATCCTTTTTTTTACTGTACCTGAAATAAATCCTGGTAATCCCTTGTGCTACACCCTATTGATAATGCAAAACTATTGAACACACTTAACAGTGTATATTATTTGGTCTCTATATAATCTGTGAATCATTTCCGATATGATAGAATTAAAGATTTTATTTTCCACCAACTCATAATCAGCAAAAACGACACAAATGTCAATTAAAAACATGTTATAATATTTCCCCATCATTTTGTGTATACCGTGGGAAAAAAAAAAAAAAATATATCAAACGTAAATCTCCCGTCTCGGAAGCTCGGCGCCTAGACGGAGGGGAGGGTTGAAATATTTTGTTGACTATCTCATTTATTATTTATCTATGTGCTGGAAGGATATTATATTTTTCAATTCCATCACATTAGAAATTATTCAAAGATTACAAAAAGTCCAAATAAGACATAGTTATGTTAATGTATAAGGGATTTAGGTAGATGAATTAGAGAGATAGATAGATAGAAAGAGTGTGTATATCGAGGGAAAAAAACAAAACAAAAAATCTATCAAACGTAAATCTTCCGTCTCGGAAGCTCGGCGCCTAGACTGAGGGGAGGGTTGAACTATTTTTTTGACTATCTTATTTATTATTTATCTATGTGCTGGAAGGATATTATATTTTTCAATTCCATCACATTAGAAATTAATCAAAGATTACAAAAAGTCCAAATAAGACATAGTTATGTTAATGTACAAGGGATTTAGGTTGATGAATTAGAGATAGATAAATAGAAAGTGTGTGTATATCGAGGGAAAAAACAAAACAAAAAATCTATCAAACATAAATCTTCCGTCTCTGCTGGCACGGAGGGGAGGGGAGGGTTGAAATATTTTGTTGACTATCTCATTTATTATTTATCTATGTGCTGGAAGGATATTATATTTTTCAATTCCATCATATTAGAAATGATTCAAAGATTACAAAAAGTCCAAATAAGACATAGTTATGTTAATGTATAAGGGATTTAGGTAGGTGCATTAGAGATAAATAGATAGAGCAACGGACTTTGCTCCAATTTTTTTCGACCAACGGACTTTGTCCGTTGCTGGTCCATTGTCCGGCCTACATTTTTTGACCGTTATTGCCGATATCCGTTAAATCAGAGTCCGTTAAATGGAGGTTAGAGTGTAATATGTCCATCCGTCTTATTAACGCCAGACCATGGTTTGCAGCGTTTCCTGAAGGAACCGTGGGTGTCTGTGTGTAAGAAAAGTACTTCGCCTCCAATCGAATTGGGATTTTTTTTTTTTTTAAACGTCCAGCAAATGGCCTTGTGCTTCTTTGCACGTATATTCTTCAGCTCGTCCATTTTAATAATCCACTACTTTGGTATTGATACCAAATTTGGATGACCTATGTCAGCATTAGTAGGTGTTACTCTGGTGGTTGTCTACAGTATCGGGAGTTGTTATTTTATGAGCAGGTGGAACTGAGTTTGGTATGGTATGTTGTAATCTGGAAGGAGCAAGAGCACTACTTTGAGATCTCGGATAGTCTTATCTAACGGCGTAAAAATGTCCGTTGGATTTGCTTGCCACATTCCTGCATGGATTTAAGAAAAATTACTTGAAATTGGCCCCACTAGCCTCCTGGGTTTATGTATTTCAGCTTCAGTATTCATCTGAATCCGTTTTTTAGGGAGAATCAATGTGGGTGGAGAAAACAACGAGGTTGAATCAACTCCCTGCCTAGGCAAACTCTTTCGTCTCTGTCTATCCTCTAACGTCTTCCCTTCATGCTGGAAGTTTGCTCACATTCAACCTGTCCCAAAGAAGGGTGACCGCTCTCAACCCTCCAACTATCGTCCAATTGCTCTTATCTCTTGTCTTTCTAAAGTTTTTGAAACTATTCTTGCTTCCAAATTTCTTAAGCATTTCTCTTCTCATAATCTGCTCTCAGATCGCCAGTATGGCTTCCTTAAGGGTCGCTCTACTGGTGATCTTCTTTCATATCTTACTAACTCTTGGTCATCCTCCTTTCGGGACTTCGGTGAGACTTTTTCTATTGCACTAGACATATCGAAAGCCTTCGATAGAGTCTGGCATAAATCTTTAATTTCTAAACTACCCTCCTTCGGTTTCTATCCCTCCATCTGTGCCTTTGTCTCTAATTTCCTTTCCGGCCGTTCCATAGCCGCGGTTGTGGACGGCCATTGTTCACTTCCTCACCCTATAAACTCCGGTGTTCCTCAGGGCTCTGTCCTATCTCCTATTCTCTTTCTAATTTTTATAAATGATCTCCTTAACTGTACCTTAATTCCCATCCATTCATACGCAGACGACTCAACCTTACACTACTCCATTAGTTTTTCAGAACGCCCCAGCCAGCAATTCCTCAACGACAAACGTAATGAAGCCATAGA
Organism: Paralithodes platypus; assembly: GCA_032716605.1. Classification (NCBI taxonomy): domain Eukaryota; kingdom Metazoa; phylum Arthropoda; class Malacostraca; order Decapoda; family Lithodidae; genus Paralithodes; species Paralithodes platypus. The sequence continues at coordinate 29,167,543 of CM064550.1, forward strand.
ACTCTTAAATTCTGATCTAAATACTATTTCCAATTGGGGCAGAGAAAACCTTGTTAACTTTAATGCTTCCAAAACCCAATTTCTCCATCTATCTACCCGTCAGGATCTCCCAGCGGACTATCCCTTATTCTTCAACAATACAAAAATCAACCCTTCATCTTCTCTCAATATTCTTGGTGTCTCTTTTTCTTCTGCTCTCATTTGGAAGGACCATATTACCAATCTTGCTAAGGCAGCCTCCCAGAAGCTGGGTGTGCTCAACCGCCTTAGGGGGTTCTTTTCCCCTGCACAGCTTCTTGCTCTGTACAGGGGCATAGTGCGCCCTTGTATTGAGTATTGTTCACATGTGTGGGGAGGTTCCTCTCACACCGCTCTCCTAGACAAAGTTGAAAGGAAGGCCTTTCGTATCATTAACTCCCGTCCACTCACCAACTCTCTGCAATCTCTCTCTCTCCGCCGCAATGTTGCATCTCTCTCGCTATTCTATCGCTACTATAATAATCAGTGTTCCTCAGAGATATCCCAGTGCATACCACCTCCTTTACGTAGGGCACGTGGTACCCGTCTTGCAACTCAATCCCACCCCTACTCTGTGCAACTCTCCAACCCAAGAGTGAAACGTTACTCTCAAACTTTCTTCTACTCAACAGCTGAGCTCTGGAACTCTCTCCCAGAATCAGTCTTTCCCTCTTCCTATGACTTAAATTGCTTCAAACTCCGTGTGTCCAGGCATTTTGGCTCGAACGTCCCTTGATTTTGGCCCTGTCACTCTTTCAACTATGGGGGGGGGCACTCGCTATAGGCAGTTATGCCTTTTGCCTCCCTCAATCACATAGAAAAAAAAAAAAAAATTGTTGTTCAATCGTATCACCTAGCCATACTAGGGAAGGAGGGGGAGGGGATGACATGCTCAGCACTTGGCTCAGCCAAGGCGGTAGAGGAGGCAGGTAATTCTTTGTTTATTCGACGAAAACAGGATTAGCAGGGTGACCGGCCATGTCAGATAAATGTACCAGGCCTGGGGATATGTGGTATGTTAACTTCCAAGGACCCCAATGGAAATATGTCTAAAGGCTTTAATGGACTATCCTTAGTTGGGATTATGCCCGGTTGGTACCCGTCATATTTGTAACATATTATGTGGTACCCCTTCTGTAAAAGCTAATTGAGTAAATGTTATTGTTATTGTTATTGTTATTGTTATTATTATTATTATTATTATTCCGTTTTTTACTGGAAGGCTCTGAGCCGACCGACCTATGTCTTTTCCTGCTAGATCCGGACATTTTCTTGTCAGGAGATGGGGACTAGCTAGGAGTTCTAGAAGAGATAATTCTAAAAAGCGTACATACTTTAGTATTGCTGGTACTTGTAGATTTTTTGTAAAAAAGTACCTGAAATCTTAGATTTTACTGAACTGCATATAGATAATATGCCCGAGGGTATCCATGTTTTTGGGTCATTGTTGTAAGCAAAGCTATATGAATAGTGAAGGTACACTTAGCCGGTGAACCGGAAACGTCTAGGAATTTGTAAAATGCACTCACCTTAACATATAAGGTGTTCGGATACTCCAGTGTTTGTCACTTGGAGCTGGAATTAATACCGGAATTATTAGATCTACAGTACTTAGGTTTTGGTAAAAAAGGGTCTAGTCATGTCCCTTTTATTTTAATCAGACTCCCGTTGTCTTTTATGTATGAAGTAGCCTAGTGAATTAATATTCGGTATAACTGGATATAGTTACCCGGAAATTTGTTAGTTAAGTATAGCCTTTTAGGAAGGGAAAGGAAACTTGTACCTTTTCCTGGAAATTAGTTAAAATATGTAATTAGTGAGATGACAATAGGGCTTATTTGGGCCTACTTCATTTGGGCAAAATGGGCATTAGCCTTGTATTGTTTATTTTGAATAAAATAATCATAAGTATGACCAAGCCTAGAGCAACCGGCAAGAATTTCCATTTGATTCCTTTCTTGGAACCCTGGTTTGTTTTTCTAAAAGTATGATAAAGTTTAGGGTACTGTTTCTGTTACAGGGACCCGGCATTGTTCTTGTCCCAGTATGGCCTAGCCTTGAATCACCCAGCACCCTTTGGTGGTGGCGGTATGATGTCATCCGGGATTGACACATTTTTTTTTTTTTTTTTTTTTTTTGTAAATGAACTGATTAGAAAACGTACTTATTTAAGCTCTCGCACTTATCTTCATTCTGACAGTTATGTTAACTATTAGTTAACAAGGTCTGACTTCTTTATTAAAGTCTGACCTAACAGGGGGTCTAGTATAGAAGCTAAAGAAGTGGATCTGGAACACAGACAAATAAACAATAAAATAAGGTGGGAGACAAGGTGAAGGAGAGGGAGAGAGAGATTGCTAGAAATGTGAAGGATAATCCAAAAATATTCTGGAAGTATATTCAGGAAAAGTTAACAAGAAGAGTAGGTATCCCAGAGCTGATAGGAGACTTGGATGATGGGAATAGAGCAGAAACTGATAAGGAGAAAGCAGAGGTGCTGGGGAAATACTTTGGGGAGGTACTAACAGTGGAGTCGGTTGATGCAGTGCCTACTATTCCCATCAAACAGGCACCAGAACTAGAACTAATAGTTTTTTCCCATGCTAGAATAAGGAGGGCTATAGAAAAAATGAACAGAAGTAAGTCCCCGGGACCGGATGGGATACATCCAAGAATCATAAAGGAAGGAGGTGAGATAGTAGAGCCATTTAAAATGTTATTTGAGGTATCTTTTAATACAGGACAAATCCCGACGGACTGGACAGAGGCGAACATAACAGCTATATTTAAGAAGGGAAAGAGAAATGACCCAGGAAATTATAGACCAGTCAGTTTGACAAGTGTTGTGTGTAAACTAATGGAAACGGTAATTAGAGAAGGAATAATGGAGCATATGAAATCAAACCAACTTTTCAGTGGGAGACAGTTCGGATTCTTGCAGGGGAGGTCGACGGTACTACAGATAATTAAGGTGGTAGATGATTGGATGAAAACTCTGGAGGATGGTGATATAATAGACGTGGTATACTGTATAGCGATTTTATGAAGGTCTTCGATAAGGTCCCACATAAAAGGTTAATAGAGAAAGTTAGAAGCTATAGTATAGGGGTGAAATGTGTCAAATGGATAGAAGCCTTCCTGAAAGATAAGGAGACAGAGGGTACTGGTGAATGGAATAGGCTCGGGGTGGAGGGAAATTACAAGTGGGGTACCTCAGGGATCTGTGTTGGGACAACTACTGTTCGTTATATTTATCAACGACTTACCTGAAGTTATAACCAATGGAAGTGAGATATACTGTACCTGTATGTGGATGACACTAAGCTGTATAGAAGAGTGAGGAGTAAGGAAGATGTGGGTTTGCTTCAAGGAGATGTGGAGGGCATGAAGGGATGGTCTGAACATTGGTTAATGCCTTTTCATCCAAAAAAATGCAAGTACATGCGGATTGGGACTAGCAAGATAGACAAGGTAGGATACAGTATGTATGAAGCGATGGAGGAAGTGAATGCAGCAAAGGATATAGGAGTAGTGATAGACAATAAGTTAAATTTCTCAGAACATTTAGCAGAAAAGATAAACAAAGCCAATAGAATTGTAGGGCTGATAAGGAGGACATTTGTGTCACTTGACGAAGAAATATTCAGGAATCTCTATACAGCGCTGGTTAGGCCGCACCTGGAATATGCGAACCAGGTGTGGGCTCCATATATGCTAAAGGATATAGAAGCAGTGGAGAAAGTGCAGAGGAGAGCTAGCAAGCTAGTACCAACGTTGTGTTGAACTCACTTTGAATTCGCCTCACCTCGCTGTAGAACCGGCAGAGTTCCATATGCTGAGTATTGCAGGCAGAGTTGGCGGATAATACTTGATTCATTATCCAGGGCGGGGTGAGCAGATTATATTCCAATGCACTAATAAGCTTTGAGTGCTGACTCATTTCTTACTGCCTGGCCAGGACTTGACTCCACTGTCAGCACTTCCATCCGCTATCATTACTCACGGTCAACTGTCTTCCGACGCCATGACTCAGTTCCTCATCGCCCTGCTCATGACGTCACAATATCGACGCTCCATATACGCACTAGTTTCCGTGCCGCATTTGAATTCATTTGTTTTTTATCTTTCTTTCCTTTTCCGATTACGTACCTTCTATGTAATATATATTGTATTTATTCCACATTATTCTTATTGTACTTTCCCACTTATGTTGTGTATTTTCTCATAACATAATTACTTAATACCCATTTATCTAATTATTCTTATTGTACTTTTTCCACTTATGTATTTTGTCATAACATATTCACTTTAATACCCAAGTTTCTAATTACTAAGACTAACACATTCCCCTCTTTTTCTTTTCTTTTTTTTCTTCTTTACTCTGCTTTGCTCAACTCCTTTAGTAATAACATAGGAGAGGCTCCTTTCTTCGTGAGACAGTCTGCTATCTGCTTCGTTGTTTCTATCCACTTCACTTCTTGGATTTCTTTTCTTGCTATCATGTCTCGCAACACAGCTATAATTATCCTTAGGCTTCTGTCATCTACCAACTTGGTAGACTGCAAACAATCCACCAAAGATTTGTTGTCTGAAAAACATTTTACCGGAATTGTGTGCTGATTTCCGAGGATTGTTCTCAGCATATGTGCCAAATACATCCCATTCTCTGCTGCATCCAATAGACTAAGGGATTCTGCTGCCAAAGTCTATTTCACCACCCGTCTCACCTTTCTTGATCTCCATGCAATGGGGCAGCTATTTCCCTCTCTGTCTCTCACAAATATGATGTGACCACCCTGAGACCCAAGGTCTGTCAAATTGCCAAAAGACACGTCACTGTAGCATTCAAGTGTACACTCGTCCAGGTCCACTTTCCCAAACCAAATTGACCTTCTTGACGGCTTTGTTGGCTCTGATTACATCTCCGACAGTTGTCCGATTGAATGCCGTACTCAGTTCACATACATCATATGCTATATCTGGCCTTGTTTGTGTGGCTACCCAGTTTAGTTGGCCCACAACAGATCGGTATTTTGTTCTCTCCTCTTGACTGACTTCATAATTTCTTCTGTCCTTGTAGGATTTGATAATTTTCATCTCTTGGAGTCCATGTCTAATGTAATTGCCTTGATTGATCATAATGCCATCCTCTGCTTGTTCTATTGTTATACCCAGGTACTGGAAACGAGTCTTCTCTTCTGAACCAATCAGAAATAATTTTTCCAACTGGGACATTACAGATATCTTGAACGCATTTGACCCGCTCCAATAGAAGTCATCTACATGGATGCAAATGATCCCTTCTAATCTTCCATCATTATGCCAGAAGAACAGTGCTGGTTCTAAACCACACAATGACATACCCAATGTAAGCAATTCATTTAGTAGTAGCCTCTACGTTCCAACGTAGAGCTAGAGCTATATACTTATCGTATAATTTTGCTCCGCTCTAGAGCGGGCAATTATCGAAATCACTAGCACGATAAAACGATAACATCTAGAGTAGCACCTTACTCTCTCTACTAGGTACGTTGTACATACTTTGGAGGCCACTATTTGAAAAGGAAAATAAGAAAATATTGATGAGAAAGAAGAGAAAATTACAGGATTTTAGGCCATCCTATCTGGCTCCTTCAGCCATCTTGACGGATCCACCCCACTACCTGACAGGGTTCATTGGGCATTCCTTTTCGCGCTACTCAAGCCTCCACACACGCTGTTTTCTATGCGCCCGATTTTTGTGCTTCTCCTCCTGTCGCCTACCCTTTGGGTGAGTTGTGGGCCTTATTTATGGTACCTAAGGTTATTAGACAGATGATCTGTGATGTAGGCACGCTTCAAATGGGCTCTTAGGTGTGTTACTTTGAGTATGGCGTCGAAACTGGTTGGTCACGCATGCGTCGCCCTTCGGCGAGTGTTATTATTTAGGCCTTTGCCTGTTTTTATCATCATTTTCACTTGCGGTGGCTTAGTTTTGTTTACCTGGTGGGTTCTATTACGCTTTGTGCTTATTTTCTGCTTTCATTGCGTGGTTTTTGCGAAAAGTTAGGCTAAATTGTGCACTTTCATTTGTGATGAAGGGGGCATAGCCCCCTTTGCCTTGACAGGTTCTTTTGGCCTTATGTTTTGCTTACCTTCACATGAATGTTTCGCATTGGAGTGTGCCCTGTGTTTTTTGTTTTTATCTGCCACTCAACCAAGGCTAGGCCCCCTGTTAATAGCCTAACTTTTAGTTGGAGGGGGGCGCCAGGGCTAGGCCTCATGTTCCTAGCCTCACTTTTTGGAAGGGGGAGAAGGGACTTTTGGTGGACCGTCAATGTTGCCTCGTCGCTCTTGCTTGCCGATCTCTGGTTTTACTAAACCACCTTAGGCTCGCAGGGGTATGACGCTTTGGTTTTACTAAACCTTCTGTGGGGCACCCTTTTTTCGTCTGACGCTCGCTCCCGCGCTGTCTCTCCCTTATTTTGTTGGCGCTCCCCTAGGCCTCGAGTTCATGAGACACAGTCTTCCCCTTAATTGAACTCCCTCATACATTGAGGTCCCCGCGGCACGGTCTTCACCTCCTTTGGGCTCTACGATGCCTTGAACTGTCGTCCCTTCTACCCTTTTTGGTGACGCGGGTCTCTGGGAAGGGCTCCGCGCCCGCTCCGCCCTACAGCGTGGACAAATCCCGCTCCAGGTCGGTCCTCTACTTCCGACATGTTCTCTTTTTTGGCTGCTGTGGTCGGGTCACTCTGGACCCGCTCCGCCCTAGGATGGACTATCCGTCTCTCGGTCGGTCCTCTGCATCGCACTGTTTTATTTTTGCTCATGCAAGCTCCCCTGCCAGCTGTCCTGCTGTGCACTTGGGTTGAGCCTTTTGGTTGGTATTTACCTCCATCTCCCTTTCCGCTCGAGGGCGGACAAATCCGCTCTGGAGCGGACATCTCCGCTCTGGTGCAAGCATCTCCGCTCTGCAGCGATGTCTATTCCGCTCTGGACAGGGCCCCCTTGGGCTCCTTCTTTACTTTGGCTTCTACACTGGGTCTCTCCTCTACCTGTTCCGCTCTGGAGCAGACACCAGTCCCGCTCCTGGTCGGTCCTAGGCCTTCCCTCCTGCTGCCCTAGCCCTCCTGTTTTCACCTGGTTCTACTCTACGATTGTTCCGCTCTGGAGCGGGCGCCAGTCCCGCTCCTGGTCGGTCCTAGGCCTTCCCTCCTGCTGCCCTGGCCCTCCTGGTTTCACCTGGTTCTACTCTCCGATTGTTCCGTTCTGGAGCGGGCGCCAGTCCTGCTCCAGGTCGGTCCTAGGCCTTGCCTTCTGATGCCCTGGCTCTCTTGTTCGCTGTGCGCTTGCCTTTCTCCTTTGCCTAGACTGCCATTGTCATGCATGCATGCCCCGCTCTGGAGCGGGAGGGTCTAGTCCGCTCTGGAGCGGACTTTCCCGCTCTAGAGCGGACTTTCCCACTCTAGAGCGGCCTTGCCCTCTCGGCCCTGGCACTATTTGTTGGCCAATATTGCCTTGTTTGTACTTGGGGTTTGTCGGTTACTGTGTCTCATAACCTTCTCCTTTACATCAGGCTGTGTTCCCGCTCTGCACTGCTGGGTCCCTTGGCCTGCCATCTCCTCTTCGATCCCTTCACCCTCAGGTACCCTTTTCGGTTCTTATATGGCTATCATGCTTTATTTCAGGGTGTTTGTACCTGCACCTTGGTCTTTTCTGACCTGGGTTTTTGGGGTTCTTCGGACTGTTGCTGCTTATGATGTATGCTTGGCCCTCCCACATGGGGGGTCCGTCTCCGTCCTTCTCCACATGGGGGGGGGGGTTTATTACTTTTATGTACCTATCATAATGCATGGTATCTTTTGTGTGTTTTTTGCGCATACTGTCATACCTTTCCTTCAATTTATGCATCTTCTTTCTCTGAGCTTCGTCTGGGACATCTTTCTTTTCTCCCTTCGCTTACTGTGCGGATGTCGCTCCCTGCCTGCGCGCGCCATGGGTGTGCCCGTCCGGCTATGGAAGCTGGGCATACTGGGTGCCCCGCCCATGCTGCGTGCTACTGCCGTGATGGCTTCCCCCCAGACGGTGTGGCCCGTGTCTCGTCCACTTTATGACGATTGAGTCTTGCCCTACTTCACCGGATGCTGAGACGGCCCGGGTCTACCTCACCGCTGCATGGTCGGGCGTGGCTCGGTCTGTTAAGGACCATTTACACCGGGTCCCCCGCTTCCGGGACGAAGGGGTTCGCGCCTTGCTGAACCTTCCTCTGGTGTCTCCGCGCCCTGTGGTCGCCGCTTCGCAGGTCCCTCGGTCTGGTGTGTCTCCGTTTTCGGCGGACACAGCGGGGGCGATGCGGCACCACTCAGCTTCTCCACGTCTTCGGCGTCCCGCCGCCCTGCAGCTTCCGACCACACATCTCTGGGCTCGACGGCTTTTCGCCCTAAGATGGCGATGCTTCCCCCGGTCCGTGTTCCTGCTGGTGTTTCGGCCTTCTCCCCTGGTCGTCGTCCCACCCATGGGCTGCTCAGGGAGATTGGGGCGTCGCAGGCCGCCGGACATCTCCCGTCGGCTCCTCGGCCATCGTTGCCGTTGGCTCTGCTTCCACCGTTACCACCTACTCCACCTCCTCCGAAGGCGGGGGCTCTGTTTGCTTCGGCCTCTCCTCTTCTTGTCCGCGATGGTCTCCCAGATTCTCCTGGCTTTGTCGGGTCTGACATTCCGTGTGGCCTGCCTTCTCCTGCTCGGAAGAGTGGACCCGTCCCTCTGGCAGTGCACGGCGCCAGTGTGGCGGTTTTGGGGTCTGGTCAGGTGGGGGCTGCCTGTGACCTCGTGGGACTGAGTGGCGGGAGCGATGAAGTGTCCGATGACGTTGTGGTTGAGGCCTCGCTCCGGGGGTCTTTCTACTATACTCCGTCGCCTCGTCGGTCGCCCAGCCGTAGGAACCGTCGCCGGACCATCTCTTCATCTTCCTCGTCACCGACTGCGGACCCTGGATGGGTCCTTCCTATTCGGGCCATCCAGGAGGCCCAGGTTAGAGCTGAGGAGGCTAACGCTGCACGGTTTGCCTCCCTGCACGGGATGCTTGCACTGATGGCGGGAGGCTTGGAGCGTCCTCCTCCCATTCCTCCTGTGCTTCACCCTTGCGTTTTGGTTGTTCGACACTCTTGCCTCCTAGGCTTGCTCTTGCTTGCCTGTCTCCGGTTTTACTAAACCTTCTTGCAGGGCCCCAGTTTTCATCTGCTTCCAGCTCCTGCGACACAGTCTTACCCTCCATTGATCTCACCAATACCTTGAGTTCCTGAGCCGCAGTCTTCACCTATATTGACCTCCCCAATACCTTGAGGTTCCTGTGGCGCGGTCTTAACCTACATTGTGGTTCCTGCGACACGGTCTTAACCTACATTGAGCTCCCCTATACCTTGAGTTCCTGAGCCGCAGTCTTCACCTATCTTGACCTCTCCAATACCTTGAGGTTCCTGAGGCGCGGTCTTCACCTATATTGCGCTCCCCTATACCTTGGGGTTCCTGCGACACGGTCTTAACCTACTTTGCGCTCACCAATGCCTTGAGTTCCTGAGACACCGTCTTCACCTACTTTGACCTCGCTCATCCCTTGCGGTTCCTCAGGCACAGTCTTCCCTACATTGGGCTCCCCAATACCTTGCGGTTCCTGAGACGCTGTCTTCACCTCCATTGTTGTTGTTGTTGTTGTTGTTCCCCAAGCTGCCTGGCCGAACAGCCCCAAGGCCCCGAGCAAGGCCAAGGCCATAAACGAGCGCCCTCACAGAACCCTCCCTGCCGACCACAATAAAGCCTGGGTGACCGAAGCCACTCCATAGCGGGGAGCTGAGAGGGTGCGTAAACGCCCGGGAAACCAAAGCCCCACCCAGGGCCCTGTGCCCCTCAGCAATTATGAAGAGAAAGTTGAGGGGCAAAGGAATAATGTGACGCTTTAGCTTCCAATCTTGGTAGATTGGGAGGGCAATCCACGGAAGAGACGCCGTCACTTGAGATCTAGAAAATATATAAGTAAAAGGAACAGTCAGAGTAAGCTATGGGTATGGCAGAGATCGCTCAGGTCGCACTCTGATAGGTCAGCCCATCGCCATTCACCTCCATTGTGCTCACCAATCCCTTGGGATGTCTTTTTCCTTCCATCCCCGGTGCCGCAGGTCTCTCGGACGGGCTGTACTCGGCTCGCTCCGCCCTGGTGCATGGATGACTCCCGCTCCTGGTCGGTCCTATGACTCGACACATTCTCTTATAAGACCGCTCCCTTTATTACTGCAATCTTCCTGACGTCCTTCAACGGTGTCTTTGGCTTTGCTGCGCGGGACCCTTTCGGCCTCTCCACTTCAGTTGGGCATGTTTTTCTTACGGGCCTCTGGCGTTTGGGCTAGGGCCTCACGGGGCCCGTTCCGCCCTCGGGTGGGCTCTCTCCTCCTCTCGGTCGGGCCTATGCTTTGCCTCTGTTCTTTACCCACGGACGCTCCCACGTCAGCTGTGATGCTAGACCATTCCGTTGGGATGCTTGGATGTACGTCTCTGATGTTTTTACCCAGGGAGGCTACCACGTCGGCTATCGTGCTAGACGATTATTTTGGGACTCTTGGATGTTCCTGGCCGTTCACCTTTACTGGTACCTACGGGCCTCTGACGTTTGGCTACCCTACGCCCGCTCCTCCCTGGTGCGGCGCCTCCGGTCTGGAGCGGTGACTGTCTTTTTATTTCCGTGGATGCTTCCACGTCAGCTGTCCTGCTAGTCTATTCTGACGGACCGCTTGGGTGTTTTCCCTTTCACCCTTCCTGATGCCTCAAGCCTCTCCCATCCGTCTGCCCTACATCTGCCCCGCCCTCGAGCGGAAATTCCCGCTCTTGGCCAGTTCTCTTCCATACTTCTCCTGACACCATCCCGGTTCCTCACCTGTCCTATGCCGCTCTCCGCTCTGGAGCGGAGCTTACTTTCTGCTCCAGAGCGGGATTTCCGCCCCAGCGCGGGGCGGGCCGTTCGGGGCCCCCTCCACTCTGGGTCGGTTCTCGGTGGACTTTGCCTTGCCTCTGGATGGGCCCTCCGTTGCCGTCATTCATCTTACTACTGGCTCCGTCCCGCTCCCTTGCCTCCCTAGGCTAGGTCATTCATCTTCCTCCTGGCACCATCTCGCTCCATTGCCTCCCTCGGCCTCCTGGGCCGCTCCTGCAGCGTGCAACGCTCTCCGCTCTGGTGCGCAGCTTCCATTTCCGCTCCAGGGCGGCGAGGGCCCTTCCTCCTGCATTCCGCTCCTGAGCGGTTTCCGCCCCGGAGCGGAGGGGCCCATTCTGGACCACTCCGCTCTGGGTCGGTGGTAGAGTGCTTTGCTTTACCTCTGGATAGGGACTCAGTTGCAGTGGTTCACGGACTTCTCTTTTTTGTCAGACTGTGCTCCCACTCTACTCTGATGGTAGGGTGGAGAAGAGGCGTCTTCTCCTCTTCAGTGCCTTCACCCTTTGGGTATTCTTATTATCCTCTTCATTTATAAGGCTTTCATGCCTTCCTTCTGGGGATTTGCACCTGTCCCTTGGTCTTTTCTGACCGGGATTTTTCGGGGTTCTTGCTCTTGCTGGTTCGCCTGGTCTCTCCCTGACCCTCCGCATGGGGGGTCACTCTTCACCCCTCGCCTCGCACAGGGGGGGGGGGGTTACTCACTTTCATGAAAGGTACTCCATTTTCGAGGTGTAGTGCGCACTTTTGTGCATCCTTCGGCCCTTGTGCCTGTTCATTTTCAGGAGTTTTTATTCCAGTATTTGTGCTCCCATGCATTGTCCTCCTGTCTCGCCCTCCGTTCGAAGGGTCCCCCTTTTTCGTCCTTTCCTTCCTACACAAGGGAAGGGGGTAATCTCCTGTCACGGATTTACCGGTTTTTCACGTTCTTGTGCTTACACACACTTCCTGGGCTTCCTACATGGGACGGCAGTATCTTTTTCCTTTCCGTTTGCAAGGAGGATATCACTTCCTTCCTGCGCACACCATGGGTGTGTCCGTCCTGCCATGCCCGTTGGACGTAGAGAGTGTCCTCCCCTTATCTCATGCTACAGCCGCGATGGTTTTCACCCTCGGAGATATGGATCGTGGCTCGTGGATATTGTCCTTTGTGTCTCGTCCTCCTTCCCCGGACACGGTTGAGGCGGGGTCTCGCCTCTGCACTATGTAGTCGGGAATTGCTCTCTATGTCAAGGTCCACTTCCATTGGATTCCACACTTCGTAAGACGGAGGGGTACGCGCCATGCGTCCTCTTACCTTTGCTGTCTCCGTGGCGCCAGGCCGCCTTGCCTCCTGTGCCTCATTCGGGCGTCCTCGCGGTTTCCGAGGACGCCGACACGACGGTGTGACGTCGCTCTCCTTCCCCATATCGCCGACGATTCCCGCCTCCTACGTCCGATTCATGCCATACATGTGGCTCTGGACGAGGCTCGGGAGCCCGTCACACTGCATGCAACCTCCCTGCCCAGGCCTGCCGCCCTATGGACAGATGCTCTGTCGAATGGACAGGGCGTCCGGGTGGTATGGTCTTCCCAACACACCGTGTTCGACGCCTAGCGGCCTCCTGGAGTGTTCCACAGGTGGCCTGGTTCGCCTCCTGCGAGGTGACCGGGTTGCCTGTGTTCCTGTCCCGCTGGATTACTCCTCCGGCGGAGGTACCGGTCGCGTTCAGCAGGGACTGGCGCAGGTGGCGGTCGGTTTATGTGTGTTCCACCAACCGCCGCCCTTTTTGATGTGCAAAGTCCTCCACAGGCTGAGAGGGTACCAGTGCTTTGTTTGGTTGTCGCGCCCATCCGGCCGGCCCAAGCCTGGTCCGCTCGGCTGAAGCGGTGGTACCCGAGTCCAGTTCCCCTAGCGATCTCCGATTTCCACTTGGTATCGATTGGTGTCCTCGGGACCTCGTTAGCCTTCACATCGTGGATGTTGTGAGGCGGGGTGGATGCCTAAGTTTAGTCGTTCTTTGACTGTCAAATCCTCTCCCCTGGATTCATTTTACATGGCAGACTTACGGTTCTCACTGACACAGTTTTCCTTCTTGGTTTCCTACCCATCATGGACGCGCCCATCGGTGGCGTTCGTGTTTCACTACCTCCATTGGTTAATCTTGAGAAGCGTCCCAACATCTGCACCACTCTTACGAACCGCCTGTCGGCCTTTCGGGTACCGTTTGAGACTTTCACGGGGTTGGTCGTTCCTCCCTAGGACTTGGGTTCTTTTTGCGATCCTGCTTTATGCTTCGTCCGGCGCCGCGTCCGCTTCCTCCTCAGTGGTTTCTGGCGGAGGCTCTCGGACTGCTCTCGTCTGCCTCTTACGCTCATTACCCCACGCCTGCACACTTCCGTGACATGATATTGTTCTTTATGGCTTTGGCGACAGGTGAAGGAGTCCCCGGAGATGACTGCCAGGTCTAGGGTCCGACTTTCCTTACATCATTCTCCCGTCCTTGAGTCGGTTTCTTTGGCTCCGTCTGTTCGTTTGGTTGCTACGACCGTACGCGACGCTCCCGTTTTTATGCTTTTCCTGTACCGGCTTTCAAGCATGGTAGGGTTCATCATCCATTATGCCCGGTTCAAACCCTGCGTCCGTATGTGTACTCGACCAGGCCAGTGTCGGGGTTGCCTTTACGGGTGGCGCCTCCGACCTGTAGGAGACTAGGTCGACGTGCTGTGGGACTTCGCCTGTGTAGGTTGTTTCGGGCCAGTAACCCTTCCGTTCTGGACGCAGCTCATGTTGTCCGTTCGTACGCTGCTACGTTCAGATTTTACATAATCTTTCTCGCCCGAACGTTGCCGACACGGGGCTTTGGTCTTCCCCCACCACGTTTGTCTCCTCCTCTCTGGCCATGTCCACAGGCAGGCCAGGACGTCCTTGTAGTGCGTTGGGCCAGCAGGTTCACTCAGGGTCTACCTGCAGCGTTCCTTCTGTCTCTTATCCTTCTCCCTTCTTGTTCTTCTTTTATTGGGGAAAGGGGGGGAGGGGGGGTATTGCACTATACCCATACTTGCACCTAAGTTAAAGGATTAATAACTAGGTTAAGATTTTGATATAATTTCTCGTCTTAAAGTATACTACGTTCTGTTGGTAGGTCTTGGCCTCATACCACTGAACTTTTCTCATGGCTTTCAGTGCTGGTCACTGTGTCTGCTCATGTCTTTTCTCGTCACCCCCTGTACAGTCCTCCTCTTCGACGTATGTCAGTCTTTACTCATTGCATTCTGGGTCTTCCTGCCTTCGTCCGGAAGAAGGGGTGGGGGGGGGGGGGGGCATCCTGGACTTCATATTTTATGATGAAATGCAGCATTCTTGGTCTTAGGTTAGTTATCCCATGGCATCAGACTTGACTGTACTTGACCTCTCTTGATATGCACCTGTCAGTACACTCTTTCTATAAACTCTCTTGTTTAAGTCGGTCTTTCCATGGTCCTGATATTTCCTAAGGGCTAAAGTTTGTGTTTTCAGCTTGTATGTCCGCCTCCAATTTGGTACTCTAGCTCTACGTTGGAACGTAGAGGCTACTACTAAATTGGGAGGTTTAACGACCCTCCCAATACCAAATGAGGTAAACCTCCTATTTGGTCGTAGCCTCGGAGTATCCAACGTCATAGTATCCCGCCCTCGCGCCGTACCCCTGCCCATCCAATCTTGTCTCTTGTAACTTGATACCGGGAATGCCCAATGAACCCTGTCGGGTAGTGGGGTGGATCCGTCAAGATGGCTGAAGGAGCCAGATAGGATGGCCTAAAATCCTGTAATTTTCTCTTCTTTCTTATCAATATTTTCTTATTTTCCTTTTCAAATAGTGGCCTCCAAAGTATGTACAACGTACCTAGTAGAGAGAGTAAGGTGCTACTCTAGATGTTATCGTTTTATCGCGCTAGTGATTTCGATAATTGCCCGCTCTAGAGTGGAGCAAAATTATACGATAAGTATATAGCTCTAGCTCTACGTTGGATACTCCGAGGCTACGACCAAATAGGAGGTTTACCTCATTTGGTATTGGGAGGGTCGTTAAACCTCCCAATGCTTCACCCTCTCGTACCATGCTCTGGCTGCATCATTGAGACCATATACTGTCTTCTTTAATCTCCATAGATATCCATTGTAGAATTCTTCAGGGGGCAACACGAAAATCTCTCTATTAATAGGATGCCCCTGTAAGAAAGCGGCTTTCACATCCAGTGCATGGCAGTCCCAATTCTTGGCGGACACAATACTTAAATCCGGTCTAAAAGCTTCCTTTGAACACGTAGGAGAATCAATGGGAACATCCTTTAACTCTTCCTCAAAGCCACGTGCCACTAAACGGGCCTTAATAACCTGAGTGCCAGATTTTATTTTCTGTGTCATTATCCATCTTGTTGATATGGCCTTCTGACCTTGGTCCTCAACTTCCTCAAACACATCATTATCAATCCAATTCTTCATTTCTGCCCTTTTTGCCTCTATGCATGCATCATTGGAACACGTTATCATGACTTCCTCTGTATCGTTCACAATCCGCCAATTATATATGTCTTTATCTACATCAATCCATTTTGTCACATTACTTGCTTCGTCTCTGATGTTGAAACATGTTTTGTACTTACCAGTTGCTTTACCGGCTCTACTTAATATTGTGATAATAACTTTTTCCTTGTTCTCCACCATGTATCCTTCTATTCTATCCCCCACTTTAGGCATTCTAGGCATTCTAGCTTCAGCAGCTACACTGGTTCCGTCTCCGGACTCCTGTTCACCACTGCATTTCTCATTATCATCCATTTCAGCGTCCTCATGCTCATTCTCTGTTTTGTTTTCTATGTTAACATCATTTGATTCGTCTTCAACTGGAATATCCAATCCTGTCTCCGTTGTTTTGCCACTACTGATATCGTCCATGTCTTGCATCTTAATTTGTTCAGGCACATTATGCGCATTCTGCAACCTACAAGTGTGCACTCACACATATGTTCCTCCATGTTTCACAAGAACTTGTTTACCATCCTTTCCAATCACTATACCTGGGCCTTTCCATTGGTTTTCACTGTTTCGTTTGTAATATACTCTGTCTCCATTTTGCAAGCATACCATGTTGTCTGCTCTTACGTTATGCAGTAGTGCCCTACGTATTCTTTCATTGGACTCATTTTTGATGAACACTTCTCTGGCCACACGCATAGCATTAAGGTTTTCAGCCACGATTTCCGATGATGTCCTGTTTTCAAGAGCAGGAATCTTATTATTCAGCACACTAGGTATACTTGGGTTGAATCCATACACCAGCTGGTTTGGGGAAAAGCCATTGTTGTTCTGGAGTGCATTTCGTGCTGATACAGCCCATGCCAGTGCTGTAGATACACCACATTTTGCATCCAACACAATCTTTGCCACATTATCACCAAGTACGGCATTCAGCCGCTCACATACGCCATTGCTCCATGGGCTTTCAGCAGCTGTGCACATCACTTGAATATTATAATTTTCGGCCATGCTCCGAAAATCACTGTTATTGAGCTCTCCACCATTGTCGGTCAAGAACTTGTCAGGTGCTCCAAACCGGCTGATCCACTGAATCACTACTTCTCTTATAATGGTCTCAGGTTTCTTATTATGTATGACCGTAGTCACACAATATCTTGTTGCCAAGTCAACCAAGACAAGAAAATAGTCACTCTTCCATGCCTTCAGATCCATTCCTACTGCCTCATTGAACGTCTTACCAATGGGGAGTCCCACCACAGGACGGGGAGGCACTTTCTTAAATTTTCTACAAATATCACAACTATCACTCACTTTATTTATTTCCAGTTTCCATTGTTCATTGAGTATTCCTGCTTCTTTGATTAATCTCGTTAACTTCTCTGCAGTGGGATGTGAGAATTGCCGATGTAACTTCAACACCTTCTTGGAAATGTCTTCATGACCTTCTGTGGCCAATACCCAGTCTACCATTTGCTTACATGGTGTCTTCACTATGGGAAGTGTATAATGCCCTGTAGAGGTGATATGCAGCTTACTTTCTCTGCCAAACATATGCACTGTATCCTTTCTGAAGTTCAATATCATGCCTCCACGTTTCATGGCAGGTAGCTGACCTGCTCATTAGTAGTGGAATTCTACAATCCACCACATCGGTCCAAATCATGATTTTTATCCCATGTATATAACAGGGAATATGCACAATACCTTTTGATGTCACCTGTCTTCCATCTCCGAATTTAAATGATGTCTCTGATCTCTCTCTTTTTATCAACTGTACGTCATCTGATGATACTGTATCCATATAAGCCTGTAACCAGTCTTCTCCACACACCGTTGTAGAACATCCTGAATCAAGAACCAGGGCTCCCAAAGCTTCCGACATTAATTTTTCTCTCTTATCAACCCCGTCTGATAGCAATGTCAGCTGCACTTTGCCAGTATCTTCCATCACTTCCTTATTTTCCATATCCCTATCCTCTCTCTTAGGACAATTTCGCACCCAGTGGTCAACAGATCCGCACACGAAACATTTCGTGAGCTCACCATTTGGTCCTGTTGGATTTTTGACATCATCACCAACACCTCTAGGACTCCAGTACCTGTTACGTGTTCCACGTCTATATCTGCCTCCAGTGCCTCGAAATGGAGCTCTACTGACTTCCAAAATGGGCTCAGATTTCACCTGCACCTGCACTGTGTCATTCTGTGCATCTCCACTTAAATTGTGGTCTACAATTCCACCTCCGAACATTCTATTTAGTGTCTTTTTCATCTCCTCAAATGTGATGGTAGTCGTAGTTGACATCGCTAATTGGAAGTGAATATCTGACAAATCACAACTTTTCAATAACCAAAACGCCAACACCTGATCTGGCAGTTCCATACCATGTTTCTTGAATCTATAATATCTTCTACCAAATTCCACCTAATAGTCAGTTATTGTCATCTCAGCGGGGCGCTTGAACGATTCAAATTCAGAATAAGCCATAAAGGCCCGTCTATTTGTATCTAGCATAAAAACAGAGTCTAATCTTGTCAGCAAATGTTCCATTCCTTTGTCACTCGCCAAGACTGTTGTATCTATTTCGCTGCTGACATCTCTAGCCCTGCCAGTCAATGTCAAATGAACCGCTAATGCTTGCTTCTCCGGTGTCACACTCGTTAGTTTCTGCCATATTTCTATATCTTTCTTCCACCTCTCATAGTCTTTTTCCGATGTCATTTGTGGAGGATTTTTAATCACTGACGCCATAGTTTTGGTAAATCTGCGAACTACGCTCTGCTACCACTGTTGAACTCACTTTGAATTCGCCTCACCTCGCTGTAGCACCGGCAGAGTTCCATATGCTGAGTATTGCAGGCAGAGTTGGCGGATAATACTTGATTCATTATCCAGGGCGGGGTGAGCAGATTATATTCCAATGCACTAATAAGCTTTGAGTGCTGACTCATTTCTTACTGCCTGGCCAGGACTTGACTCCACTGTCAGCACTTCCATCCGCTATCATTACTCACGGTCAACTGTCTTCCGACGCCATGACTCAGTTCCTCATCGCCCTGCTCATGACGTCACAATATCGACGCTCCATATACGCACTACGTGTAGTTTCCGTGCCCCATTTGAATTCATTTGTTTTTTATCTTTCTTTCCTTTTCCGATTACGTACCTTTTATGTAATATACAGTATATTGTATTTATTCCACATTATTCTTATTGTACTTTCCCACTTATGTTGTGTATTTTCTCATAACATAATTACTTAATACCAATTTATCTAATTATTCTTTTTATACTTTTTCCACTTATGTATTTTGTCATAACATATTCACTTTAATACCCAAGTTTCTAATTACTAAGACTAACACGTTGAAGAACGCGGGCTATGAACAGAGGTTGAGGACACTGGGACTTCCGACATTGGCATATAGGAGAAAGAGAGGGGATATGATAGAGACTTTTAAGATAGTGTCAGGAAAGTATGATGAGGATGTGTGTGAAGGTATCTTCTTGATGCGGGAGGGAACAAGAACGAGAGGACACTAAAAAAATTTACAAAGAAAGAAATAGGCTTGAAAAGGCAGAGAATTCATTTTGTGATAGTGGTAAATGAGTGGAACGCACTGCCCCAGTATGTAGTCGATTCCGAATCAATAAGGAAGTTTGAAAGTAATCTTGATAAAGCATGGGGAAGACAAAATTTGAAGTTTGATTATAAAGCAAAAATACAGAATAGTAAAAATGTTGCATCTGCTGTCGTCGCCGCCAACACAGTGAACGACCGCAGTAGTGCAAGTACTGGCACTGAGCTGGATACACAGGCCTAGTTTGCCTTTTTCCAGAGGATCTACTGTAAGAAACTGTAAGAAACTAACCTAGAGTACCCGGTAATAATTTCTAATTAATTTTTATATTGGGACTTGGTTTGTTTTTTAATTAAAGTTTGGGTCCACTTAGGGTAGCCGGTGGATTTTTTTTTTTTTTAGGCTAGGCCTAGAGTAACCGAGGCTTTCAAAAGAATTTTGTTGTGATATATGCTGTCGTCTTGACAGTCGTCAAGAGTACTCGGTAAACTGGCTTACTGGCGTCTGGCCGTTTTTATGGCATTATGTTATGACCCGGTAGCCTTGGCACCTGGGTCTGTTATTATTTTGATGGCTGTTATAGTCATCCGCCATAGCTTAACTCGTGTCTCCCGGGTCTGTCTTCATCTTGACAGTTGTTAGAGTACCCGGCCCATAGTTTGTTGGTACCTGGCTGGGTTTATCTTTTAGGATTGGTGTGGGTTATAATATCACTCGGTATTATAATGTGTGAGTGGTTGGTTGTAGCCTACATGAACTCGGGTTTGACTTTATATTCGTATGGTATTATTGTGTCACCCGCCCATATGGTTACCCGGGACTGTCTCCATACTCGGTAGTCCTGGTACCTGGGCCTTGGTACCCGGGCCTTATTGAAATAAGGCCTAGGGCACCCGGGAAATTGAGAGTGTAAGGTATGGTTTTATAGTGTCACCCGCCTACTTGGGCACCTGGGAGTGCCTCCATACCCGGCAGTCCTGGTGCCCGGGCCTTATTGAGCTAAGGCCTAGGGTACTCGGGGATTTGAGGATGTATGGTATTCTAATATTATCCGCCCATCTGGGTAACCGGGGACTGTCACCACCTCTGGTAGACCACGGGACCCGGGCCTTGGTGCCCGGACCTATCGAGATAGGCCTAGGGTACACTGGGATATGAAAAATTATCCACATGCCATATTTTGTGTGCTCGTAAGGGAGGCTTCTCAGGCACAAGTGTTAAATGGCGAATATTGTGTGTCTATGTACATGGGCCTTGGTACCCGGGCCTTATTGAGAAAAAGGGCTAGGGTACTCGGGGACTTGAGGATGTATCCCGCCTACTTGGGCACCTGGGAGTGCCTCCATATCCGGCAGTCCTGGTGCCCGGGCCTTGGTACCCGGGCCTTATTGAGCTAAGGCCTAGGGTACTCGGGGATTTGAGGATGTATGGTATTACAGTATAATATTATCCGCCCATCTGGGTAACCGGGGACTGTCACCACCTCTGGTAGACCCCGGAACCCGGGCCTTGGTGCCCGGTCCTATCGAGATAGGCCTAGGGCACCCGGGGATATGAAAAATTATCCACATGCCATATTTTGTGTGCTCGTAAGGGAGGCTTCTCGGGCACGAGTGTTAAATGGCGAATATGTTGTGTCTTTGTACATGATTCTTACAACGTTCTGGGGTTGTAAGTCAGGTGGATATTCAATTACAGTATGATATTATTATGGGTATCTGTTGGCTGCAGGTACACTTGATACCCTTTGAAAATAATGATACACGGGTGCCTAGTAAACAGTAGGGTAATAATGAAAATTTGTAAATGGATATTCTTACACACTGAAGAGACTATCAGCTGTAGTCTTGCTGGTTCTAATGAGAAAAAAGCCATCTAAAATGAAGGCCAATAAAATATGAGGCCCCCGTGAATGTTCACTGTTAAAGCGATATGTATTCGTTGATAAAGAAAACTTGGAAATTAATACTGAAAGTATTGTAGTTTAAATGTGTTGTGAAGCATTGAAATAAATGTAGGTTAAAAGTTTTCGAAATTAGGATTAGGAACTTTGTTCCTAACTACAAATTTTATGATGGTATGAGAAAATAACCTCTGGCTTGGGCACAACCAGGGGTTATCTGTCAAGAACTACAGATATATGAAGAATACACTTGTATATAATTCAACACTTCCTAAATACTGTACCAACTTACGGTGGTATGAAAAAAATTACCTCTGGTCTAGGCACGACCGGGGGTGGTCTGTCAAGGCTCACAGATATAAGCCCATGAACACTCGCATATAATTCAACACTTAAGTCAGTATCTATTGAGCTATAAAGTTAAAACACACTATCACCGAACAAAAAGACACTGCCGCTAAAAGAGCCAAGGTTCGTATGATACGACATACCGAAATAAACAATAATTCGAGGCTCTGGAAAGTGAAAGTGGCTCTGAATAACACGCACGTCGACCAGCCCAGACTAAAGTCCTTACTCTACAGGTTTACAAGTGAAATCGGTCCAAACAAACACATTCCTAAACGCGTATATGATTTCAACTGCAATAATATTCACTATGGACCAAAACTGACGCGTTCAAGAGGGGCTATGTAACACTGAGCATGAGGTAAGAACACGCCTGTCTACCTTGGCTGGGCGGCGGGAGAGGGAGGAGGTCCCTGGGAGGGACTGATAGCCAGCAGTGTATGGGAAACAGAAGAAGATCAGAGCGCGCGTAGGTGCGGTGTTCAAACTGTGCTAATTCTTTTCCTTTTATTTCCTACTTTTCAGTGGCTCCGTCCCAATGACGTACCGTAGGAATGATTAAGGGGTACCCCCTATGATGATCTTGGTTCTCGACCGCCGTGACTAGGTGAAACCCGGGCTCAGGGGAGCCCGGAACGAGGCCATATTAACATAGGCACTTACGTCATTGATGTAAAGAGCCACCAATAAATATAATAGTTTTTCCTTCCTTCCCTACGGGTTGTCAAAACCGTAATTTGGTTAATAGCCATGACATTGGTAAGGGGGCCTTCATCTAATGGTGGAGGAAAAATGAATATGCCTCACGCATCCTACTGCGTGTCGTACAAGGCGACTAATAGGGGGGATGGCGATAGACTTGTGGACCAACAGCCATTACTATGCAATAAAGTGTTTATCTTAGCACTGTCTTGGTATGGCACTACCGAGGCAGGTGGGGTGCGGATAGGTGCCACTGGGGACTGAGTCATACCTGGGCGCTGTTTGGCACCACACCTGTGTCGGCAACAGTGTTTGCATGTTGGAGCAGTGTTGGGGCAGGACTTTATTATTCTTTAGTCCAAATTGCATAATATACAGTAGTCTTGTTATGGTGCTGTCTTTTTGTAACACTGTTAAGGCTGGTATGGTTGCAGATACTGCAGGTGCAAGTGTTGCAGGGGGACTCTGTTGAGTCTTGCTGAGGCACGGTTAGCACTATACCAACATCAGCCACAGTGATGACTTGTTGGGGCAGTGCTGTGGTGGGACTTTATTGTACAGTACTACAGTATACTCCAACTACTGAAAGGCAACCCCATCTGAGCCGTTACAACAATGCATGTAATGGAAAATGACGCTAGGTGTGGTGGAGTGGTCTTGCCACTGGCCTGGTAATCCAAAGGTCCCGGGTTCAAATCCCGATGTATCAATGGGAAGATATTATTGGGATGGAATTTGTGCTGTACCTAGTATCAGTGCATTACCACAAGCCCACCGAAACGTCAATAAAATACCCTCATTGTTCCCTGATTAAATAGCACTGTATGAATATTCCCATATTCAAAATATGCTATAGGGGTGCAATGCCTGGTGAGTTATCTGCTCAACAGGTGACGTTGTGTGTGTGTAAGTGTGAGAGACCGAGTGTAGGGGTTGAGACAGTGAAGCACGGGAACGAGGTGGCTTCAGAGATGGGGTCGTTTCGGGCCATGAGTGAGCACCGTGCCTCATGTGAAGGCAAGATGGCAGGTGCTCGTTGTACTCTACGTGCTTCACATGTCTCACTCCCTAGACTGGAACAAGACCTCACAGGCTTCACTGTTCATTGTAAAGCGGTGAATGTTAAGGCTCTCAGCCTATGCCCGAGAGGAAGTAAGTTGGAATATAGAAAAAAAAAAAAAAAAAAAAAAAAAATTGTATGTAACAGAATATACCGGTACTGTAATTAGCCTACCCTATATAAATAATTGTGACCACCCAATTATGATCCCCAAGAACCTACAATTCAGTCACATATACAGTAGATTCCATATTTGTCATAAAATATTTAAAAACAAAATTGTGACATTAGAATCAAATCAACATTTAAGTTTATACAGTACTGTACTGGAGTGCGTTACCTTTAGCCTAGTGCTGCCCTGGTGTAGGACATTGAGCTGCTGTAGGTCCCCAGCCTCTAGGACCACCAGCTCTGAGCTCATCTTGGTTGCTGCCCTGCCTCTAACATTCACATCACTAACGTAGTCTCATCCTACGCTACCTTCTTCTGGGGAGAGAAAATAATAAGGGTAAAAATCCAGTTTTACACCGGGGACGATTTTTACAAGTATATTTTCCCCCTTGTGTTTTTTTGTTTTTTTAAGGTGTGCTTTTTTATGGACGCCATCAGAAATTGCAAAAAAAAAAAAAATCCATCAATCTTAACCCTTCCTGCCCGGGTGTCATTTTAAAAGGACACCCCTTGCGAAGGGCAGGAGCCCGGGTGTCCTTTTAAAATCCGTAAGCTTGAAAGCCCATAAAGCTTGGTTTGAAAGCCGCGCGGCGAAACGTTTGTAAACAAAGCCGGTCGGAGCGATGCGGCGTGCGCAGCTTCAAAAACAAGAAGTCAGACTTTTGTTGTGGGTGTTGTTGTTTGGTAGAACAAAAATTAGAGTTTGTAAATGTCGGATATTGCTAAAACCGCACCAAAACTCTCTCCACGGAAATAGTCATCACAACTGGGCCAGTTGACTTAAGAGAGCTCTACTCAATGCCAGTCTACAGATACAAAACAGGGCTACATTTTGAGATGTGTGTGAATTATCTAGCAGTTAAAATAACAAAAACAGGCCTAGGCCTATTATAAATTTGTTTGGCCAGATCGCCCGGATCGGAGTGCTGTCATTTAGAAGGCTAGCCCGGGGAGGAAGGGTTAAGACACGGCCCCCCAGGGTAGGTGTCATTAAAATTGGAATTCAAAAAATGTCTTTAGACTTTGTGGGTTATGTAAGGGTGGAAGCAAGAAAGGCAGCCATTTTGAATCAGTGGAGATATATCTATCCATCTATCTATTGCCGGACAGCGTGATCCCTGAAGGGATGGCCACGAACGAAACGGCCCCATGCACCTCTGTCCCCAGTCAGTCGACGCCCCTCCTCCCATCCAGCACCGCTTTCACTTATATACTTCTTAACTCCATCCTTTCACCTCTCACTCGGTCTACCTCTCCCTCTCTGTCCCTCCACCTCACTCTCGTACACTCTCTTAGTCATTCTCTCGCTTCCCATGCATTCCACATGGCCGAATCATCTCAAGGTGTTCCTTTTCACACTTTCCAGCACGTCTACATACACACCACACCTCTCTCGTACTTCCTCATTTGTCTGTCTATCCCTCCATGTAACTCCGCACGCACTTCTCACGTAAATCATTTCCACCCCTCACTCTTGGTTTGAGTCTCTTCACCAATCCATGCTTAGCTCCCGTAAGTCAATGTCGGGATTACCACACTATCATACAAGAACTTCTTTACTTCCACGCTGACCACCCTATTTCTTGTTACTGCTTTCAGCGTTCCTACAACCCTCTTCCCCTATTGCACCCTCTCCCGCACTTCTTCATCCATACTCCCATCTTTACTCAACACACTGCCCAAATACTTAAATGAGCTGACATTCTCCATAACCTGACCATTTAACCTCACCTCACACTTGGCTGGTGATGGGCTGGTCTATCAGAATGAGAGTTGAGCATTCTCTGCCATACCCATAGCTTACTCTGACTGTTCCTTTTACTTATATATTTTCTAGATCTCAAGTGACGGCGTCTTTTCCGTGGATTGACCTCCCTACTGCCAACCCTGGCAGATTGGGAGCCAAAGCGTCACATTTTTCCTTTGCCCCTCAACTTTCCCTTTATAATTGCTGAGGGGCACAGGGCCTTGGGTGGGGCTTTTGTTTCCCGGGCGTTTCCGCACCCTCCTCAGCTCCCCGCCTTTGAGTGGCTTCGGTCACCTGGGCATTATTAGTGGTAAGCTGGGAGGGTTCTGTGGGGGCGCTCGGTTATGGCCTTGGCCTTGCTCGGGACCTTGGGGCTGCTCGGCCAGACAGCCTGAGGAACAGCAACAACAACAACAACCTCACACTTGGGGGGATGAGACTCGTTATACTCCATTCAGTTGATCTGTGCATCTGGCTTCTAACTTGCGTTTGTATCGTGGCTCATGATAGGCTACCTTATCAGTACCCTAGCTAACTGGCCAAAATGAGCGGCAGTGCTGATAATATATTTATAATTATTTTCATTATTCCTTATTTATTCATTAAACTAGATAAGTAATTTTAATGATTACTTAATAAATTACAGTCTTATCCGAATCTAAAGAGCTATTAAGTATCACAATAAACACAATAATAACGTATATATCATAAAGTAAATGCAAGCGAAATAAATACTTGATAAACGAAGGAAGTAAGCGAGAGGTGAAGACTGACTGACGGGCTCACACGGTTTAGCCGATCACAGGCCGGGATTTACTAATCACATTTAAAATAGGCAGTGACGGTATTTCTTCCCTAGCTTGTGTTTACTGTATTATATGTACTGTATGATCTTATGTGTTCCATGTGGAATTTTATAGCTCTTAAGGTTCAGATATCACCTATCACATTAGAATTAGAATTACTAAAACTTATCTAATGTAATTATATATATACAGTACAGTATATAATAATAACAATAATAATAATTTTACTTATTTAAAAGAACGCTCAATCTTCAAAATGAACTCACAAGCGCTCGAACACTAAACATAATTTCAATAAAACTACATTAACATATATACAACACAATTTACATAGTTAATAATACAATAATTATAACCACTAAACTCTATAATCATCTGTCACTACACCATTCCCCAGGTCGTAACACTTTTGAAACATAAAGGTCTTAAATGTTTCTTGAAGGACTCAACAGATATAGACTGCTTAATAGTTAATACAGTCCGGCAACCGATTATACAACCTTGGAGCCGTGTGGGAGAAAGCACGAGATACAAAAGCCGACTGATAAGTAACGGTAGGCTCATCCAATCTCTTACAGTAGATCCTCTGGAAAAAGGCAAACTAGGCCTGTGTATCCAGCTCAGTACCAGTACTTGCACTGCTGCGGTCGTTCACGGTGTTGGCGGCGGCGGTAGCAGACGCAACATTTTTACTATTCTGTATTCTTGCTTTATAATCAAACTTAAAATCTTGTCTTCCCCATGCTTTATCAAGATTACTTTCAAACTCCCTTATTGATTCGGAATCGACTACATACTGGGGCAGTGCGTTCCACTCATTTACCACTCTATCACAAAATGAGTTCTTTGCCTTCTCAAGCCTATTTCTTTCTTTGTAAATTTTCTTAGAGTGTCCTCTCGTTCTTGTTCCCTCCCGCATCAAGAAGATACCTTCACACACATCCTCATCATACTTTCCTGACACTATCTTAAAAGTCTCTATCATATCCCCTCTCTTTCTCCTATATGCCAGTGTCGGAAGCCCGTGTCCTCAACCTCTGCTCATAGCCCGCGTTATTCAACGTTGGTACTAGCTTGCTAGCTTTCCTCTGCACTTTCTCCACTGCTTCTATATCCTTTACCATATATGGAGCCCACACCTGGTTCACATATTCCAGGTGCGGCCTAACCAGCGCTGTATAGAGATTCCTGAAGATTTCTTCGTCAAGTGACACAAATGTCCTCCTTATCAGCCCTACAATTCTATTGGCTTTGTTTATCTTTTCCGCTAAATGTTCTGAGAAATTTAACTTATTGTCTATCACTACTCCTATATCCTTTTCTGCATCACTTCCTCCATCGCTTCATACATACTGTATCCTACCTTGTCTATCTTGCTTGTCCCAATCCGCATATACTTGCATTTTTTTGGATGAAAAGGCATTAACCAATGCTCAGACCATCCCTTCATGCCCTCCACATCTCCTTGAAGCAAACCCACATCTTCCTTATTCCTCACTCTTCTATACAGCTTAGTGTCATCCGCATACAGGTATACCTCACTTCCATTAGTTATAACTTCAAGTCGTTGCTGTTCCTCAAGGTGCCTGGCCGAACAGCCCCAAGGCCCCGAGCAAGGCCAAGGCCATAACCGAGCGCCCCCACAGAACCCCCCTGCCGACCACAATAAAGCCTGGGTGACCGAAGCCACTCCATGGCGGGGAGCTGAGGAGGGTGAGGAAACGCCCGGGAAACCAAAGCCCCACCCAGGGCTCTGTGCCCCTCAGCAATTATGAAGAGAATGTTGAGGGACAAAGGAAAAATGTGACGCTTTGGCTTCCAATCTTGGTAGATTGGGAGGTCAATCCACGGAAGAGACGCCGCCACTTGAGATCTAGAAAATATATAAGTAAAAGGAAAAGTCAGAGTAAGCTATGAGTGTGCCAGAGATCGCTCAGTTCTCACTCTGATAGACCAGCCCATCATAAATACTGTATAACGAAATATAATATAACGAACAGTAGTGGTCCCAACACAGATCCCTGAGGTACCCCACTTGTAATTTCCCTCCACCCCGAGCCTATTCCATTCACCAGTACCCTCTGTCTCCGATCTTTCAGGAAGGTTTCTATCCATTTCACACATTTCTCCCCTATATTATAGCTTCTAACTTTCTCTATTAACCTTTTATGTGGGACCTTATCGAAGGCCTTCATAAAATCGCAATATACCACGTCTATTACATCACCATCCTCTAGAATTTGCATCCAATCATCTACCACCTTAACCCTTCAACCCCGGGTGGTACACGTGTGTACCATTATGTTTTGACCCGAGGAACCCGGGTGGTACAACATTGTACCATTGCTTGCGTATGTGCTTTCGAATGGCGCGCGTAAACATTTCGTTCCGTGGTCGCTAGGCGACGCCACCAGACACCATGTACGCCACCAAAACAGTCTCTACGCTGCCGCCATCATGGATACTAGCCCAAAAAGTGATTCCCCTGTGTCCGATTCCATGCTCCCTTCGACGCCTGCCCATGTTCGTCGCGCCCTAACGCAAAGGCACGTACAAGATGCGTTGACTCCCGGAGGTATTGAAATAGCTTTGAGGAGTTATGAACGTGGTGAAGGACAAAATAGTGTTGATGACTTGGGCAGTGATAGCTCCGAGTCTTATCAGTCTCACTATAGTGAAAATTTAGACGATCTAGACGAAATTCATCAAAGAGACGCGCAATTTGTTGGATTTGAGCATGACGATGAAAGTGATGATAGTACTGAACGTGATATAGTTGTGCAAGGTGATGAGAGTGTAGTGAGAGTGAGCGAATGGGACAGCACTAGGTCGACTGCCAAGTTTAGGTTGAGTGACACGACACCTAGCCCTTCGCCAGCTAAATCCCCATTCAAGATACGCTTTTATAAGAAGCAAGTTCTTGAAAAGGCGGCCGCGGCAGCCAGGAAAGAGGCCCTAAAACTTGGTGAGGGAGCAGTGCGTGAGGGTGCCAGTGAGGCTGAGCGTGAGGGTGAGGTTGACCCGCCATTGTCTTCCTTATCTACCCACGCCACCCAAGTTGCCCCAGGCGCCCGCCATTCTTCCCCACCACCACCAGCACTGCCTAGGGTTGAGGACCCCCCCCTTTCGGCCTATTTACCCCCTATTTCCCCCGAGAGGAGACATACTACTACAGAAAAGGGAAAAGGGAGAAAATATGTGAAAAAAGGAGCTACAAGTAGGCGCTCTTTGTTCGAGGCTCCCGCGGCTTCCACCCCTGCCGGTCCCAGCCATACGCCCCCGCAAGTTTCCCCAGGGTCCACCCCACCTCTCCAGCCTACAACAGAGGTTCCTGACGATGTTTTTTACCTCGCATCCATACCTGCACCTACAGACACTGAACCAGTGCTGTCTACGAATCGTCGTAGGCCAAGGAGCCCCGAACCTCTGCATGAAGATGACAGAGCCTCACCTGCCACTCCTTCCCCACCTCGCCGACCTACACGCCGCCCACGCATCATTCGTTCCCCGCGAGATTATGAGGGGGGGTCTGAAGATGAAGGGCACCTCACAGATGACTCTGGCCATGATTACCTGGGTCCACCGTCAGGGCAAGATGACGGCTCTGACGACAACGACGATGACTTTATGGACATCGACGACCCTCAACCCAGACCTTTGCCCAGGGCCGTCGTGCTCCTGGCCGCCCTGGCCGCCGGGCTGGGCCTGGGCGCCGTCGCGCTCCTGGCCGCCCTAGGGTGCGCGCCGCCAAAGTTCGTGGGCGTGCTGCCCCAGCTGCAGCTCCTCGTCAGCGTCGCCAGCAGGACCCATTTTATATTTTCAACTGGCAGGATGTGGCTGCTGATGAAGTGAATGACCCTGATGTAACCCCTTTTGATGAGGTACAGGAGGGTTCAGGAGTTACCCCAAGTTTTCCCGCAGGCCCCAATGCTCCACCACATGAGCTTTTTGAGGCATTTTTTGATAAGGAGGTTACTGAGTTTGTCATAGAAGAGACAAACAAGCACCACCAAATCCAGGTGAACTTTTTTGGCAAGGTGACCAAGGGCCACATGAAGCGGTGGACCCCAGTGACTCATCCCGAGTTCATGGTGTTCCTGGCAATCACCATGCTAATGCCTCATGTAAAGAAGCACAGGTTGGCTGACTATTGGATCACCAAAGATCTGATATCCACCCCTGCCTTCGGGAAATACATCTCTCGGGACCGGTACCTCGACATCCTCGGAGCGCTCCATCTTGTCACCAACACCGACATGCATCTCTCTGACAAGCTGTGGAAGATTAGGACGTTGTACGAGATGATGCGAGAACGTTTCACGTCATACTTCACGCCCTTCTGCAACGTCTGTATTGACGAGTCTCTTGTGCTGTTCCGGGGAAAGCTGAGCTTCAGGCAGTACATCCCCTCAAAGAGACATCGCTTTGGTATAAAGTTCTTTGTGCTGTGCGATTGCCAAACTGGCTATGTCCTGGACTTCCTGGTCTACAGCGGGAAGGAAGGGGACGTGGAAATAGACCCCCTCATTGGCTTTGGCGGAGCAGTGGTTCAAGCCATGATGAACCGGTACTTCCAGAAGAATCACGTCCTCTACACGGACAACTACTACACGTCCCCCACTCTCTCAAAGTACCTCCATCAGCGCAAGACGGGGACTGTAGGCACAGTTAGAGCGAAAAGGAAGGGCATGCCAACTTTCCCTCCTAAAACCAAGAAAGGCGATGTCTTCAAGAAGAAGTCGGGACCCATTCTGGCTATTCACTGGCACGACCAGCGGAAGGTCAACCTCCTGAGCACCGTCCACAAGGGGGAAATGGTTGAGACTGGCAAGGTGGATCGCCGCACCCAAGTCAGGGTGACCAAGCCCGATGCTGTAATGGACTACAACATAAATATGAGGCTGGTGGACAAGTCCGACATGCAGATAGGCTTCATCGACTGTCTGCGTACCTCGTGCAGATGGTACAAAAAGTTCTTTCTGCACATGGTGGACATGTCAATGCTGAATGCCTACAATATCTACAGGCTTCGGAATCCGCGCACACCCAGGAAGTTCAGTAGCCTGCGGAGGTTCCAAAAAACAGGTGTTGGTGGAGCTCCTGGACAGGTATGCTACGCCACACAGGGCAGTGGCACAACCTGGGCGCCCCGTTCAGGACCGTATGCAGTGTGCACAGTATCTAAATGTGCACAAGCTCGGTTACCTGCCTCTGGAACGAGATGGAGTCACCATTAGCAGAAGGCGGTGCCATGTCTGCTGGAACAGCATGGTGAGGCCGAGGAAGCAGAAAAAGACCACCATGCAGTGTGTGGAGTGCCAGCTGTCACTATGTGCTATACCGTGCTTTGCTGAATACCACACCAAGCAGGAGTACTAACTAATAATCATAGTGAAAGTACCAAAGACTGACAATATGTATGTATATAGGCAACAAGTGGAAATAAAACAATGTATTGTGATAAAAAAGTCATGTATTATGAAAACATATATAAATAAGTGAAAAAAGACACAATAAATTGTATATAAAACGTTTAGAAAGCATATAACTAAGTGAAAGTGACACATGACATAATATTAGATGGCCAAAGTATAATAAACACCTGTGATAACGAATAATCAGTGCCTAATCGTAATATTAGATGGCCAAAGTATAATAAAACACCTGTGATAACGAATAATCAGTGCCTAATATAACAATAACCTACCTCAATTACTAATAAAATGTACCGTATCAAGTGAAAATGAGCATTATCAGTGACAGTGACACTCTCTCAAGCATATTTACCAAAGTGAAAGTGACACACGAAGTAATATTAGATGGCCAAAGTATAATAAACACCTGTGATAACGAATAATCAGTGCCTAATATAACAATAACCTACCTCAATTACTAATAAAATGTACCGTATCAAGTGAAAATGAGCATTATCAGTGACAGTGACACTCTCTCAAGCATATTTACCAAAGTGAAAGTGACACACGAAGTAATATTAGATGGCCAAAGTATAATAAACACCTGTGATAACGAATAATCACTGCCTAATATAACAATAACCTACCTCAATTACTAATAAAATGTACCGTATCAAGTGAAAATGAGCATTATCAGTGACAGTGACTCTCTCAAGCATATTTACCAAAGTGAAAGTGACACACGAACTAATATTAGATGGCCAAAGTATAAAAAACACCTGTGATAACGAATAATCACTGCCTAATATAACAATAACCAGCCTCAATTACTCATAAAAACTACGGTATCGAGTGAAAATGTGAAATATTAGTGACAATGATAGCCTAATACACATATTTTATATAATTGGACTCCAAATAACTATAATAACATCACTATCAATAAATAAAATCGCCTCCGGGAGGTAAAAACTCTGGCGCGACGAGTGGCTAAGTGCGCAGTAGGTTAGCCAAGCCGGGGCCTGGGCCAAGGCGACGCATCCGAACGCGGGAAGATTTTCCCGCATAAAAATCACTCCACTTCCCGCGCTCGCCATTATGCAATCACTTGGGCTAGAGACCTCTACTCAACGGCATTCTACACATGAAGGTTTGTGCAAAATTTTTTTTTTTTTTATAACTTTGTGTCATGTATTTCAGGAGTAACAGGTGAATCAACATGGACCAAAATTCCTCAAAACCCCCGGACACAGAGTACAGTCACGATCTACCCTAGCCGGGGTTGGAGGGTTAATTAGCTGTAGTACCGTCGACCTCCCCGGCAAGAATCCGAACTGTCTCCCACTGAAAAGTTGGTTTGATTTCATATGCTCCATTATTCCTTCTCTAATTACCGTTTCCATTAGTTTACACACAACACTTGTCAAACTGACTGGTCTATAATTTCCTGGGTCATTTCTCTTTCCCTTCTTAAATATAGCTGTTATGTTCGCCTGATCTCAAAAGATCATCCCCACTGCGCAGAGACATACAAGGTCGATCCTGTTGGGGGAGCAAAAGTTCAGTCAGGTATTTAGGCTCACCAAACTTAACCCCTTTGAAAACCATAAGACAAAGCTTGAACTCAATTCTGGCCTTGATCGGGAGCCAATGCAACTCAATCAAACTCGATGTAGTAGGCGTTCTAGGTGGGAGGCCAAAAACCAGTCGAGCAGCACGATTTATTACTGACTGCAGTTTTCGTAGCAAATATTTGGGTAGGTCAAACCATAGAAAGTTACAGTAGTCTATGTAAGACATGATTTGAGAGTGAAACAGTGTCAGAAGACACTGTTTGTCCAGCGATTTTCGGACAGCATATAGGTTACGAATCTGATAGTTGCAAGTTTTGACTATTTAATCAATTTGCTTTTTAACGCCTTACGAGCGGGCCCGTAAGGAATTTCTACTACCCGCCAAGCGGGTGGTTTTACCCTAAATGGCCTTGTTTCCGTGCTCTTTTTCATGCATAAACAAGTGCCAGAGCGTAATACAATTATGTATCCCTGAAAGGGCGTTAATTCAGCTTTCCAATGACACCAGAACCATCCTCCTACAACCACGCGTTCTCTTGCAACGATCGTGCAAGACGAAGGAAAAAATCCCTAAAATACGGTAATTTCTTGACATAATACCCTGTGTAGTGAGGGAGGGAGGGTGGATGAGTAAACGTCAGTAGGCCCGCGGGACCCATGGTGAACGGTCAGAGCCCGACCTACCGCCCACCGCTCGTCTCTCTCTCAGAGGCAATATTGCTCCAAAATTGCACACGGACTTAAGTCGGGCCCCGCTCTTTGGACAGGTGTTCTCTATACGGACTTAAGTCGGGCTCCGCTAATAAGGGGTTAAAACTAAGTTTTGAGTCAAAGAACACACCGAGATTCTTGACACATACAGCAGGAGAGAGTTCTGCTTCACCAATGTTAAGTGATCCAAAGTCGTTGACACCAGTCCTCCTGTTTCCATGGATAACAATTAGTTCAGTTTTCCCATCGTTCATTTTCAGCTTTCTGCGAAAGGAATAATATGGAATAATAAAGAAAAGTTTACTTGATTCATATGATAATGTGATAATCTACAGTTATATTCGAACCTTAAGAGCTATAAAATACCACATGGAACACATTACATCGTACATATAATACAGTAAACACAAGCTAGGGAAGAAATACCATCACTGCCTATTTTAAATGTGATAAGTAAATCCCGGCCTGTGATCGGCTAAACCGTGTGAGCCCGTCAGTCAGTCTTCACCTCTCGCTTACTTCCTTCGTTTATCAAGTATTTATTTCGCTTGTGTTTATTTTATGATATACAGTAAAAGTCCGTTAATCCGACGACCGATGATTCGAATCTCCCAATAGTCCGAATTTTTCAATTTGAGGCCAAATCCGAATTCACCCGATGGTCCGAATTTCAAGAAGTCCCAAAGTCCCCTTTTTGAGGCATTAGGCCACTCAAATGACACATAATGGAGCACACACATATCATATGTTCATGAATTCACTTTAAAAGTTTACCATTGTCATTGTAGCCTATTATCTACTTCAAAACATTCAGATTAATGGTCAAAGGAAGCTACTGATATAATCGTAAACACCTTCGTCTTCTTCTTCTTCCACATCGTCTGCTAGAGAGTTTGTTTTGCTCTTGAACGCATCCTTGGGACGCTCCGATGCGCTACTGGCTTGCACCGCATTTTCGGCAAGCGCATTCAGTCTTGAGCTTGAAAACGCACCTTTCAAGAAGTCCCAAAGTCCCCTTTTTGAGGCATTAGGCCACTCAAATGACACATAATGGAGCACACACATATCATATGTTCATGAATTCACTTTAAAAGTTTACCATAGTCATTGTAGCCTATTATCTACTTCAAAACATTCAGATTAATGGTCAAAGGAAGCTACTGATATAATCGTAAACACCTTCGTCTTCTTCTTCTTCCACATCGTCTGCTAGAGAGTTTGTTTTGCTCTTGAACGCATCCTTGGGACGCTCCGATGCGCTACTGGCTTGCACCGCATTTTCGGCAAGCGCATTCAGTCTTGAGCTTGAAATGCACCTTTGGACGTATTAGTCTTGAGCTTGAAAACGCACCTTTGGATGTTCCGATACGCTACTATTTATAGTTCAGTGATCGGAGCATCCCAAGGGTGCTTTCAAGACAACAAGACAAGGGTGCTTTCAATACAATATAATATAACAGAGCACGTCACAAAAGGAAAATCACAAAAGGAAAATTACAAGAACCTCTCAGGGAAGTGCCGTTGTTAAGGCATTACTTCCCGAACCACATCTGATCTTCAAGAGCAAGACAAACTCGCTAGTAGACGGAAGAAGAAGAAGAAGACGTTTATATCAGCAGATTCCTTTGGCCATTAATCTGAATGTTTTGAAGTAGTTAATAGGCTACAATGACAATGGTAAACTTTTGAAGTGATTTCATGAACATATGATATGTGTGTGTGCACCATTGTGTCATTTGGGTGGCCTAATGTCTCAATGTTTTCGTCATACACAGGTTCATAGGGGTAAAGTCCGATAATCCGAAAAATCCACTAATCCGAACGAGAGCCGGTCCGCTGCCCTTCGGATTAACGGAAGTTTACTGTACTGTATACGTTATTATTGTGTTTCATGTGATATTTAATAGCTCTTTAGATTCGGATAAGACTGTAATTTATTTAGTATTCATTAAAATTACTTTAACATATCTAGTTTAATGAATAAATAAGGAATAATAAAGACAATAATAAATATATTATCAGCTCTGCCGCTCATTTTGGCCAGTTAGCTATGGTACTGATAAGGTAGCCAATCATGAGCCAAGATACAAACGCAAGTTAGAAGCCAGATGCACAGAACTGAATGGAGTATAGCCTTGGTGGGCAACCCATCTAGGGGAGACAACCTTATACAAATCCGGGTGGATGGGACTCGTCAGCCTTGGTCGGCAACCTGTCTAGGGAAGTAAACCTTATACAAATCTATACTGCTCACCTAAGGGTGAAGCAGGTTAGTGGATAGACTAGCCACGGACCACTGTAGAAAAATAGTGCTAAAGATATACATAGAAGGCCTCGGAGTCAGACGGACTCCGCCTGTAAATCCTTCAGTAAACTTTTGTTTTTCTATGTGGATGAGGGAGACAAAAGGCAAAACTGCCTGTAACAAGTGCCTCCCCCGGAGTTGACCGAGTGACAGGGCCAAAATCAAGGAATGTTCGAGCCAAAATGTTTGGACACACAGAGTTTGAAACAATTTAAGTCATAGGATGAGGGAAAGATGGATTCAGGGAGAGAGTTCCAGATCTCAGCTGTTGAATAGAAGAGATTGGGAGTATCGTTTCACTCTTGAGTTGGAGAGCTGTACAGAGTAAGGGTGGGATTATGTTGCAAGACAGGTACTACGTACTCTACGTAGAGGAGGTGGTATACATTGAGAAAGCTCTGAGGAACACTGATTATTGTAGTAGCGATAGAATAGCAAAAGAGATGCATCATTGCAGCGAAGAGAGAGAGATTGCAGAGAGTCGGTGAGTGGACGGGAGTTAATGATACGAAAGGCTTTCCCCTCTACTTTGTCTAGAAGTGCTGTGTGAGAGGAACCTCCCCACACATGTGAACAATACTCAATACAAGGACGCACTGTGCCCCTGTACAGAGCAAGAAGTTGTGCAGGGGTGAAGAACCCCTTGAGGCGGTATGAGCTACTTCTTTGTAGCTAGTGATAATTTCTCTCGGTTTACTATCTTATCACCCATTGAAGACAAGGAACCGAACACAATTGTTAAAACAATCATTATCAAAGTCGTGTGTCCTTACACAAAACCTCACACTATCATCTCTGACAATGGTAGAGAATTTGTAAATCCTTCAAACTGATGTGTAGTGAATATGCAATCAATCACACCACAGTTAACCCGTACTCGCCACAAAGCAATGGACTCGTAGAAAGAGCCAACCGAAAGATTATACAGGAGTTAAGGAATATCTTACTAGACAAGGACAAGGAAATATGGGATGAATTAATTCCGTATGTAGGGTGTACACTGAATGGAATGCCAAACATTTCTACGGGTGAATCACCTTACTTCATTGTTTTTGGTGAAGATAAATCTCTCCCTTGTATGATTGATCTAGAGAGAAAACCAGTTTACAACGATAACTATGTTACTCATCACAACAATGTCTTTAACCCGTCCAGCCCCGGCTAGTTTTGTAATGTTTGTTCACCAGAACCCGGCCGGTTTTCAAAAAATGGTTTTATTCCAGAAACAATAGCGAATGGGTTAGGAATGAAGGAAAAACCACGAAAAACCGCTCAAAAAGCTTAAAGAATGGTCCTACAGAGCCCCCGAAAACGTATTTTACAAGAGTAAAAAATTGAAGGCAATTACCCCAAAAAACCAGGTTATTGCGCGCTCACGCGCACGCACGTGGACTTTGAGAGTTTTCAACCATCGGCACGGTTGCGTGGGATACGTACACAGTTCCCATACAAATCTGAGCCCTCTTGAGTGGCTACACCTGAGGTTACGGTCGGCGCAATTAGGGTGACGCGCCAGGCGCGTCTCTGGGGCTGTGCGTTACATACATCGCCGACGCGTCAGGCGCGTCGCTGGGAATGTACGGGTTAAGAGAATACACAAGCAGGCTAAGACAAACTAACACTCAGAACATGGTTAGGTATAAAAATAAACCTAATAAAACACAGAAATTGAAACCTGGAGATATTGTGTTTGCTAGGATACACGAGTCACTAAATTAGATTCTCAGACCCGTTGACATAGTGCCACACAGGTGAGCTTTGGTCGGTCCAGGGCCACAAACAGGTAGCGCGTCAGAAAAGTATGATTTGATGTCCATAATTTTGTGTTGGCAATATCATCAATGGAAAAGTTATTTAAAAATCTCAATGAAACCGCCCACTTCCTGATGTCGTGGGCTCTTGCCACTACGCCGGAATTACTTTCTCTAATCTATCTATCTATCTATTGCCTGACGCCGTGATCCCCGAAGGGGTGGCCACGAACGAACCGCCCCCATGCACCTCTGTCCCCAGTCAGTCGACGCCCCTCCCCCCAACCAGCACCGCCTTCGTTCATGTACTTCCTCACTCCATCCTTCCACCTCTCATTCGGTCTACCTCTCCCCCTCTGTCCCTCCACCTCGCTCTCGTACACCCTCTTAGTCATTCTCTCGCTTTCCATACGTTCCATATGGCCGAACCATCTCAAGTTGTTCCTTTTCACACTTTCCAGAACATCTACCTCCACACCACACCTCCTTCTTACTTCCTCATTAGTCTGTCTATCCCTCCATGTAACTCCGCACGCACTCCTTAAGTAATTCATTTCCACTGCTCTCACTCTTGGTCTGAGTCTCTCAACCAACGTCCATGCTTCGCTTCCGTAAGTCAGTGTCGGGATTACCACACTGTCATGCAAGGACTTCTTCACTTCCATACTGACCACCCTATTTCTTGTTACTGCTTTTAGCGTTCCTACAACCCTCTTCCCCTGTTGTACCCTCTCCCGCACCTCTTCATCCATAGTCCCATCTTTACTCAACACACTGCCCAGATACTTAAAAGAGTTGACGATCTCCATAGCCTGACCGTTCAGCTTCACCTCACACTCTGTGACTTCACCCCATTTCGAAGACCATAACCTTGCTCTTCCCCGTATTTACCTTCAAATTCCGTTTTTCGCACACTGTTCCAAACTCATTTACCAGACCCTGCAACTCCCATTCATTATCACTCATCAGAACTGTATCATCCGCAAACAGCAGTATAGGTAGCTTCCACTCAATTCCCTCCCTTTTCAGCGATACACCAACATCCACTGCTCTTGATAGTATTTCTTTCATAACTCCATCCATATATACAGTAAACAACCACGGGGACATCACACACCCCTGTTTCAAACCAACATTCAGGTCAAAGAACTCGCTCTGCTCACTCTCCACACGTACTGCCGCCTTTGCACCCTCATACATGCTCTTCACTGCTTTCAGCAACTTGCCCTCTACTCCGTATATTCTAAGTACTTTCCACAAACCTTCTCTATCCACTCTGTCATAGGCCTTCTCCAAGTCCATAAAGGCAACATACACCTTTTGTTTCTTCTCCAGATACTTCTCCACACCACAATTCAGGGTAAAAATCTGATCTACACATCCTCTTCCCTTCCTAAAACCTCCCTGCTCGTCGCCTATCCATTTCTCCGTTCTCACTCTCACTCTCTCAATCACTACCCTACTGTATACCTTCCCTACTACGCTTAGAAGACATATTCCTCGGTGGTTACCACACACTCCTCTTTCCCCTTTGCCCTTATATAGGGGGACTATTATGCCAGTCTTCCAGTCATCGGGTGCACTCCCCTTCTCCCATGCTAGTTTGCACATTTTCCATACCCATTCTATCACTATCTCACCACCATACCTCAACATTTCCCCACACACTCCATCTGTTCCTGGTGCTTTCCCCAACTTCACTCTTTTCATGGCTTCCCACACTTCTGACCTCCTGATCCCCACCTCCTCCTCCACTACTTCTCTTCTTCTCCCTCCCATACCATATCCAGCTATGTTTGCTGGCTCTTCATTCCTTTCATTTAGCAACTCACTGAAGTACTCCCTCCATCTTTCGACTCTCTCTTGCTTCTCGGCTAGCATTCTCCCATTCTTATCTTTCACACCCTTACTGTTTCCCTTGCTACCTTCCCTAACTTTCTTGACTTCTTTCCAGAACAGTTTCTTACTCTCCCTCCATTTTACACTCAGATTCCTTCCAAATTCCTCATCTACTCTTCTCTTACTTTCCTTCACTACCCTCTTCACCACCCTCTTACTCTCCACGTACCTCGCTCGTTTCTGTCTCTCGGAATCTTCATTCCCTCTACTACCCAGCCACTCTCTATATGCTTTCTTCTTTTCTTCCACAGCTATTCTTACCTCTTCTGTCCACCATGCTGTACCTTTCACTCCCCTCCCTCTTCTCCTCACTCCACACACCTCCTCACATGCTGCACAGATCTCATCCTTAAACACCTTGCTCATCTCCTCCACTTCCTCCATAACTTCCAGGTCGAACCCACCTAGTCGTCTTTCCACTGCTCTCCTGTACTCCTCCCTGACTTCCTCCTCCTGCAACCTCTCCACCCTCCTCTCGCCTCCCTCCCGCTCTCCTCTCACCCACTTCTTTTGTATCCTAACCTTAGCTACCACTACATAATGATCAGACAGACCCCCTCCAATACCCCTATACACCCTAGCATCCATCACAGATTTCTTCATTCGTTCATCCACACATACATAATCAATCAATGACTTTCGTTCCACCACTGTCTTATCATTCATCGTCAACATCCGTTTCCACGTGTACCTGTGGATCATTCTGTGTCGGAAGAAGGTGTTGGCTATCCACAGCCTCCTCCCCACACATACGTCCACAAGTGCACTACCATTCCCATTCACCTCTGATGGTACCCCCCACCCTCCCACCACTCCCTCAACTTTCCTATCACCCACCTTACCATCGCTCTCCCCAATCAGAAATATTCTTTCGTTCTTGTCAAACTTCTCCAGGCACGCCTCCACATTCATCCAGAACTCCTCTTTCTTTCTTTCAAGTATATCCTCTGTCGGGGCATACACGCATACAATCACCCACGTTTGTATTCCTACTTTCATTCTCACCCACACAATCCTTGAACCCACAGACCCATACTCTCTTACACATTCCTTCCATTTGCTACTTACAAACAAACATGCACCTTCTCTCGCTGTTCCTTCACTCACTCCAGCACACACACCCATTCCACACTCCCACATCTGAACCTTTCCATTTGGTCTCTGTCATTCCACATACATCCAGCCTGGCATTCACTAACACTTCCAGAACCTCTCTCTCTTTTGTGCCATCATTCATGCCACTAACATTCCACGTAGCCATTCTCAGAATGTCCGAAGGCATGTCCTTAGTCGGTCGTGGTTCGTCAACGTTGGTTCCGTCCGCATCCGAGGCTGTTCGCTCGTTTTTCTTTGCTTAGATATTTTTTCCGGGTGGGGGTCGCAAGCCCACCGACCCAACCTCTTTAGTCGCCTCTTACGACACGCAGAAGGCACGTAGGGCATATTCTATTCCCTAACCCCCAGGGGGGTTAATAACCTCGACTATTAGGGCTGCTAACTTCCGTTTTGTGATGCGCTGACCTGTACTCGAAACCCAGAGAGCTCCCGGTTGCTTAGGCCGAGACACTCTCAACAACTTAATCATAGATTGTACTGGGCATAGAATATGATGTGTATCACCGCGCTTGAGCGCCGGTACTGTAAAAGACGAAAACACATGTTCACTATGTTCGTTCTTTGCAACAAAAGTGGGTGACGGCGCAATTTGCACATCAACATTATGCCGCCCAAACCTCAAACAGTTAGGTTCGTTGCTCATCGGCGCCAGTTCAGACACCCGGCTACCTGTAGCTAAATCCATAAGAAACACAGCTTTCTTGAGAATCAAATCAAAATCAGGATTGCGATTATATTTGGGTGAATTCAGTAACGATAAAGCTTTATCGAGTGACCAGGTAGGCATGAGCTGACAGGGTGGTGGACGAAGCTTGAAGCATGCACGCATGAAGGCCTTCTCCTCCACCTGCGGTACAGATAGACCCGTTAAATAACAAAATGTGATTTTAATTGCTGACAAATGTTTTTTCAAAGTTGTTACTGAAAATCGTTTCTGTTCAAATAGATAGTCCAAGTACAGTGGTCCCTCGCGTTTAGCGGATTTCAGCTTGGCGAAACACAGTACTCTGTATTGGCGATAGGTTGGATATGGTACCAGAATCCGAATTTGGCACTTCAAATACACTTTTGGCGAGAATGCTGGCTTCACGGAATGGCGTCGGCCCAGACTGCGCCGCCCGCAAGCTAGTCTCACCAGGCCTAACTCTAAATAATTCATGGTAAATAAAATCTGTTATCTATTATCTATTGTCTTTTCTATTGCTGTTAATGTTTCATGTAGGCTACAGTAGAGCGCCGGGTATATTCCTGCGAAACGGCATGCATTATATCTCAAGAACTGGGCAGTGTTATAGCATAATTGTTGTTTGTACATATATATGTATTATGTATGTTGCTTCGTAGTATACTATAAATGGAAAATATACTTGGTAAATGAATAATTAGAGGGCATCTGTGGACTCACTTTTACAATTTCCCAGCTCAGCTGGTGGGCGACGAGTGGAGGTGAGTCGAGTTGTATACTGATATTCTATTGGTCAATAAACTGGGTGTGACATCACGAGCGATGATGGTATATGAATGGTTGTTGTGGGAGTACGTCACTGTCTAGACGGTGACGTCACAAATTCTCGCAACATTTTAACGGGTGTAGAAATACACGTCAGTCCATATAATGAGCCTCTTTTGTTTCTCAATCCCTCTACGACGTCACATTGATTCATTTATTATCCTTGGTGTTTATAATCTCTCGGATTCGGGCCAGTCGGCCATATTTGAAATGGTGGAACTGTTGTTCAATGAATAGTGAAGTGTTTTTGCTTTATGAAAACACCTACAACATCTTCTATTTAACGGGATTACCAACGGAGCTTCCAGCGGCATTGTGTTAATTTGGCTGCAGACCATTATTGTCCAGTACACCAAGGGTAAGGGTTTTATACCGTCGTTATTTGGGTCCAAGCCTAGGCTATGATTACCACAGAATCTTTAATGAATATCCTCAATACAGACTTATTTCCTTCACTTATCTCGTCAATAATAACCCATATAGGTGGAGAGGCCCTGAATTATATCAAAGAAAAAGTTATGTTGAAACATTATCTGCAATTTAGCCATGTTGATTAACTCTTAGCCCACTTAACCCCTTCAGACTCATATGACGCAGAGGTTGGCTTATAATTACCTCTTTTGGCGACCGTCAATCTTTTATGAATTAAATACCAAACCAGCGGGGGTGTGGGGGCGGCAGCCCCCACCTAATATACTAGGTTAGGTTAGGTAAGGTTGTTAGGTTACGCTAATATTACCCCTTATTTTATTTCGTCTTTTACCCCTCAATTTCCCTGCCTCCCCACTATCGGGGGCCGTATCTTAAGATCGTAATTGTTTAATCGAAGTCCTCTTTTTCTAGTTATTAAAAACGTATTCTATGGTGTATTATATGATATATAGAAGCAATAGAACTGTTCAAATTACCTGGGAAACTGTGTATATTAAACAAAATACAAAACTTTGAATAATGAGGTAAGAGATAGGCTATGTGTTTTTTATCACTTTTCAACCCAAGACCAGCGGGGGTCTGGGGGCAGCAGCCCCCAGGATGCCCAGGTTACCTTAGGTTAGGTTAGGTTAGGTTAGGTTAGGTTAATGACCAGCTATGTAAATACAGTAGTGAACATTTGGTTCAGCCTGTGCTCAAACATCCATTTTCTTTAGGAGGAGGCCATACACTAAACAATTACCGTGATGTTGAAACATTATCTGCAATTTAGCCATGTTGATTAACTCTTAGCCCACTTAACCCCTTCAGACTCAAATGACGCAGAGGTTGGCAGATTAGCAATAAGAAATAGAGTTCTCTCACTCTTATAATTAACTCTTTTGCCGACCGTCAATCTTTTATGAATTAGGCTAAATACCAAACCAGCGGGGGTGTGGGGGCGGCAGCCCCCACCTAATATACTAGGTTAGGTTAGGTAAGGTTGTTAGGTTACGCTAATATTACCCCTTATTTTCGTCGTTTACCCCTCAATTTCCTTGTACTTCATAGCCATCCCCACTATCGGGGGCCGTATCTTAAGATTGTTGGATAATGGGGATAACTTTTTTTCCGGAGATTCTAATTAATGACAACCACTGTATAATGATGAAAACTAGCTAAAACCCCCCAAAAAAAACTCACGAAATAAAAGTTGGCCAGGTTCCTGGATATGTTCCTTAATTTGCATGAACAAATTGTAATAGGCCTATAGAAACCTAATAAATCATATAAATAACAAATCCACAAAAATGCAATCATTGAAAATAGCTGTGGTCCGTCTCCTTAATATTGACCGAAAAAACGCCCATTCTAATAAATCTCAGAGCTCTTTCGGACAGTCACAGTTTACAAACGGTTTCTTTATGCAGTGTAATCAATATTTACCCCCTGCTGGCAACATAGATGACGATTTCAATAATTCATGGGGGAGTGAGGGGGGGGGGCAAAGCCCCCCCTCAACCCATCGTGTATCCAACATTGGCAT
Source organism: Paralithodes platypus (assembly GCA_032716605.1). Classification (NCBI taxonomy): domain Eukaryota; kingdom Metazoa; phylum Arthropoda; class Malacostraca; order Decapoda; family Lithodidae; genus Paralithodes; species Paralithodes platypus. The sequence continues at coordinate 29,211,578 of CM064550.1, forward strand.
TATTGGAATTTCGGGTATGACGGAGTCGGAAGGAAGGTTACAACGTTTTCGGGGATTTAAGAGCACAGATAAGAAGTTAGAAGAGGTTAGTATTGTTGTGAAGGATTTGGAAAAGTGGATGAGTGATACGGAGAAATGGAAGGGGGATATTGGTGAGAAAGTTAAGGCACTGTGTGTAATGTGTGGTGTGATAGGTGGGGAAGGGAATAGGCCTAGCGAAGGAAGTGAATGCAGGCCTTTTTTGGCAGTTAATGAGAGCCTAGAGATGTTATTGAAAAGGGTAGATGAACTGGGAGCAGAGAATATGGCATTGAAGGAGCAGCTGAAGGAATACGAAGGACGTTTCACGGAAGTAAAGGAGTCGACTGCATGGACGGTGGTAGGTAAACAAAAAGTCAAGGATTTGGAGGATATTATGAAAGAGCAAAAGGAAGAAATGAATATGACCAAACAAAGTTTTGAGAGTGCAGTTGTAGGGGTCATGAAGAACAAGGAGAGTGTCGTGAGGGAGGCCATGGACAGGGATAGGGGTGTAATCTTGTATGGAGATATAGAGACTCATATGAATGATAATGGAGTGAGAAAAGTGAGGGATATGGAGACAGTGAAGGAGGTCTTGAAAGGTGTGGATGAGGACGAATATGGATGGGAAGGGCAGGTGGAGGAGATCAGTAGGATAGGTAGATATAAAAGGGGAGAGATGAGACCTATAAGGGTACAGTTTAAAACTAGGGTAGTGGCGGAGACTGTGACAAATTTTAGTTGGAGGCTAAATACAAATGATAAACTGAAACACATAAGACTAAAGAAGGATTTGAGTATAGAACAAAGGAAAAAATTAAGGAATTACAAGAAAAGGCTGATGAAAATAATGGAAAGTTGGATGAGGAGGAAAAGAGAAATTTTTACTGGAGAGTGAGGGACGGAAAAGTGAGGAAGTGGTTTATAAGAGTAGAAAGGAGGGGGAGATCAGGGAGGGGAGAGAATGTGATGAGAGTTGTGACGGAGGAGGAGAACGGGGTGGAGGTGTCACAGGGAGAGACAGGAGACAAAGAGTCAGACCCAGTAGTGCTAACAGGGGAGTAGGGTACGGACTGGAGGAGCGGGATGGTGTAATTGCTGGAGGAATGGTAGATGGATTAAGGATTATGTTTAGTAATGTGGATGTGTTTACTCAGGACAAGAAAAGAGAACTGATATGTAGGTTGCAGGATGAAGAGGAAAAACCTGATATCATAGCCCTACAGGAAGTAAGACCAAAAAATGTTAGAATTGAGAGGGAACTGGTGGAATATAGTTTGGAGGGTTTGAGTTATATGAGAGAAATGCTATTAGAGCAGAGGTTGGAAGAGGACTGTTTATTTATGTAAGAAAAGAGCTCAAGGTTAATGAGGTGGATATGAGACAGCAGTATTGTGAGTATTTGTGTATTGAAGTAAAATGTGTAAGAGGATCAATTCTAATTGCCTCTATATATAGAAGCCCAAATAATAGCAGGGGAGAGGATGATAACCTACTGAAAACAATGGAGGAGATAGATAATAGAGAGAACAAATATAAAATTTTGATTGGAGATTTCATTTTGCCAAGGATCAACTGGGCAAATTGTACTACTCCAGCGGGACAGGGTAGCCTGGAAAATAAGTTTATAGAGAAAGTGAGAGATTGTTTTTTAACGCAACATATTGTAGAGATGACAAGATATAGAGATGGGACGCAGGGGAGTGTACTTGATTTGATTTTTAGCAATGAAGAGGATATAGTGGAACATGTTAATGTGGATAGCCCTATAGGTCGTAGTGACCATGCCTGTATAAGCTTTAGTTGTAACATTAAATCGGAGAGGGATAATAAAAGCAATAGAAAAATATACATGTATGATAGAGCAGATTATGAGCTGCTGAGACGGTGTTTGGACATTGACTGGGGGGAATATTTGAACGGTGAAGACGCTGAAGGAATGTGGAGGAAAATTAGAGTCAAACTGGAGAATGCTGTATCCAAAAGTGTACCAGTAAGGGAATATAAGGATAAAACAAAATTGAGGAAAAGAACTAACCCAGAATTGCCAATGAAAAGAAAGCTTTGGATATTGATTAGAAGAAAGAAACGATTGTGGGAAAGATTAAAATTGTTAAAAAAGAACAGGGGGTCTAGTATAGAGGCTAAGGAAGTGGATCTGGAACGCAGACAAATAAACAATAAAATAAGGTGGGAAACAAGGAGGGGGGTGAAGGAGAGGGAGAGAGAGATAGCTAGAAATGTAAAGGATAATCCAAAAATATTCTGGAAGTACATTCAGGAAAAATTAACAAGAAGAGTAGGGATCCCAGAGCTGGTGGGGGGGTTGAATGATGGGAGTAGAGCGGAGACTGATAAGGAGAAAGCAGAGGTGCTGGGGAAATACTTTGGGGGGGTACTAACAGTGGAGTCGGAGGATGCAGTGCCTACTATTCCCATCAAACAGGCACCGGCACTAGAACTAGTAGAGTTTTCCCATGCTAGAATAAGAAGGGCTATAGAAAAAATGAATAGAAGTAAGTCACCGGGACCGGATGGGATACACCCAAGAATCATAAAGGAAGGAGGGGAGATGTTAGTAGAGCCATTGAAAATGTTATTTGAGGTATCGTTTAATACAGGACAAATCCCGATGGACTGGAGAGAGGCGAACATAACAGCTATATTTAAGAAGGGAAAGAGAAATGACCCAGGGAATTATAGACCAGTCAGTTTGACAAGTGTGTGTAAACTAATGGAAACGGTAATTAGAGAAGGAATAATGGATCATATGAAGTCAAACCAACTTTTCAGTGGGAGACAGTTCGGATTCTTGCCGGGGAGGTCGACGGTACTACAGCTAATTAAGGTGGTAGATGATTGGATGCAAATTCTAGATGATGGTGATGTAATAGACGTGGTATATTGCGATTTTATGAAGGCCTTCGATAAGGTCCCACATAAAAGGTTAATAGAGAAAGTTAGAAGCTATAATATAGGGGAGAAATGTGTGAAATGGATAGAAGCCTTCCTGAAAGATCGGAGACAGAGGGTATTGGTGAATGGAATAGGCTCGGGGTGGAGGGAAATTACAAGTGGGGTACCTCAGGGATCTGTGTTGGGACCATTGCTGTTCGTTATATTTATCAACGACTTGCCTGAAGTTATAACTAATGGAAGTGAGGTATACCTGTATGCGGATGACACTAAACTGTATAGAAGAGTGAGGAGTAAGGAAGATATGGGTTTGCTTCAAGGAGATGTGGAGGGCATGAAGGGATGGTCTGAGCATTGGTTAATGCCTTTTCATCCAAAAAATGCAAGTACATGCGGATTGGGACCAGCAAGATAGACAAGGTAGGATACAGTATGTATGAAGCGATGGAGGAAGTGAGTGCAGAAAAGGATATAGGAGTAGTGATAGATAATAAGTTAAATTTCTCAGAACATTTAGCGGAAAAGATAAACAAAGCCAATAGAATTGTAGGGCTGATAAGGAGGACATTTGTGTCACTTGACGAAGAAATCTTCAGGAATCTATATACAGCGCTGGTTAGGCCACACCTGGAATATGCAAACCAGGTGTGGGCTCCATATATGGTAAAGGATATAGAAGCAGTGGAGAAAGTGCAGAGAAGAGCTAGCAAGCTGGTACCAACGTTGAAGAACGCGGGCTATGAGCAGAGGTTGAGGACACTGGGACTTCCGACACTGGCATATAGGAGAAAGAGAGGGGATATGATAGAGACTTTTAAGATAGTGTCAGGAAAGTACGATGAGGATGTGTGTGAAGGTATCTTCTTGATGCGGGAGGGAACAAGAACGAGAGGACACTCTAAGAAAATTTACAAAGAAAGAAATAGGCTTGAGAAGGCGAAGAACTCATTTTGTGATAGAGTGGTAAATGAGTGGAACGCACTGCCCCAGTATGTAGTCGATTCCGAATCAATAAGGGAGTTTGAAAGTAATCTTGATAAAGCATGGGGAAGACAAGATTTGAAGTTTGATTATAAAACAAAAATACAGAATAGTAAAAATGTTGCGTCTGCTACCGCCGCCGCCAACACCGTGAACGACCGCAGCAGTGCAAGCACTGGTACTGAGCTGGATACACAGGCATAGTTTGCCTTTTTCCAGAGGATCTACTGTAAGAAACTGTAAGAAATTATAACTAAGACCATGAATAGGGCCTACACTCATTTCTCAAAATCTGGAGGAAAAAACATAACAAATAAGGGTGCGAGCCTATTCCCTATAATTACTAATATATCCGTTCATCTTGGGACGATATCGCTACTAATATACTAATTAGTATTGATAAATAGAAACGGTTTGAATATCAAGACGCAAATTACACAGTGCACTAATGACATTATAATACACGTTGTGTGAAACATATACACCGCTGATGTTAAATTAACCAGGTGTAAGATTAAGCGGGTGTAAAAATAAGCGGTGTACATGTTGGCCGAGGGCTGGAATGACGTCATCGCTGAGGCCCGCCTTGGCTGATGACGTCACGATAATCAACAACCAATCACAAGCAAGGATACACAACGTCTTGGCTTGGTTAATCAAGATGGCTATATTCTAATTAATCTCCGTGTTTCAACCCCTCTCTTTCCCTGATATATTTCATACCCTCCCCAGCTATCGGGGTTTAGTGTTGTTGAGGTAAGTGAAGAAAATAACTAAGAGATATGAGGATATAAATAAGGATCCTTAGTTAATGGGCAAACAAAATACGGTGACTACCGCTACATAGGATCTTACCGAGCGCCGTATTGAGAGTTACTCTTAGGCCGAGGCTAGGCTATAGATAGGCTTAGGCCTACTCACAAAACCCTAACCGAGCTGCTTGGATAGCGAGAATATCCCAGGTATATTTCATAAACGTATATTAACAGAGTAATCTTGACCAAACCGATTTGTGAACCTCATATCTCTGGTGTTTTGCTTTGTTTATTGTGCCGAACAGTCTGCGACACCCAAACACACACGCGCACATCAGCTGACTCAGGGGCCCAATCGTAAAATTTGCCAGAACGTCCCGGACTTCCCAAACTTGACTACTTCCTTTAACGTGACGATAGTGCGTTGTTATATGTGCGATTAGTTTGCTTGGGAAACAGATTAACTTGCTCATGTAGTAATGTACACCCTATGTGGTGGATTGTGTTCTTTTATTTAATAGTTTTCATTTTAGTAAGCGTTGTTTCCACATAGCGATTTTGATAATTTAATTTGACTTTATATTGTCCTTGTCCCAATTTTGGTTTGTTTAGTTTGCAAGTTTTACATTTTAATTAATATAATTAATCAAAGAAGTGACCACGGATCCAAAACCAATTTCATTATTTTGCTCAATCGAAAAGCAGTTGGTATAGAAAATTCTAGTCTTCACCATTCACAAGGTAAAAGTGATTTATGCCTCCTGATATATATCTAAGCTAGGTTAGACCATTTCTTGATCTGGCTAGCTAGTGACTTAGCAACTTGTTGCTAAGGTTATGTGGTTATTCCTTATCAATAAGACTATTCACAAGATAACAATGAATTCTGCTGCCTGATATACATCTAACCTAGGTTAGGTCAATTCTTTGTGGAGATATATAGGCTAGGCCTATGTCTTCTAGCAAAAACAGAGTAAGCAGACGGCGCCGAGTGTGTCGGCGATCGACGATGTGCATGGCGGGCGGTTTGAAAAGGCCCAAAAGGGTGAACTCGGGCCTCGTCAAAGACTAATGGATAATTTTCCCATTTAAAGTACTATTCACGTTTGGCGAAATTCACTTTTGGCGATGGTTTGGCTAGACTAATGAATTCGCTAAATGAGAGGGACCACTGTAATTGAAAATTAGAGCAACAGATGCCTCTGTTTGAGCTGTTTCCACTATTCAGGTGGTGAAGGTTTTCCAATGGGACTGATATTGACGCCTAGTGGATATCGTGTACTGGTTAATAAATTTATTTGTTACACTCTCACCATAAGGAGTTAACCATTTAGCCTTCTGAATGCCCTAAAGGCAAAAGTCAGCAAGGTCTCGAGGTGTCCAATTGTCTCTAAGTGGAAGTACGAGATCGGGAGTGACACCGGGTTCTCGCACCACGTCTTCAACTGGTGGTACCACACCTGAGCCGGCCACAGGGGCGCGATCATCGAGACTGTGCCCCGATAATCTCATAGTTTGTGAGCTACTTGACACATGAGTGAAGCGTCTGGAGGCGGAAACAGATAGATGGAACTCCACCTGTTCCAGTCCTCCGTCAAAGCGTCTGGAGTCAGTGGACTCTCGTATCTAACGCATTTTGATCTAGCGAATTTGCATCTAACGGCCAATTATTCTGGGTGCCCGGTATCAATTTTCCAAATTTCCCGCCAAATAGGCCTACAGTACTGAGCTAAGTGGCGTCCCTCCCTCCCTCCCCGTCACTGTCGTCAGTCCAGTCCGCGCCGCGCCTTAGGCCTACATTACTCAACCCAACTCAATCTTTTGTTGTGTTACTCACCCCAACCTTAAGCTTTTGTTGTGTTACGCCTTTTGTGATGTCGACCCAATCCTCAGGTACTGGAGAGGGGAGTGGTGAGAGTGGAAATATGCATGAAAGAAAGACAAAAGTACCAGTGAAGAGGGTTACACGTGTTGGAAAAAAAATGAATAAATATACGGCAGAGGATAAAGCGAAAGTGATTGAACTACTGTAATTGAAAAAGGCCTCAAGAACTGTGAGATAGTAAAAATAACTGGGTTTCCCGAGGGGACAGTGCATAACTTTAAGTGACTGCCGCCGCCGCCAACACCGTGAACGACCGCAGCAGTGCAAGTACGGTACTGTTACTCTGTACTGGTACTGAGCTGGATACACAGGCCTAGTTTGCATTTTTCCAGAGGATCTACTGTAAGAAACTGTAAGAATTATTCACTCACAGGTTGGTTTATTATTAATTCGGTAGCATTCAAGGAGACTACAGCAGGACTCTTCTTCTTCTTCTTACCTCTGACCAGGTAGGCTATAGCCTATACCCCTTTGAAAGGACATTAGCCTAACCTAACAACCTTACCTAACCTATCCTAGTATTATGGGTGGGGGCTGCTGCCCCCACACCCCCGCTATTTGACATCTTTGACAGATTTTTGGTGTATTTTTCTGTGAAATCAGGTTTTTTCAAGTGTCGATAACGAAATTCCTCCATGCGGACTATAGCCTAATGAGAAAAATATGGAGAGTCTATTGGTCCCTATTTTCCCTAATAAATTGTTTCTAATAAGGCGGATGTAGCCTAGTGTCCTTGAAGATTATCATTAATTCTTATTATTACTGTAGGCCTAGGCTAATTAATATACAGTATATATTACACGATTTGAATATATTTGATGTCACAAAATAGCACTCGGAAGGGCAAAAATAGGTAAAAATTAAGACTCTGTCTAAATTTTGGCACCAATTAGGCCTAGGACTACCATTTTTCCCATTAGTTTATGTATTTATATCTAACGAATCTGGATCTAGGCTAACGCAATTTTTTTGGCACCTATTATTCGTTAGATATGAGATCTTACCGTACTCAGTACGTGGTAGGCCTATGTAGCCTATTACCCATTAGTAACTTAGGCTAGTAACTAAGGTCAATATACAGAAGGCGCTACAATATAGGTAGCAAAATTCTAATGGTGGTTTTGGGTTCCTATCATCATAGGCCCTATGCTTCATTTCTATATACTTTTTATCCCCGGGAAAAAAAATAAAAATCTTGGGATTTTTAATTTATTTTCTTGGGATTTTTTGTTTTGGTCATTAACCTAACCAAAAAACCTAACCTAACCTAACCTAATAGCCCCCAAATACATTTAGGTTAGGTTTTTGGGTTAGGTTAGGCCTAGGCCTAATAAAAAAAAAAAAAAAAAAAAAATCCAAGAAAAAAATAAAAACCCAAGATTTTTGTTTTTTTCCCCGGGGATAAAAAATATATAGAAATGAAGCATATGATGATAGGAACCCAAAACTATCATTAGAATTTTGCTACCTATATTGTAGCGCCTCCTGTATATTGACCGTAACTAAGTGTATTAGGCCTAGGCCTAATTTCCAGAAGTTTAAACCTAGCCTAGGCCTATGCGAAAAAATCTTACCTCTTAGGACTTAGGTGGAGGCATATAGGCTAGCCTAAGCTAGGCCTATTTTCATTAGGTTTGGCCGAGGCTTAAAACACATTTTCATAGCCTATGATGTTTAGAGCTTAAACAATAAAATCCATATTTGTTTTCAAATATTGCAAAATAGGCCTAGGCCTAGTCTAATTGGTGACCAACTTATTTAGTTATAGCCTAGGCCTACCGAGATATCACGCTCGATAGCCTATAATCAAAACGTTCTAGCCTATCTGGTAAAATATAAATTTCCCGTGTAGGCCTAGGAATTGCCTAACTTTAACATTCCTGGAGGTTCTAAACAGGGTGTCAAACAACGCTGTTTTTTTGAGTGATAACGCAAATGAACTTTTTGTATAATGATAGGCCTAGCCTAACAGAAACTCACCCAACCCTTTTTTTTTAAAGAAACAAAAAAAAAGGTAAATTGACATAATTTTGGTCTCCATATTTTCCATCTTGATTGCTTTTAGATTGCAGGAAATACTGTTTTAGACACCTAAATTCTCAAAAAAATCACGGGGGAGCATGCCCCCGGACCCCCCCTAGAGCTCGCGCCTTCGCCGCTCCGTCGCGCTTAATGATAACAAAATAATAAACCATAATGATAACACAATTCATATTTTGTGGATTGACACCCTGGTAACTTCTAAATATCCTAGGCTAGGCCTATCATAAAATACAACAGGCTTCAGGCTAGCCTAGAATGGGTTTTTATTCACTAAAGCGGAAGGTGTTGGATTCAACAATTACAAAGGACACTACATCGGCGCTATTAGAATCACGTTATTAGAGACAATAGGTACGTACTCATTCAAATAAAAAAAAAATCACAGACTCCTCGGCGTTGCAGTCAGTTGTCAGTCACTACAGTCAGGTGATAGCTAAGCTGTCATGTATACAAATATTTACTCTTGTTTACAGCATACTATACTTCTCCTCCTATATTATAATTATTTTAATTTACAAAAAATAATAAATTATGTTATTCTAGACCAAATAATTACATTTGTTGTATTAATGGTCGCTTACGGATTATAGGACTTCCGCCTACAGACCTTTCCGACTAGATGATCCCGCCCGCTCAGCTAGGAACCTTCCGCCGGAATATTTTGGGCGGGAAGAGCCAAACAATCAATCCATCTGTTATGCCCTGTTTTTCTACAGGATTTAACTTGGGTAAGGTGAGTTCTAACTGACTGGGTATAGAAGGCTGCATGCACAAAACAAGGTATGAGGAATAGAGAACACAAAATAAGCACACGGTAACAAGACACACGATCACTTTTATTGATGTACACACTTCTATAGCTTTCTTGATGATGATTAATATGAAGCATAAGAAGATATGAATACTCGTACAAGACAAATGATAGAATTGAACAACACTAGCATTAAGTGGATCTGGATGGAGCCTAGTCTCCCACTTCCAACGTTCAGGTATTAATCTTCTGATCACTGGCTTTATTCACAAGTTTATATACTGGAGACCATAAATGTTACTTATAGATTCATATTCACTGTCAGATTTATCACTGGTAGCTCAGGTGCACAAGTAGAAGTTCACAGACTAGATTAGACACGCGTATTTTAGAGCACGGGAATTCTAGTAACCTCAGGGGGGTACTGATCTAAGTTTTATATTCTTGTATCAGAAACACATAGAACGCAAATCAGTGGGCGAACATCAGATATCACTAGGGTTTCACTTCTATGTAATAATATCTGGATATATGGGTAATTACGAGAGTTAATATCGCCTGTTAATTAATAAACACTGATACGCTTAGCACTTCCTAATTGAATGGTTATATATGAATTATAATGGGGCAAAGATATAGCCACTTCATAGACATATTAATAAGTGAGTCTCTAAATAGCACTGTAACACTGTAGCACTGATAGAGTGAATCTTGGGTAGTATTTGATTGGTTTGGTCCTGGTTATTGTAATGCCCTCGAAAATGTCCCGCACCCACAATAATACTAACCCGAGTTGACGTCAGGTATAGCGTAAAATAGTCGTAGATGGTAAGTCCAATAAACTCATCTCGAGAGACTATCACCGTGGTTCTTAAAAATCGGACTAAGGTTGCTATACTTTTGTACGTCCGTGGTAGTACAGTGGGTTAGCGCGCGGGCCTGGTGGTGATGGTGGTGCATCACTAACCAGGATTCGAACCCCACCCAAGGCATCTCAAAACCTGTGGGTTTTTAGGGGGGTTAAATTCCCTTCAGAGGTTCGTACCCCACACCAGGTACCAGGAAAGGTTGATCCTAAAGGTAGCCTGGGGATAATTCCCATTCCTATTTAACCCTGGTAAAACCTAGCATTTCATTGGTGGCAGCTAAGGAACGTGACCAGGTAGCTACGTGGAGCACCCGTCACGCGAACCCTAAAAACCATATTGAGATAGCTAAGGCAAAAAGGCTACGATACCCTACGACCTTACGAGGCTAGGGACTAGCCTAACTAAAAAGGAATGTGGTGTAATGCCCTCGAAAATGTCCCGCACCCACAATAATACTAACCCGAGTTGACGTCAGGTATAGCGTAAAATAGTCGTAGATGGTAAGTCCAATAAACTCATCTCGAGAGACTATCACCGTGGTTCTTAAAAATCGGACTAAGGTTGCTATACTTTTGTACGTCCGCGGTAGTACAGTGGGTTAAAGCGCGCGGGCCTGGTGGTGATGGTGGTGCGTCACTAACCAGGGTTCGAACCCCACCCAAGGCATCTCAAAACCTGTGGGATTTTAGGGGGGTTAAATTCCCTTCAGAGGTTCGTACCCCGCGCCAGGTACCAGGAAAGGTTGATCCTAAAGGTAGCCTGGGGATAATTCCCATTCCTATTTAACCCTGGTAAAAACTAGCATTTCAGTTATCTTGCGTCCGTGATGTTGGGGGTTCCAATGGAAATACGCCTAACGGCCTTATTGGGCTATCCTTAGTTGGAATTATGCAAGGCTGGTACATGTCATATTTATAACAAACTATGTGGTACCAACTCTGTAAATTGCTAACTGAATAAATATTATTATTATTATTATTATTATTATAACGACTGGTTCCGCGGCCGTCCAGATGGTCCATATGTAGAAAGTTCTCAAGACGGATCTCTTAGCGATCGTTGCTGGTAACACTCTTATATACCCTCTGGTTTCTAGACCTGAATCACAGATATTAGGATCTTCCTGTCAATCTGGATCGGAATTAACGCCAAGCGCATCTCACGTCGATCGCTCAGCTTCCCGGTCTGTATGAAGGTTATAAGGTGTACGTAGATTTCTTTTACGTGGACAGATCCTTCTATCTAAATCTGCCACGGAGTCTGCAGGCTCTGGAACTCAATTCTCAGGAACAACACAATGATACAGCTACAGGTCAACACAAGGGACCAGCCACTGTTTGGTGTCTATCTTTCAACTGATTTTACTGGGGGCTGGAGCTCGGTTTATAGGTTCGGTTTTGGACCCTGTAGGCAATAGAGATCTCGAGTTTTGATGGACTTATTTGAGCTCTCAATTGATACGGGAACTAGGTAAGGTGGTGATTACTGTCGTGGCACATGGCTGTATGGAGCCTTCATAATGTGATATAACTGAGCCTTAGTAAGAGGTACTATTTTGGCTATACTGGAAGTATTTAGGGGAGAGAGACTGGATCTACTTTGCGAGGAGGTTTGGGACATCTTTGATAGGAGCGTCTCTCTTAGATTGCTCAGTCTTCATTCTATGGTATAGCTGAGGTGCTAATTTGGTTATCGGAGTATGCAAGAAAGGTTAATGGGTTATTGTGGGTTAATAGAGGTTAGTAAGGGTGTTAGTCATACTTGGTTAGTTCATTGATAGGAAGAATTCCTGTGCTACCTGGCAATGACCCGGAAGTCAAAACAGGGGTCAGGTGTACCTCCGCAGGGGTAGGGGTCTCCCTCCTCGGGTGGGTGAAAGGGGTAGGCGCGCGTCCTCTCTCTGTGATGGTCGTCTGGGCGGCTGTGGCTGGGGGCTTGCCATATTACAAGTGTTTGTAATAACCCTCTGTTTATGAGACAGATGTGGGTGTTCGTAATACCAAAACCGAAGGTGCCTTGATGAGCTGGTTTAATTGGTTGGGTTGTTAATTGCATGGTTTGTTGGATGTGGTGGAGACTGGGTTGCTAACTCTGCCGCATTTATCTGGAAGTATGGCAATAGAGGTTAGTCACTGGCGAGGCGGCTAGGCTCGCACTGACGATCATTTGGTACAGGGTTGTGAATGGGTTGTGAGGGAATAGATGGCATGCAAAGGGTTAGTAAAGTTCTAATGGTGTTCCTTCCTACTGGGGGAAGGTAGGCTGGGTAGGAGTATATAATTATACAAAAGGTTTGAGAATGTTAGTAACGGAAAAGTTAAGGATATTCAGGGGGTATGGTGGAGAGGCTAGGTCAGGAGGGAGTCGAGGAGCGTGGGGGGTTAACGAGAGGGAGAGGGTTAAGGGGGGCTATGTGGAAGTTTGACCCTAAGGTCTCTGGGCGTAGGGGTGGCATTAGGCTACAGTTGGTATCTTAGACTGGGGGTTAACGACAGGGAAGGTAGGTTAATCAAAAGCTACCGGGGGATGAGCAATCGGTGGTGGTATGTGAGTCTGGAAATTATAGAATCATGTGGACTGTGGGGAAGATGAGGTTAGCTGTAGGTGTGTGCTTGACTGTGGATAAAAGTAGAGAAAAACATAGTGTATTATTACTCGTCAATACGATGGGTTATGGACACTATTAGTTGGCATGATTTCTTGCTGATCTAGTTGTCCCTGGGAACTGCGTTTTCTATGAAATATATACCAAAGAAAGCGGCAGTTCGTAGGGGTAGCTTCGTTATTGTTTCGTGGTAGATATGCGTCGAGACAATGGTAAAAGAGGGTTATCTATACAATCTCTGGTTGGGGTAAGAATTAGAGTTACTGCATGGTTGCTAACATCTTCAGTCATTATCTCTGTCTAGGTCTTACAGGAATAATGGTTATATATACAATGGTGTACCCGTGGATATCATCGTGTCTTATCAATTATGACATGGGGGTTAACATATTACTTCTCGGATGGAAGAACATACATAGATTTATGGGGGCGGTTTGTCTTCAGAAACTTAGTCTGGCAAGACAAGGTATTTGAGGGTATGTTGATATTGATATCTTAACTTAGGGACAGGGCATGGGTGTATTAAATGTGTACCCGTGGGTATCATCGTGTCTTATCAATTATGACATGGGGGTTAACATATTACTTCTCAGATGGAAGAACATACATAGATTTATGGGGGCGGTTTGTCTTCAGAAACTTAGTCTGGCAAGACAAGGTATTTGAGGGTATGTTGATATTGATATCTTAACTTAGGGACAGGGCATGGGTGTATTAAATTAAGGTGTATTCATGTTCATCATCATGTAGGTAGAGTCTGGCGGGTAAGAGGTGTAGGACACGAGGGGTAGTGGATACGCGAGGTGGGGGAAGGGTCAGTGGTTAGAAGCGATAGGCAGGTGTGGTTTGGAGCTGCTTAGCCCTGCGGGCGTCGGCCTGTCTGAACTGGTTGGCTTGGTGCCTTCTCTCCTTCTTTCTTCTCTCACGCTGATCTATGGGGCGTCTGCTCTCACCTGGTCCTTTCGTTCTGTGGGCCTTTCCTTTGGGTGTTTCTGTTCCCGTTTCTTTGTTGTTCTCGCTCGTGGCTTCCTTGGTGGGCTTCTCGTTCTGGGGCATTTTACTTCCCTCTCCTTCATTGTAGGCTCGTGCTCGAGCCTCAAGGGTGAAGTAAAGAGAAGTATAGTCATGGTGGGTCATTTGGAGGGTGTGTAGAAGGTCCCACCAGGCAAGAGAGCGAGGGTCAGGTTTCTTATGCAGGTCTATGTAGACCTGTAAGAATGTGTCTTCGGTGTTGTGGAGGGCGGCTACCCAGGCTTGATGTGGCCGTTGTAGACGGGCTAAGCGTCCTGTGGACGTTTTTAATTTAATACTCCTTATGAACGGTGTGCATTCGTCCTCAGTGGGGGTAGGGACGGGAGCGACGAATGGTGTGGATGTGTTCATGGTGGAGGTCAGGTATTGAGTGAGGTGTGTGGGACTGACAGGAGGCCTCTTCAGTGTGGTGAAGGGATTAACAACTGAAGGGGAGGGCCTAACGCGTGAAGGCGGAGCTGGGGGTGAAGGAGGGATATGAGTCTGGGGTTTTTGGGGTTGTCTTGGGTGGTGTTGCAGGCTGGGAAAATATATGGAGGCAATGTGCAATATTGGTTTAGGTAAGGTGCGTGATGGAGGTGTGTGAGAAAGAGGGGGTGTGTGTGTTGTGTGGCTTGGGCTTTTAGTGGAAGAAAGGGGTTTTGTTTTTACATAACTGTCTTCAAATCTGATGGGTCTGTTGATGATTCTACCTTTGGAGGTTCTGGTGGGAAGGTAGATTTTTGTAGTGGGACTTGAGTCGCTCGACGATGTTTTATATTGAGGGGAAGAACGCTTTACAGGTGGAGGACATTTAGTGGGGGTGATGTAGGGGGTTATTTGAGAGGTAGATGCGTGTGGAGGTTTTTGTCGAGTGAGGGTGGTAGGAGGAATGGGAGAGGAGTGGGTGTGGGTATTGATGGGGGTTCTCGGAGGGGCGACTTTGTGGTGGGATTTAAGTGGGGTGTGGAGGTCGGGTACGTCATTTTGGAGGGGCTTTGGTTGGGAGTTACTTGTGTGGTGGGTGAGGAGGGGTTGGTCGTTGGCATAGGGTAGTCTTTAGGGGGAGGTTGGTTGGGGGTTTTATGAGATGATGAGGTTGGTTGATGCGTGGGTGGGGTCGCAGGGATAGTGGAGGGGAAAGGGGTGGATGCGGGGGGGCTAGACGAGTGGGTAGTGAGTGGAGGTTTAATTTGGAGGGTTGGGTGTAGGAAAGTGTGTTGGGTGCGTTCTTTGGTGGGGTTGGTGATTTGATGGTGGTGGAAATAGGTGGTTTTGTGGGTGTTTGGTGGGGGGCAGATCTAGAAGGTCATTCGGGGTGATGAGGTGGGGGTTGAGAGGGGATGAGGTTGAAGGGGAAGGTATTTGCTTTCGTGGGAGGGTGGGGGTGGTTATTTTTGGAATATAGTTAGAGGGGTGATGGTGTTTGCTTGTGATTATTCGTCTTCTTTCCCTTTGTGGAGGAGAATTCGACGAAGAAGAAGAGGAGGAGGAGGATAGTGGTCTGCCAGCTCTACGGAACTTTGTTTTCAGGGTGTGTTTTCTGGAGGGTTTAAAGGATTTCAGTCGTGGGCGTAAGTTGTAGCGTGAGGTGACTGGGGTAGATTGTGTGGTGCGGTTGGGTGTGTACTTGGTTTTAGGTGGGGGTGGTGGTTTTCTTACTGTGGTGCCTGGTGGAGGTACTTCAGGGCTAGACGGGAGGGTTTCTGTTGTGGTCGGGGTTGTGGGTGGAGGTTTTCGTACTTTGATATTTTGGGGAGGTACTTGACTATCAGAAGTGAAGGAATTGGTCATGGTGGAGGAAGGTGTGATAGTGGGGGCTTGGGGTTTGTGGAGGTTAGTTTGTGGGGTATGTTGAGGAATGATCGGCAGGTTCTGTGCTGGAGGGTTTAGGCCTTTAGGGGTTTGTAGGGGAACATTTATTGCCTGAGTGGGAGGGGTAGTAGGGGTGTTCAATTCAGGGTCGGACGTGTGGGGTGGGGTAATGTCTTGTGGTTTTAGAGGTTTAAATGCTCGGACGAATCTATTTCTGAACGTGCGAGTCACGCCGTGATAATCAATGATGACTTGATAGGCATTTGGGACTTTGATGATGGTGTAGGGTCCGACATAGCGAGGGCCTAATTTGTTGGTGACAGGGAGGTTGGCTACCATTACGGTGTCATGGATGGCGAAAGGGTTTTTATCATCGGGGTTATCATTTTTGGTGTTTTGACAGGTTTGGGCGGTATGGAGGGTGTTTTGCAGATGTTGCAATGGGTCAATTGTGGAGGTGTTGGAGGGGAGGTGAGCGTGATGGTGTAACGGCAGTAACAGGGGGGGGTACGCCGTAAACACGTTCATGAGGTGAAATACCGTTTTCTCGGGAACAAGTGTTCATGCCCCATTGTATCATTTTTATCTGTGATGGCCAGTCTGAGGTGTTAAGAGCAATAATTTTGGTACGTAACTGGTTGTTGATGGTGCGATGGCTGCGTTCGCATATAGCATTTCCTTGAGGCCAGTACGGGGATGAGTGTTTGATCTTAATACCGCATTGCTGGGTGAACTGGTGCCAAACGTGTCCACTAAATTCGGGGGCATTGTCGGATAGAAGAGCAAGGAGAAGGCCGAATATAGGGAACACTTCTGTGGCAAGCAGTGCGGCGACTGTGGTGGCTGTGTGGTCTTTAACTGGGCAGGCTATTAAACATTTGGAATATACGTCAACAAATGTGACGATATAGCGGTTGCCAGCGTAAGAAGGAAACGGGCCCATGATGTCGAGGGATAGGACTTGGAACGGTTTGTTGGCAGAAATGGTACCAGCTGGGCCTGGGGTGCGTGATCTATCCTTCCCCAATAAACAAGGTTTGCAGGATTCTGTCACGCGTTGTGCAATCTTGGAGGGGTTGGGGGTCCAGTACTAATCCGCGAAGATTTTTAAAATTTTCTTTTGTCCAAGGTGTATGCCGTTTCCCTCGTGGATGGCAATCATGTAGTCGTGGGCAATGGTGGGGTCTAGGACTATGTGACCGGAGTCTGTGGCAAGTTGATCTCCCCAGCGAGTCAGTTTCTTGAAGATATTTAACGGTATCCAGGGTGGTCTGATCCTTGTTTCCCAAGATTGAATTAGTGAGGGTGCTGGGGGGGAATTATGTTGGTTGATGGGGGTATGTAAGAGCTCAGTGTTTTGTAAGGCGGCTAGGTTGGTGGGGGGGTCTTTCGGTACTGGCAAACATGACAGGGCGTCTGCATTGGTGTGAAGTTTACCTGGACGATACTTTATTGTAAAATCGTAGTCCTCTAGTGTCTCTCTCCAGCGTACCAAGATGGCTGAGTTGGTTTCGCACCTACGCAACCATTGCAAAGATTGATGGTCGGTTATTATATCTAGTTTCGCGCCCAACACAAATGACCTGAAGTGGTTGAGCGCCCAAATGATCCCTAGGCACTCTCTCTTGGAGGCTGCATAATTCTGTTGGGCTTGGTTGAGTGTGGAGCTGGCATACGCTATCACATGTTCCTCTCCGTCTCTTACTTGAGCTAAAACTGCACCAATGGCATACAGAGATACGTTGGTATAAAGACGGAAAGGTTTATGGTAATCAGGGAAAGCGACAATAGGGGCTTGGATCAGCTTTTGTTTCAAAGTGTTAAAAGCGAGGTCTCTTTCAGGTGTCCAGGTGAATGTGGTGTCCTTGTTGG
The DNA here is from genome assembly GCA_032716605.1 of Paralithodes platypus. Taxonomy (NCBI): domain Eukaryota; kingdom Metazoa; phylum Arthropoda; class Malacostraca; order Decapoda; family Lithodidae; genus Paralithodes; species Paralithodes platypus. Next base: position 29,229,102 of record CM064550.1, read on the forward strand.
TGAGTTGGTGGAGGGGTCTGGCTATTGCGGCAAAGTGTGGGACGAAACGTCTGTAGTATGTGGCTAAACCTAGAAAAGAACGTACTCCTTTAACGGTGGGTGGGGGTTGGTTTTGTATGGCTTGAAGTTTCTTGGGGTCTGGTGCAATGCCATGTTCAGATATTACGTGGCCGAGGAAATCTACCTTATTTCGTGCAATCTCGCATTTTGAGGGTTTCAATTTCAGCCCGGCGGCTCGGATTCTTTGAAGAACTTGTTTCAACCTGAGGAGGTGTTCTTCCCAGGTTTGTGAGTACACAATGATATCGTCTAGATACGCTAGGCAGGTTTCCCAGGTAAGGCCATGTATTACCGCTTCCATCAAACGGGAGAAAGTGGCGGGTCCGTTTGCAGAGGCCAAAAGGTGGGACGTTAAATTCGTAGTGGTGGCCACCACTAGTGGAGAATGCTGTTTTTTCTTGGTCCTCTGCCTTGATGGGCACTTGCCAATACCCTGCTTGCAAGTCGAGGGTAGTGAACCATCTGGATCCGTATAGGGAGTCAAGGGAATCGTCTATCCTGGGTAATGGCGTAGCGTCCTTAATGGTTACGTCATTCAATCTCCTGTAATCTACGCAAAAACTGGTTGACCCATCTTTCTTTTTTACTAGGACAACAGGGGAAGACCAGGGGCTGATGGACGGGGTAGCAATTCCGGCCTCTAACATCTCTTGGACTTGGCGTTCCTCTTCCTGGCGTTGTATGGGATTTTTTCTACGGGATGGTTGTCTTATGGGGGGGCCTGTGGTGTTAATGATGTGTTGTTCAACATCGGTCTGTCCTATTTCAGTGGGTTGTTGGGCAAATACGTCACTGAACTCTAGCAATAGTTCGTACATGCTGTGTTTTTGGTGGTCGGATAATGTGTCAGGGAGAGGGGTAATTTGAGACTGGTAGGGGTTTCATTGGAATCTATGGGGAGGTCATCAAATGTTTCGAGGTCTCCTATGATGAGGCCTTTTGGTAATGTCAGGGATTCTTCAGAGATATTGGCCACTAGAATGTGGTTTATGCGAGCAGAAATGATGGCGGGTTGTAGGAGGCAACGATTGGGGTTGGTGGACGTGGTAGTGGGGGAAAATATCAGGTGAGTTTGGGGTATGGGTCGAAGGTTAACCCATTTTTGATGGTGGGGGGGAATTTGACATTTATCTTGAACTACAGCTGGGCTAATGATGGTGGGGGACTGACTGGTTAGCAGGTGCTCGGTACGCATGAGGGGGAGGGAATCACTTTGGTGGGGGTCACGCGTGAGGGGGGGATTAACGGCGCGTGTGGGAGGATCAGAATGGTGAGGTGTGAGTGATTTAGAAAACGGAATTTGTTGGTGGGACTGCGGAGGGTTGGTGGGGGAAGAGTTAGGTATAGAACATGGGTTATTGGTGGAGGACTGATGTACTGATTTGTGGTTGTTAAAAGGACGAATTTGGGGAGTTTTGTCGGTGGCAGTGACGGTGTGGTAAACTATCAATGGAAGTTAAATATTACTAAGCTATAATGAATCAAATAAAATCAATCTAAATGAAAACTACTCTATATCTAAATTGAATTCAATCTGAAACAAGCTAATTTATATCCAAAGGTCTCACATAATAAATGTATATATAGGGTAAGGTTATAAGGGTTAATATTAGCCAGGAATTAACTCACCAATAGTTCCACATGGCATGAGGCAAAGGGAGAACGTTTTACCCAATATGGCGGTGGACAATGGGGAACGAGACTTCGGTCCCGAGACACGAGTCAAGTTAAAGAAAGAATAAATGATTACATGGGAATGGACATGATTATTATGCTTATCTGTCAGTCAGTCATGGTGTCGATGAGAGCGTCGTGATGGTGTAGCTGAGTATATTGCTGTATGTGTATTGTGATTAGAGGCACAAAAGCTCGATCAACTGAGGGCGGAAATTTAGATGTTAACTGGTTGGTGTTCGTGAAGGCTCTGGTGTTCCTCGAAGACACACCTTGCTGCCTTGGCAAAACGCTAGGAGCCCAAATTATCGTACCGCATCTAGGTTGCTCTATACGATAAATTATATTAATATTGTTACGGCTGGATCGGCAATACATATTCGGGATTCTTGATCGTAGGACAGAAATGGCTTAAGTGACAACGACACGCTCGATTCCAGTCCCAAATACTATATGCTCCAGACAACAAAAGCACCAACGCCCTACAGAGTTATCGTCTACGGTAACGAGGTACCTTAACTCGGCGAAAGTGTACAACAGGGGTAGGCTATGAGGCTAAACTCCCTCAGACATTTATAGGTTACGTTATTACTAAAGAAATGCAATACTCAAGAAACTACGTTAATATTAAGCCTCTAATAATGTAGAATAGAAGCAGGCTAAAGGTATGACAGTGAAATGCTAAATGACAAATGTACACGCCTACTTGAAAGCGCGTGCACTACACTAACTGTCCCCTACTAACATGCACTAGCATGTAGCATACAAGATGTTCATGATCCAGTAGATACCTAATAATACACATGGGAGGAACATAAACAGTGGTCACTTATTATAATAATGAATCTATACTTGGAATAACTAAAAGGTTGCAGGCAACAGTACTGCGCCGGTAGCCTACTACCGCATAGGCTACTTCGCTTCTCTCACTCTGTCTCCCCTCAGAGTCCGTATGCGCCCTACGCAACAGAACTCCGGACACAGCAGCAAAACGACAGTGCAGTTAATTGATACATGAAAGTATTAATAGTGTTGTCTTGTGTGTGAGTAATGTGTATTGTAAAGTGTTATAGATATATACTTAAAGAGAGCTGCAATGCATAGTAAAATAAAGATATATCCCACTCATCATCCCCATGTGTTCTAGCTAGCAGGCCAAGTCACAGGAACAACGAGTCCCAGCACCGAAAGCGAGAACCCAGGAGAAGACTGTAGAGAACACAAGGACAGATAAATTACGTTACTCTACTATACCGGCACTACGAGCGAGCTGTAGTCTCGGGTACTACACTCGCTCCTGGCTCAGTATGCAAATCAAGGCTAAGTCCTCGTCCCTCTACAGACAACTCCTGGGCATGGTCGGGCTCTTACACATGGCACCAGTCTAGTCACAAATGGGATGATGAGCAGGGCATATAACTCGTGAACATGTAGAACGTTCACCAACTATCCTCATCAAGAAGATCGCTGTTCACATTAACCCCTTAAATCTAATACATGTAAATATATGCTTGTCCTAAGAGTAATACGAGAGGTGAGTGCTGAAACTCCTTTAGGACCTCAAGGGAAGGTTATGCATTTAAATAGAGAGAAGAATGAAATGAGAGTAATGTCGTCAGAGAGAAAGAGTGCAACCGTGAGAAGTGGGGAGAGAGAGCAAGGGATGTTAGAATCTCAAAGGTTCTAGGCAACCTGGTCAAAGGAACACACAGCCAACCTCCAGGCAGTGTGCTGTACGACAACATGGGCCCAGCCCAGGCAGGCAACAATGGACTACCAACCCTATCGCGCCTAGCTATAAGGGCAAGGCTGCCAACCAGTCCATACGTCTGGCAACCACCCGGCCGGCAGCGCGGCGTGTTGCTACCCTCTTGCTCTGAAGCCCAACTCACTCTCTCTCTCTGAATTCCCATTATCCTATCTATCAACTTCTCTATTGATACTACATATTAAATGGAAGGTCTCGACATGGCTTAAAACAAAACCCACCACTGGTTAGCACATGACGAGACCTTTGCAGAGATACAAAGAACATAGTTATAAGTTGTCACACTCAATATACATAGCGGCTGACGGTAGCCAGATCACGGGCGGTACAGTGGAGTACCAAGGAGTACAATCAGGTTGCGTTGCCCAGCACTGGGGTGCGTCACAATATATACGATAAATTCATATATACTACATAAGACTATGGCAATATTGCTTAATAGCATATTAGGCCTTTTATAACTTAACTTATTTACAATTTTATAATATACAATCTACTACTCGTCCTACGTCGTGCTGTAGGAGCGATCGTGACGTCACAGAGACATACGAGATCACAAAAGAGTCATATTCTATCGTATTTATACGATACACTCCCCCCACAAAAAAGACCTGAACCCCACCTTAAACCTAAAGTTGCCCAGAGGCTATCTTCTGACGCCACAAGTCGACGGCGCCAGCAGCAGCGCGTCTGGGACGCGTCCCGGTCCGAGAATGATCACCATCAGTAAGAGGTGAGTCGTTCCTTTGAGAATCCTCGGACCCAGCAATAACAGGTGGAGCATCAGATTGCAATGCGGAATCGAGCTCCAAAGCGTACAAACGTGCGATAGGATGAACAGTAGTTCCAGTGGCTGTCTTCAATAGCGCCACCCGCTCTACAGAGTCTGCCCCCTTGTATACCTCCAACACGCGGCCTAATTTCCAGTATAAACGAGGACTATCTTCTTTAATTAAAACAACTTCACCAACTGTTGGTGCCGTTGGTCTACCAGAGGGAGTAATACTCCTTTCCCTCAATGCTAGCAGATATTCACTAATCCACCGTTTCCTAAAATCCTCGATTATCCTGGATATATACTGGTATCTCTTAGACACCGCTACCTCAGAGTACAACGAGGGATCCTCTAACTCTACTATGGACTGAAAATCAGATGGAAACGCAGTCAATGGTTTTCCATATAGCAAGTGAGCTGGCATTAATGGTAGTGGTTCTTGTAGGTCGGTGTACACATATGTAAGCGGGCGATCATTCACGACTGCCTCTATCTCTGTGAGGACTGTCGTCAACTCACTCTTCTTTAATAGAGCACGTCCTACAACCGCTCTGAGTCCTGACTTTACTATGCCGACACATCGTTCCCACATTCCACCAAACCAAGGTGCCTTAACTGGAATGAACCTCCATTCGCACTTCTTCTCTCCCAAAAAAGTGATGATAGTAGGATCACTACTCATATCCTTTAGATATTTTGATGCTTGGACATAAGTGGGAGCATTGTCGCTAAGAATGAGTTGAGGGAATGAACGACGGGCACAAAACCGTCTAAACGCCAGCATAAATTCTTCGCTAGACACATTATCACATAGTTCTAGGTGTACCGCTCGAGACGTCGCACAGGTAAACAATAATATATAAACCTTCTCATGCTCCCTCGTCTTCAATGCCCCTGTGTAATCTAATCCTACCGCTTGGAAAGGTTCTACGTGCTCTACACGGAAGTCAGGTAGAGGTGGAGCTGGTCCAGTTGCATATGGTTTACCCTTTAGTCTCTGGCATATTACACACTTTCTTACTACGCGTTGAGCTACTTGTCGAACTCTGGGTATCCACCATGTGAGACGTAAATTTGATATAATATGACATACCCCGTAGTGTTTTACTTCCCTATGTGCACATATGATCAATAGATCAGTAACGTGATGTCTTGTTGGCATAAGTATAGGGCGGTTTGTGCCGTCTGGTACACCCGACCACTTCAGGCGACCCTCACACCTGATGAGGCCATTGTCTAGGTGCAACCTTAGTTGACACACTATTATAGGTTTGACTCCTGTAAGGAGATAAAGAAAACCTAATATTTAGTAGTGGCCCCGTAATCATTGACGAACATGCCTATTACATAAGGCACCCTCTTCAAACACTCATCCGCCGTAGTTTGAATCTACCGCGCAGAGCATTTAAAATTTGAGGAGCCTTCATCATGAGCGCACGCGACCTCACTCATGGCTTCAGTCATTATGAATTGGGTTCTCACTACGAAAAAACTTCGTAAAAAATAAAAACAAAAAGAAAATAAGAATAACTATTCAATAAGCTTTCCATCATATCGTGGATGTACTTGTGTGGATCTTTGACCAGACGCTACTGCAGGCGTCATTCTTCCTTCACTGACATATCAAGTAAACCAAAATCCTTAATACATCAACGAATGGGAAGGGGATGGTCGGGAGGGCCCCAGTCGTCAATGATTACGGGGCCACTACTAAATATTAGGTTTTCTTTATCTCCTTACAGGAGTCAAACCTATAATTTATTAGTGGCCCCTCCATCATTGACGAACATGCCTGATTTCTAAGACTGGAGGGGGACATTCGTAATCATATCATAACTCTAGGAAAGCAGATAATCAAACAACCACATAGTATTCTTACTTTTGTAAAAAAGAGATATTCGGGTGCATAAACTTTATACAGCCTAAATCTTCAAAAAGGGGTACAAGCAGGAGCGTGCTTCAAAGAAGCCTGCTTGAAAAAGGGTTAATTCTGAGACTCTGTACACAGATCTGCTAGTTAAGAAGGCACCCCACTTAAAGTAAGTGGTGAAAACTAAAAACTTATAAGTTTATATGTGCACATATAAACCCCATTAACTAGTGGATATATTCCTAAAATATAACCAAACATAAATGAATTCTTGTACATTCGTAGAAGTACTGAACTCGTGTACTTATGCAGAAGTAATTACTTCAAAAGTAAAAGTCGTAGTTGCAACTACCGAGATTTCTCAAAAATCTATTGCTTCACAGCCAAAGCTACTTACAACAAGAATTGTTGTAACACTACTATTGGCCTTTAGCACAATTTCCTGCAATGAATACTACAGAGAAATTTTATAATACAATGCCTACAAACAGTATCACAGCTCGTATGTTCCAAACACATACTCCGGAGGGGTCTAGGGTGTCCTATGTCACACTGACTGCACCCTCCCCCCCCCCCCTTTTCTTGAAATTAAACAAAACGTGACTAAAAGGGCCACCTAGACCCTCTGCCGTAAAGCTATACATGGCAAGGAAGGTTTGTCCAGAGCTACTGAAAGGTATCGAGTCAAAAACTCGTGATTAGAGGCCCACAACTGTGTGGACTTAATAACTTCCACCGAAAGATTATTAAGGAAACGTAAAGAGGCTGTCCCCTTGCGTAAATTGTGGGTCTTACCCACAACGCCGGGATTCTTCTCTTTAAAGTCCTCGACCAAGAGAGAAGCCAGTGTACGCTCCATCAAGCGTTCACCCGGACTTGCGACCCATAAAGCACCCTGGTGATTTAGAGGTGCCACTCTTAAATATTTGGTTAGAGCTTGCACTGGGCAAAAAAGATGGTGCACCTTTCCCATTTTTAACGCCGGCACCGTGAACTCTGAAAACACGTGTTCACTGTGCTCATTCTTGGCTATGAATCCTGGGGAAGGTGCAATGTGAATACACTCATGAAGCCTATCAAACCTGAGGCAATTAGGTGTGTTGCTCATCGCTGCCAGCTCAGATACTCTGTTCCCGGTAGCCAAAGCCATAAGGAATACTGCCCTTTTGTAAAATCTGCAGTCTTTGGTACATACGGGAACGAAAATAACGACAATGCTTTGTCCAGAGACCATGTAGGCATGAGCTGACGGGGAGGTGGGCGGAGTTTAAAACCTGCCCACATAAATCACTTTCAGAGAAATTGTTATGCCCTGTTTTTCTACAGGTTTAACTTGGGTAATGTGAGTTCTAAATTGACTGGGTATATAAGGCTGCATGCACAATACAAGATATGAGGAATAGAGAACACAAAGAAACACATGGTAGCAAGTTACATGATCACGTTTATTGATATACCACTGCAGAATACTTGTGTAAGACAATATAATAGAATTGAACAACACTAGCATAAGTGGATCTGGATGGAGCCTAGTCTCCCACTTCCAACGTTCAGGTATTAATCTTCTGATCACTGGCTTTGATTTCACAGGTTTATATACCGAAGACCATCAATGTTACTTATAGATTCATATTCACTGTTAGATTTATTACTGGTAGCTCTGGTGCACAAGTAGTAGTTCACAGACTAGATTAGACACACGTATTTTTAGAGCACGGGAATTCTAGTAACCTCAGGGGGTACTGATCTAAGTTTTATATCCTTGTCTCAGAAATACATAGAACGCAAATCAGTGGGCGAACGTTAGATATCACTAGAGTTTTAATATCTGAATAAAGTAATTACGAGAGTCAAGGTCGCCTGTTAATTAAAGAGCACTGATCGCTTAGTACATCCCAAATGGAATGGTTAAGTATGAATTACACTGGGCAAGGTCTTAGCCACTTCGTAGAAATATTAATTAGTGAATCTAAAACAGCACAGTAATATGTAGTACTGCTAAAGGGAATCTTGGGTAGTATCTGATGGGTCTGGTCCTGGTTATCTTGCGTCCATGATGTTGGGGGCTAACGACTGGTTCCGCGGCCGTCCAGGGGGGCCATATGTGTGAAGTTCTTCAATACGTGGGCAGGTCCTTCTATCCAAATCTGCCACGGAGTCTGCCGGTTCTGGGATCTCACTCCGGAACAACACAAGGGCAGAGCTAGAAATTAACTGCAGGGTAGTGACCCCTGGTTGGTGTCTAGCTTTCAACTGATTTGACTGGGGGCGGGAGTTAGATTTATAGGCTCTGTTCTGGACCCTGTAGACAGTAGGGATCTCGAGTCATGGACTTAATTGAGCTCTCAATAGATATGGGGACTAGGTAAGATGGTATTTACTGTTGTGGCACAGGGCGATAGGAAGCCTTTATATTTTCATATAACTGAGCCTTAGTAAGAGGTACTATTTTGGCTATACTGGACGTATTTAGGGGAGAGAGACTGGATCTACTTTGCGAGGAGGATGGGGACAGCTGGGATAGGAGCGTCTCTCTAGATTGTTCAATCTTCATTCTATGGTATAGCTGAGGTGCTAATTTAGTGATCAGAGCATGCAAGAAAGGTAAATGGTTTATTGTGAGTTAATAGAGGTTAGTAAAGGTGTTAGTCATTCATGGTTAGTTCATTGATAGGAAGAATTCCTGTGCTACCTGGCAATGACTCGAAAGTCAAAACAGGGGTCAGGTATACCTCCGCGGGGGTGGGGGTCTCCCTCCTCGGGTGGGCAAAAAGGGGGAGCTGGGCGCCCTCTCTCTGATATAGTCGTCCGGCGGCTGTGGCTAGGGGCTTGCCATATCACCAGTGTTTGTAATAACCCTCTGTGTATGAGACAGATGTGAGTGTCTTTAATACCAAAACCGAAGGTGCCTTAGCTAGCTGGTTTTACTCGGCTGGTTGTTAATTGTAGGGTTTGCTGGATATGGTGGAGACTGGGTTGCTAACTCTGCCACATTTATCTGGAAGTATGGCAATAGAAGTTAGTTACTGGCGGGGCGGCTAGCCTCGCACCGACGACCATTGGGTGCAGGGTTGTGAATGTGTTGTAAGAGAATAGATGGCATGCAAGGGGCTAGTAAAGTTCTAATGTTGTTCTGGCCTACTAAGTGAAGGTAGGCTGGATAGGAGTATATATATAAAAGGTTGGAGAGCGTTAGTAACGGACAATTCAAGGATCTTCAAGAGGTATGAGAGAGAGGCTAGGTCGGACAAGAGTCGAGAAGCGCGGGCGTCTTAATGAGAGGGGGGGGGAGTTCAAGGGATACAGGGAAATTTTGCCCCTAAGGTCCCTGGGCGTGGGGGTGGCATTAGGCTACAATTGATATGGAAGTTTGAAAAGGCAGTAGAATACGTTAGCCAAATGCTACCGGGGAATGCAACTATGGGGTGGTATATGAGTCTGGAAAAGATAGAGTTATGTGATCAGTCAGAGGGTTATGGATACTATTAGTTGGCCCTGGGAACTGCGTTTTCTATTAAATATAAAATACCAACCACAGCGGCAGTTCGTAGGGGTACTTAGTTATTGTTTCGGGGTACTTATGACAGATACTGGTAACCAGGTTATCTTATACAATCTCTGGTTGGGGTAAGAGGTGTAAGACACGAAATAAATTGGCGTAATGTGGGCTGTGGATACGAAGGAGGCAAGGGGAAGACGTATGACAATTGTGGAAAGTAAATGGAAAAAGGTGAACACAATGGCGGATAAAAATACTTAACCTAAGGATTGCATACATAGATTTATGGGGCGATGGGTCTTCAGAAGCTTAGTCTGGCAAGACAAGATGTTAGGGAATGTTAATATTAATACTTAGTTACTAGAGGAGCAATGCAAGGGGCGACTGAGCACGGGTTACATATATCTATACTCGTCATGGAAAATGATATACGAGGTCTAGGGACAAGCGTGGGTGTTTGAACTTCTAAGATATATAACATCTACTTCTCGGATGTAAGAACATACATAGATATAATTATGGCTGTCTGATGTGTTGGCATTGGCTCAACGTCGGGACAGGCATGGGTGTTTTTAATATGAATGTATATTCCTGTTCATCATCTTTGTAGTTAGGAGTGTAGGACACGAGGGGGTTAGTGTACGTGAGGTGTGGAAAATGGTCAGTTTTAGAAAAGGTAAATGGGTGTGTCCTGGAGCTGTTTAGCCCTGCGGGCTTGGGCCTGTCTGAAATGGCTGGCTCAGTCAGCTGGTCCTTTCGTTCTGTGGACCTTTCCTTTGGTGTTTCTGTGTGGTGTTCGTTCATGGCTTCTGTGGTGGGCTTCTCGTTCTGGGGCATTTTACTTCCCTCTCCTTCATTATAGGCTCGTCCTCGAGCCTCAAGGGTGAAGTAAAAAGAAGCATAGTCAGAAAAGTGTAGGTTAACAAGAAAAGTAGTATGACTAAGGGAAAAAAATAATATATACAGTATATGGAAAACATGTAAATTTAAGAAAGGACAGATACTTAAGAACACAGGAAATTAAGAAGAGGTAAAGTGTTTAACAATGTATAAAGCAAATTTAAAAGATAGTCAGAAAAGTGTAGGTAACAAGAAAAGTAGTATGACTAAGGAAAAAAAATATAGTATATACAGTATATGGAAAACATGTAAATTTAAGAAAAAGGCAGATAATTAAGAACACAGGAAATTAAGAAGAGGTAAAGTGTTTAACAATGTATAAAGCAAATTGAAAAGATAGTCAGAAAAGTGTAGATTAACAAGAAAAGTATTATGACTAAGGGAAAAAAAATACTATATACAGTATATGGAAAACATGTAAATTTAAGAAAGGACAGATAATTAAGAACACAGGAAATTAAGAAGAGGTAAAGTGTTTGACAATGTATAAAGCAAATTTAAAAGATAGTCAGAAAAGTGTAGGTAACAAGAAAAGTAGTATGACTAAGGAAAAAAAATAATATACAGTATATGGAAAACATGTAAATTTATAGAATCATGCCCAATCGCTTAGGAATTGAAAACATTCGAAACAATTTAGTACAATAATATCCTCATCATCGGGGGGGGGGGGGGGGGTATTTAGGGTCGCCGTTAGTCTGGGTGACGGTCTGGTGGTTCACTTTCACTTTGGAAGGGCGGGGTGGATATACCGTTAGTTCTTGTCGTCAGGAATGTGGGTCTGGGGGCGAGTTGGCCCGGGGCCAGTTTTGGAGGGGGGGTCTAAGTGGTTTCGGTCGGGGGTAGTGATAGGGGGGTTTTAAAGATGAAACGGGCAGGTCGAGTCGGGGTTGTTGTTGCGGAAGAGGTTGGTGCTGGGGAGGGGTTGAATTGTGTAGAGAGTTGTGGTCGTGAGTGGGGTTTGGGGAAGGGTGAGTAAGGCTGAAGGTTGAGAGTTTACTATGATCGGGTGGTTTGGAGGTTTGGTGTGTGGGGATTTGATAGGGAGATGGTGGGGGGGGTCTGGGCAGGCAGGGTTGTGGTTTGAGAGGGGTTGAATTTAGACTGATTTTATTTCCGGGAGAGACATGGATGGGATTTCGAGGAGTGGTTGAAGTTGAGAGGTTGATTATGTTGTTTGGGGCGAGAGAGAGAGTATTTTGGGGTTTAGCCAAGGTGGAAAAAGTTTTGTGGTTGGATTGGGATGGGAGTGGTATTTCGTCGAGCGGGATCTTTGGGGGGGGAATTTGGGGCGGGTGGGGTAACGGTGAAGAGGGGGAGGTTGAAGGTTTAGCTGGGCTCATGATGGTGGGGGACCGACTGGTGAGCAGGTGTTCGGTACACATGAGGGGGGGGAAATCACTTTGGTGGGGGTCACGCGTGAGGGGGGGATTAACGGCGCGTGTGGGAGGATCAGAGTGATGGGGTGTGTCGGTGGCAGTGACGGTTTGCTTAGAGGTTATCTGGGGTTGGTGGGTTTGTCTGTCATGAGGGGGTGAGTCAAGTGTGGGGTTTTGAAGTTTATTAGGGGTGTGAATTGTGGGGCGGTGGAAGGGAGCTACTGACGGAAAACTGTCACAAGGGAGATTTTGTTGGTGGGAATTGGTGGAGGTTGAAAGTTTAGCTGGGCTCATGATGGTGGGGGACCGATGGTGAGCAGGTGTTCGGTACGCATGAGGGGGGGGATAACACTTTGGTGGGAGCCACGCGTGAGGGGGGGATTAACGGCGCGTGTGGGAGGATCAGAGTGGTGGGGTGTGTCGGTGGCAGTGACGGTTTGTTTAGAGGTTATATGGGATTGGTGGGTTTGTCTGTCATGAGGGGCTGAGTCAAGTGTGGGGTTTTGAAGTTTATTAGGTGTGAATTGTGGGGGGGGGGAAGAGAACTACTGAGAGGAAAGTGTAAGAGGGGAATTTTTGTTGGTGGGGAAAAAGCTGTCCATATCTGCGGGAAGGGGGGAACATGGTTGGGTCCCTAGGTCGTCACGCGTGAGGGGAGGATTAACGGCGCGTGTGGGAGGGTCAGGGTGGTGAGAGGTGAGCGAGTTAGGAAACGGGATTTGTTGGGGGGACTGCGGCGGGTTGGTGGGGGAAGAGTTAGGTGTAGAACAGGGGTTCTTGGTAGAGGACTGATGTATTGATTTGGGGTTGTTAATAGGACGAATTTGGGGAATTTGCTTGGTGTTAGTCTCGGTCTGGTTAAAGGTTATGTGGGGCTGGGGAGGATTAGTGGGGGCAGAGTTAGGACATGGGTTATTGAGGGAGTGATGTACTGTGTTGGGTTGTTAACAGGACGAGTTTGGGAAATTTTCTTGGTGGCAGTCTCGGTCTGGTTAGAGGTTATCTGGGACTGGTGAGTTTGTTTGACATGAGAGGGCGAGTCAAGTGTGGGGTTTCGAAGTTTTCTAGGGCTGTGAATTGTGTGGGGGTGGAAGGGAGCTACTGACTGAAAACTGTCACAAGCTACCGACGGAAAACTGTCACAAGGGAAATTTTGTTGGTGGGGGGATAGCTGAACATTTCTGGGGTCATGGGGAAAATATGTTGTGGTAGGCCTACATAGGTAGGCATAGCTAGAATACGGGGCTTGTTGGGGGGGCTGCGGAGGGTTGGTGGGGGAAGAGTTAGGGATGGTCAGAGAGGATAGAGGCAAGGAAGACTGCACTGGGTTGGACTTTCACCGGAAGTCATTTTGGAAGGGTGCACGGAGTCTTGGATAGGGGCTGAAGGGTTGGATAGGGGATTCATCGAACTGCGTAGGCATTCTTCTCTGATGGAGAGCATATGTTCTTCGAATAAGCCATACGGGTCGAGATGGGCGGTGATGTGGGGTGGGAGGATGTTTAACAAAGCGGTGAATAAGAGTTCATTTTGTTGGTCGTAATCTTCATAGCTATACGTGGTCCTCACGTATCTGTAGAGTTGTATGAGGGTCACATTTATATCCCCTTCATACTTGATCTCGTCGACTTTTATTATTTTGGGGGCGACGGGGGAACCCAAAAGTGGATCTAAGGTCCGGATCACGAAGGATCGAAACTGGTTCCAAGTACTCTCTGGCGTATTCTGTGTCACCATTTGGTGAAGAAATTCTTTAAAGGTAGGCTTATCAACAAGTTGGGAAACGGCTTCTCCCAACTGTAACATATGCAAAATTGCCAGGCGATTTTTTTCGCGGTCATTATGAAGTACCACATCGTACACTGGCTTTATTATGTCTAAGTAACTGGTGATATCATACGTGTTTATATCATACTTGGGAATGTGTGCGAATGGCTGAAGATTTCGCGATGTTGCCATGCTTCTACTGTTCCAAACTTGCAGTGTAATGCAACCTTTTATCCGAATCAAGAACCACCGCTGCCGCCAATGTTATGCCCTGTTTTTCTACAGGTTTAACTTGGGTAATGTGAGTTCTAAATTGACTGGGTATATAAGGCTGCATGCACAATACAAGATATGAGGAATAGAGAACACAAAGAAACACATGGTAGCAAGTTACATGATCACGTTTATTGATATACCACTGCAGAATACTTGTGTAAGACAATATAATAGAATTGAACAACACTAGCATAAGTGGATCTGGATGGAGCCTAGTCTCCCACTTCCAACGTTCAGGTATTAATCTTCTGATCACTGGCTTTGATTTCACAGGTTTATATACCGAAGACCATCAATGTTACTTATAGATTCATATTCACTGTTAGATTTATTACTGGTAGCTCTGGTGCACAAGTAGTAGTTCACAGACTAGATTAGACACACGTATTTTTAGAGCACGGGAATTCTAGTAACCTCAGGGGGTACTGATCTAAGTTTTATATCCTTGTCTCAGAAATACATAGAACGCAAATCAGTGGGCGAACGTTAGATATCACTAGAGTTTTAATATCTGAATAAAGTAATTACGAGAGTCAAGGTCGCCTGTTAATTAAAGAGCACTGATCGCTTAGTACGTCCCAAATGGAATGGTTAAGTATGAATTACACTGGGCAAGGTCTTAGCCACTTCGTAGAAATATTAATTAGTGAATCTAAAACAGCACAGTAATATGTAGTACTGCTAAAGGGAATCTTGGGTAGTATCTGATGGGTCTGGTCCTGGTTATCTTGCGTCCATGATGTTGGGGGCTAACGACTGGTTCCGCAGCCGTCCAGGGGGGCCATATGTGTGAAGTTCTTCAATACGTGGGCAGGTCCTTCTATCCAAATCTGCCACGGAGTCTGCCGGTTCTGGGATCTCACTCCGGAACAACACAAGGGCAGAGCTAGAAATTAACTGCAGGGTAGTGACCCCTGGTTGGTGTCTAGCTTTCAACTGATTTGACTGGGGGCGGGAGTTAGATTTATAGGCTCTGTTCTGGACCCTGTAGACAGTAGGGATCTCGAGTCTTATGGACTTAATTGAGCTCTCAATAGATATGGGGACTAGGTAAGATGGTATTTACTGTTGTGGCACAGGGCGATAGGAAGCCTTTATATTTTCATATAACTGAGCCTTAGTAAGAGGTACTATTTTGGCTATACTGGACGTATTTAGGGGAGAGAGACTGGATCTACTTTGCGAGGAGGATGGGGACAGCTGTGATAGGAGCGTCTCTCTAGATTGTTCAATCTTCATTCTATGGTATAGCTGAGGTGCTAATTTAGTGATCAGAGCATGCAAGAAAGGTAAATGGTTTATTGTGAGTTAATAGAGGTTAGTAAAGGTGTTAGTCATTCATGATTAGTTCATTGATAGGAAGAATTCCTGTGCTACCTGGCAATGACTCAAAAGTCAAAACAGGGGTCAGGTATACCTCCGCGGGGGTGGGGGTCTCCCTCCTCGGGTGGGCAAAAAGGGGGAGCTGGGCGCCCTCTCTCTGATATAGTCGTCCGGCGGCTGTGGCTAGGGGCTTGCCATATCACCAGTGTTTGTAATAACCCTCTGTGTATGAGACAGATGTGAGTGTCTTTAATACCAAAACCGAAGGTGCCTTAGCTAGCTGGTTTTACTCGGCTGGTTGTTAATTGTAGGGTTTGCTGGATATGGTGGAGACTGGGTTGCTAACTCTGCCACATTTATCTGGAAGTATGGCAATAGAAGTTAGTTACTGGCGGGGCGGCTAGCCTCGCACCGACGACCATTGGGTGCAGGGTTGTGAATGTGTTGTAAGAGAATAGATGGCATGCAAGGGGCTAGTAAAGTTCTAATGTTGTTCTGGCCTACTAAGTGAAGGTAGGCTGGATAGGAGTATATATATAAAAGGTTGGAGAGCGTTAGTAACGGACAATTCAAGGATCTTCAAGAGGTATGAGAGAGAGGCTAGGTCGGACAAGAGTCGAGAAGCGCGGGCGTCTTAATGAGAGGGGGGGGGGAGTTCAAGGGCTACAGGGAAATTTTGCCCCTAAGGTCCCTGGGCGTGGGGGTGGCATTAGGCTACAATTGATATGGAAGTTTGAAAAGGCAGTAGAATACGTTAGCCAAATGCTACCGGGGAATGCAACTATGGGGTGGTATATGAGTCTGGAAAAGATAGAGTTATGTGATCAGTCAGAGGGTTATGGATACTATTAGTTGGCCCTGGGAACTGCGTTTTCTATTAAATATAAAATACCAACCACAGCGGCAGTTCGTAGGGGTACTTAGTTATTGTTTCGGGGTACTTATGACAGATACTGGTAACCAGGTTATCTTATACAATCTCTGGTTGGGGTAAGAGGTGTAAGACACGAAATAAATTGGCGTAGTGTGGGCTGTGGATACGAAGGAGGCAAGGGGAAGACGTATGACAATTGTGGAAAGTAAATGGAAAAAGGTGAACACAATGGCGGATAAAAATACTTAACCTAAGGATTGCATACATAGATTTATGGGGCGATGGGTCTTCAGAAGCTTAGTCTGGCAAGACAAGATGTTAGGGAATGTTAATATTAATACTTAGTTACTAGAGGAGCAATGCAAGGGGCGACTGAGCACGGGTTACATATATCTATACTCGTCATGGAAAATGATATACGAGGTCTAGGGACAAGCGTGGGTGTTTGAACTTCTAAGATATATAACATCTACTTCTCGGATGTAAGAACATACATAGATATAATTATGGCTGTCTGATGTGTTGGCATTGGCTCAACGTCGGGACAGGCATGGGTGTTTTTAATATGAATGTATATTCCTGTTCATCATCTTTGTAGTTAGGAGTGTAGGACACGAGGGGGTTAGTGTACGTGAGGTGTGGAAAATGGTCAGTTTTAGAAAAGGTAAATGGGTGTGTCCTGGAGCTGTTTAGCCCTGCGGGCTTGGGCCTGTCTGAAATGGCTGGCTCGGTCAGCTGGTCCTTTCGTTCTGTGGACCTTTCCTTTGGTGTTTCTGTGTGGTGTTCGTTCATGGCTTCTGTGGTGGGCTTCTCGTTCTGGGGCATTTTAGAAATGTTTCTGCATGAACAGATAAATTAAATCATTAACAACCAACGCCACCGAGGGCACAGTTTGTTTTGTTCTAAGAATCCAAGACGTAAAAGCTTGCCAATGCGATTGAAACTGTCGCTTTGTAGACTGGGTATATTGATTCGTGAATATCTTGGTCACGTCGCTACCATATGGTGCTAGCCACTTGGCCTCCTGAATGTCCATAATGAACAAGTCCGCGATGTTTCTAGGTTGCCAATTGTGTTCTGAGTGGAACAACCCGACCGGGAGTGACACTGGGTGCGGGCACCACGTGTTCAAATGCTGGTACCACACTGCGCCGGCCACAGGGGCGCGATTAGCGAGACTACGCCTCGCTAATCCTGTAGTTTGTTGACTACGTGGCACATTAGAGACGCGTCTGGCGGCGGAAAATAGATAAATGGAACTCAACCTGTTCTCGTCCGTCATCAGAGCGGCAGGTCCGCCCGCCGGCGTTATCGTCCGGCGGGTGAGGTACAGTGGGAGTTTGTGAGTCTTCTCAGACGCAAACAAATCCACTTGTGGATGGTAATGCTCCGCAAATGCAAGAGCGCCCATTCTACTGTTGTGCTTTGTCTCCGAGACAGAGCATCTGCCCAGACGTTTGCTACGCCTGGGAGATAAGATGCGTGAAGATGAATGTCCAGCCTGTTGGCTAGTATAAAAATCTTTTCTGACACGTTTAGCCACTTCCGAGATCTCATTGACCCTTGGTTCTGAATACAGTGAACCGCATTCAGATTGTCCATTCTGAAGGCCACCGACTTGCCCCGTAAAGCAGAGCCGTGAGCCTGAAGGACAGATAGACTAGTAAGTCTTTGACATTGATGTGGAAGATTTCTAAATGGGACCAAAACCTTTGACCCTGATGCCCGAGGTTTGACTAAAAACCCCAACCTATCGTTCCTGACGCATCCATGTCCACCCATACCGACGGCGGAGGAGAGATTCATGACATGACTGCGTGCAACATTTCTCTCGTCGCCCAAACCGCTAGTAAGTTGTGTAATAACGTTGGGATAGGCCATACTATCCCCGCCGGTAATAGTGGGACAAATTTGTTGCCCTCCAAGATTAAACGTTAGACTTTCAACCGGCCCAACTTCACAGTTAGCTGAACCCAGTTGAGAGAACCAACTAGAGATTCCCAAAGTCTCCGTGTCGTAGTCAGACTGTGGAGAAACATAAACAGTTTTTGCGAAATCTGTTTCGAGTGTCCACACTCTGACTCAGAGTGAGAGAAGCTGTGTCCTCGACCAGCCCTATCCCCTGAAATACTCGTGGGGGAACAAGGGTTTGACTTTTACTAAGTTGACCTTCAATCCTAGAGATTTGAGATGGTTTAACGTAACGTAGACATGAATGATGCGTAACTTTTCTGTTTCTGTCACCACCAGTTAGTCGCCCAGATACCACCAGACCCTGATCCCTTGTTCTAACAAGGGCATCAGGGCTTGCGGGGACCTTGCTTGAATGCTTGTGCCAAATTGAAAACAGTCTTCCAAACTGCTGGTGAAATCAAAGAAGGAGTTAGAACTGGAGACATAACTACTTGGCTTGCAATACGGTCAAGAAGTTTCTTCACTAAGAACATCCTCAGATCCTGCCTTGCTCGAACTGCCTCTAATAAGGCCGTCCGAATATCTCCTAAAGACTTGGATGGAAGTCTGGAGAAGCAAGCGCCGGGAAAGTTCAATGGCTTTCCTGACTTCCGCGGCTTCTATTGCCTGAGAAGAGCGTAACAGAGACTTTGTTACTTGCTGGGAACCATATATTGCGAAAACAGTTTAAACGCTTTTCCTCTTAACCTAAACTCGCGGTCAAGGTAAGCTGGGGAAGGCGTGCTAAAGGGAGCTTATAATTCGCACAAATTGATTATTTGGGGGGTGGCAGCCAAGCAGAGGGGACTCCGCCGGTACCAAAAACCGGAAGAGAGAACCAAGAATGGTGTTCTGGAGGGATTTGGTGGGAAGAATAAGTCATGGTTATAATAACTTGGAATGTCCTTAATATAAACATCCAAAACATTTCCGTAACATTGCTACCCCTGACTCATCAGGCCCGTATAAAAGAGGCATAGCTCCTGTTTTTGACTGGCGCCTTGTCTAAAGGAGGGGGAGATATGTCTGATATGACTCGCACAGTGGAAGTAGTGAGAGCTGCTGTGCCTGGCACATTGGAAATTGGATCTGACACAAGAGGATGGTTAGGTATTTTAGCTAAAGCAAAGGATGTAGCCAGAGGTCGCACATTCGTCGACATCGCGGGATCTCCCGTATCAAAAGGAGTTTCCGGCGTAGGGCCAAAGAACCTATTAAGTGCATTCAATAGTAGTCCATCAATCTCTTCCGCCAGTACATACCTAGCCGATGACGAACTCCGTGGAGATTCGACAGTACCCTGAGAGTCGCCTAGAAGGTGACTGGACTCTTCAACCTCCATCTCTGAGACCAGAGATCGCTGTTCTTCATCCGTTAAGTCTGGCTTATCATGGGAAGATCCCGCCGAAGCCGGGACCTCCACATGTTGCCATGTTAAAACTGGGATAGAAGATGGTATATCGGCATCCCGGTGGACGTCAGTACTAGTTGAGTCACAAAGGGATGTGTTCTGTCCTGCCAGGACTGTGAGTATCGCCATACACCTTGGCTGTGGCTGTCCCTCGCTTGCGAGCTCGGTATACTCTCTGAATGGGAGCCCTCGTCCGAGTCCCGTAAAGGTTTATGATAATTAAAAGCTCCCATAGCTCATTAACACATTGAAAGCAGAGCTGGTGAGCAAAATCATAAAGTATACTAATTAATTTAATTTATATTTAATTGTATTAAAATAAATTACTATAAATAAACACAATATTATCATAATATAATCATAGAAAATATATATGTTTATTATGATTCAGTTATTAAATTATTTCATTAACAAATAAAAAGAAGATAGGTATACCTGAGCTTAACGGCGTTGAACATACAGCAATGAGAGGTTCAAGTGCCGACATGACAGAGACTGGGGGAAAACTACCCCGCCCCCGGGAACTACCTGGTCACCTGGTGCAACACCGGTACTCCGCCCTGGAAAGAGAAACTTCCGGGGATTAATGCTCATAGGGTTAGACCCAAAAAAAAATGGTACAAAATATGTGCCACAAAACCGCCGGTCAACGAACCGTAGCACTCCACCACTACTTTTCGTTTTCCTTTAGTTTCATATTAAAAGATTTCAGCATATCTTTACCTGTCCAGAAGATTTAAGCATATCTTCTGAATCCTCATAAAGATGAAGCATGTCTTTATTAAAGATGAAGTCTTTCAAGTATCCCTTTACACTTGAAACACTAGTAAGATTCCGGCATCTTTTTATCCCATAAAAAGTCTAAGCCTATCTTAATCTCTAATCCGGCTTCTCCCAGAAGCCCTCATAGATCGCCGTCTTGAAGGCCGTGATACCCTATTGTATCAATCAATTGTTTGGCAAATTATCGCGAATTGCAAATCAGTTAATATAACCACCCGAAGGTACAACCGCCGGGTTTTATATGCAATGTCAAACCAATTGTACCTGCCCCAGACCTCTTTGTAAAAAAGTCGCCGGGAGGGAAAGACTAAACAAACAAACAGCATTGTTTCAATGGCTTATTAAAGATTTCAGCATATCTTTTACCTGTCCAAAAGAATTAAGCATAACTTCTGAATCCTCATAAAGATGAAGCATATCTTTATTAAAGATGAAGTCTTTCAAGTATCCCTTTACACTTGAAACACTAGTAAGATTCAGGCATCTTTTTATCCCATAAAAAGTCTAAGCCTATCTTAATCTCTAATCCGGCTTCTCCCAGAAGCCCTCATAGATCGCCGTCTTGAAGGCCGTGATACCCTATTGTATCAATCAATTGTTTGGCAAATTATCGCGAATCGCAAATCCGTTAATATAACCACCCGAAGGTACAACCGCCGGGTTTTATATGCAATGTCAAACCAATTATACCTGCCCCAGACCTCTTTGTAAAAAGGTCGCTGGGAGGGAAAGACCAAACAAACAGACAGCATTGTTTCAATGGCTTTGAAAAGCCGAGAAAACCATATCCAACAGGTGTCAGCATGATCACCTAGATAACTGTGTGGAGCCCCCCTCGCCGGGAATAACACAGGAAGCCTGATCCCAGGCTCGACCACAGAAAACGCAGTTTCTGATGAGCCCTCAAGCGACCAAACTCGTCGGGGTAACTTACCTATTTTAGCCATCCTGACTAAAACTCGGTAAACAAAAACGGTGTTCTCGGAGCAACGAGAAAAACGCCGGAAAGGTAACCCACACCAAACGAGACATTTTAAAACATTTTATACAAAGGGTGTGCGCAAAAATAGGGATACCTGAACAGGAGGGCGTAATGCATAAAGCAAAATCCGGGGCAAAGGTAGCCATGACAGAGACTGGTGGGAAACTTACTCCAGGTTCTGCATAGACCCGCCGGGACCCAGCTCTGGAAAAAAAGAAAATTTCCAGGAATTAATGCTCATAAGGTTAACCCAATCATGTTCGCACACAAGTGTTAAATAACCCGCCGGGTAACGAGACGTAATACTCAACGACTACAGCTCGCTACGCGGTGGGGTTTCCTAAGTAAAAGATTTCAGAATATCTTAATTTGTCCAAAAGATTTATGAATACCCTCTGACATAATATATAAAGACCAGCATGGCGTTTATAACTGAGTAATAATAATAATAATATAATATAATAATAATACTTTATTTCAGACTCACACAGTACAGAGGGGACCATACTGGGGTCCATATATACCTTACAGTAACATAAATATATATACATATATATAAGCTACTGTACATAGGCTACATAAAATAAAAAGAAATTAAATAATACCCAGCTTGCTATCATGTAGTTCACAGCACTGCCTCAACCAAAAACAGTGGTCATCAAACTACTGTGTTACCAAAACCACTGTCCTAATTGTGTATAGTACCATGCCACACATCATTTAGCTTCCGGTACAGTATGTTGCTACAGTACAGTATAGGAATATCGGTACTGTACTGCACTATGAGGATCAGTACCGGTATGCTAATTCTGTAGAGTAGCAGACCTGAAATCATTACTTAAGGTTAACCTCTGAAGTGCGCATGGGGGTAATTGGAAACGTCCCCCTGTGCTGACGTATTTGAGGTGTTTCCGTCAAATATTCATTGTGCCATTAATAGCATTAATATTTATCCATATGCGCCTATTATGGGTTGATTATAAAGGTATTAACCTGAAACAACAATAAAACGAGTGAAAACAGCGTTTGGATGGTCAAAATCGGAGATATAGCCCGCGAGTTGTATAATGTATGGGTGAGGCAATCTGCTTTCCCGCCAATTTCCCCCAAGGCCACTGAGACACAGTCGATCGATACTCCTCTCTCTCTGCACTCGCTTGCTATCAGTGACCACACCTCCAATCGGATTTCTAATGTTAGCAGAGAGGAGGAAAGTGGGGAAGGAGGGGAGGTAGAGGACTGAGATTTTGCATGGCCCAGGGGCCAAAAAAAAAAAAAAAAAAAAAAAAAAAAAAAATATAAATTTTTTTTTTTTTCGATGTCAAAAGTTGATTTTTATTTTCTCTGACTCTTAAGAGTCTTCCCGCAGTGCGCCGGGGGAACTCTTAAGAGTCTCCCCGCAGCTCCCGGGTTAAATATAGAGCAACTTCCTCCAGTGTGCCTGGATCCTGGAGGTGTACACTATGCTTGGAGTTTGTAGCATTTTAATGATCCTGTTCTCAGAAGTGTTAAGGCGCTGAATGAATTTATATGTTAGCTTTCTAATGAGTGATTTGTAACAGTGTAAGTTCATATAGGCACATAGCGTACTTGTACTCTCATATTTTGAGAGCCCCAGAAACATTTTCATGATATTGTGATATGAGATACTTAGTCTATTCACTGTCATTTTCTTATAGTTCCACCATAGTTGTGCTGTATACATTGGTGAGCAGTAGGAGTTGAACAATGTTATTTTTGTATCCCATGTGCACATATGAAATTTTCTTAATATTGAATTTCCCTGCATGTAAAGTTGCCTTTGCTGACGACCCATATCCTCATCATCTGAGCGATCACATGAAATATAGTGTCCTAGATACTTTACTTTACTTACTTCTTCTATGATTTCTTCATACAAATGGAATTTAGGTAGCTTTGATTTCAATAGAAGGTTAGATTTAAATATTATGATATTGCTCTTTATAGGATTAAATTTGACTGAATGTTCGATTCCAAATTTTTCACATACTCTTAATAATTTATCCAGTCCTGCTCCAGAGGGCGCGATTAAGGCTAGGTCATCAGCATACATGAGATGATTTACAATGGTGCTGCCAATACAGCACCCATTGCGAGTCTTGTTTAGCTCCAGACTAAGATCATCCATGTAGACGTTGAAAAGATACGGAGACAATATCCCCCCCTGCCTAACACCATTGGTTACGGCGAAAGAGCCTGACAGGATGTTGCCCCATCTTACACACATTTTTTGATTAGCATACCAGAAAATAAGTATCCTAACAATATAGCTAGGCACTCCCCTGTTAACTAATTTTTCAAATAAGGTTTTGTGACACACCCTATCAAAAGCCTTACTTGCATCAAGAAAACAAGAGAAAATTGAGCTATTTAGTTTGTTGTATGTATCAATCACTTCTTTCAGCACATATATGCATTGGTCTGTGCCGTGATTTTTCTTAAAGCCAAACTGATTGCTGCTGGTGACAATATATGCAGACATTCTTTCTAGCATTATCATTTCAACTACCTTACTCACCACACTAGCAAGTGCTACTGGGCGGTAGTTGTCTTTTGCTGTAATTTTACCTGATTTATCTTTAATGACAGGAACAAGTATTACGGATATCATAGACTCCGGCAGGACACCATGCGTAAATAGACTGGTGATGCAAGAACTAAGTTTATCTATTAACAACTTATCTGCATATTTAAGATGTTCTGCATATATACCATCCAGCCCACAATCTTTATTTAGGTTAAGTTTTCTTATGGCATTCTCAAGATCACTTTCAGTCACTTTAATGTCTTCATAATTACTATCTTTCACATATTGAATTGCACCATTAGTAGACCTTTGGTTTACACTGTTAAGTAGTTCCTTAAAATGAGTTTTCCATAAGTCAGCAATAATAATAATAATAATAATAATAATAATTCTTTATTCCAGACACATAAGATAGATACAGTATAAATACAGTACGACCTAATGGTCCATATCACATACACTTCTCGTCAGAGCACAGATAATAATTATACACAAAGATATATTAATAAAGACACAATAAAATAAAAAAAACAGTAGGCCTATTTACAGAATAGAGCACATATCACATTTTGTCACAATATAACACAGATAGGCTAACTAAGGCTATTGCTCAATGTTGGTTAACACCTATTGCACAGATCATTGCTCATAGTTCAATTAGACCTATATATTACATTACAGTACATACTATGTGTGCAGCAGCTTCTGCCAGTGAGATATAATACGGGATTCATAGATATGATCACTAGACCAAAGAGCTACAATCAGCGTGTTACTGGAGGATTGCAGTCGCTGCGAAAAGCTGTACACCAGTCTCCTGATGACAGCCCGACAGCACTGCACATCCAACAGTGTGCACACCATACTAGTGCTTTCATATTTAGAGAGACCAATGAACATCTTGAGTATATTATGATAGGATGTACACAGACCATTTATGGTGGCTCTCTTATACTTCCACCACAAATGGGCCGTGTACATAGAGGAACAATATGTCCGGAACAAAGTGACTTTAGTTTCCCAATTACACATGTGGAATTTTCTCAAGATGGTGTTACCACGTAAATATAGCTGTCTGCGCTGACGGCCGATATCTGCATCATCTGAGCAATCGTTTGAGATAATGTGTCCCAGGTATTTTATTTTGTTTACTTCTTGAATAATTTGATTATTGAGTGAGAAATTTGGCAGTTTACTTTTATACAGTAATTTTGATCTAAATATAAGAACAGCACTTTTCAGTGGGTTGAATTTAACACAATGTTTACTACCAAAAGATTCACATATATCAAGAAGTTTGCTCAGACCCGCAGAAGACGGTGCAATAATGACCAGATCATCAGCATACATGAGATGGTTGATGATTTTATTCCCACCATAACATCCAATCTGCTCTTTATTCAATTTATCACTTAATTCATCCATATATACATTGAATAAGTAAGGTGAGAGAATACTACCCTGTCTCACTCCATTGGTTACTGTAAAGGAATCCGAAATAATGTTACCCCATCTTACATTAAATGTTTGATTGGCGTACCAGTACTTCAAGATTCTCAGTATATAGGATGGCACTAGGATGTTCTCTTCACCCGTAACCCCCTCAACACTGACAGGTAATGGTGTGTTACAATTTTGCATGGATCTGATGTCCTTCCAAAAACAGTTAGTATCCTTTTCTGCCAGACTCTTTGCAAGGGCTTCCTTCCTTAATTGGTTTTCATTTTGCTTAATAAATCTAATGGCATATTTGGTCCTAGCCTTTGCTCTTTTGTGAAGTTCAAATATAGGCCCCTGTCTAGGCTGACCTACTTCAAGCCAATGAGACCTAGCATCTCTGGAGGCCTGATACAGGTCAGCCACATAGTCTTGCCAACCTGGCTTATTGAATGAGGACTTATATTTACGGCTATTAAAAATACTTTCCCCCGCTTTTGATAAAGAATCTATTATACTATTGTAAAATTTAATAATGTCCTTTCTGTGTTGTGCATCACTACATTTTGGATCCCTGCATTGTGCTACACCATTACCATCATATTGCACCCTATTTAATAAGTCCTTGGTTTTATCACAGTACATTTGGCACTCTTCATTTGAGATTACATTCCATGGAACTTTTGCCTTGATGCTATTGCTAGTTTCTGTTATTTCCGGTGCTTTATTAATTTGGATTGTTAATTCTATAGGTATGTGGTCGTCATCCGTAATGTCGTATCTTATGGCCATTTCTGAGATAGAGTCATGAAAGTCAGAGCTAGAGATTGCATGATCAAGCCACGACCTGGTCTCCCATGCTTCACTAACATATGTATAGCTATTTTCTGGAAGCAGGTTTTTGGAGGACAAAATTAAACCTTGCTCCTCACAAAACCTTAACATATGTTTAGCAAACATGGAACCACCCAACTCGTGAGGGGTAGCATTCCAATCACCTACCACTGAGTAACACGTTATCTCTAATTCAGAAATTAGGCCACCAAGCTCCCCTAACTTTTCCAAATAAAGTTCTTCATTTTCTGCACACTGATACGGTAAGTAAACACAAAATATTGCAAATTTTCTGTGTCCCACTTCCAGCTGTATTCCCGCACACCAGCTTAAATTTGTCTCAATGGTTTTAATTACACTATCTAGGCACGATCTCCACATTATTGCAACTCCCCCTGGGGGGTGACCTGCCACAATACCATCACGTGTGTCCGTAGTGGAGACCCCGTACCCATGGAAATCTTTATCTAATATGTTCAAATTACCTAAGTCCTGTTTTGTGTACCAGGTTTCCTGAAGGCAGACTATGTCACTGGTCCTTAATGTAGATACGATGTCAGGTCGCAACAGGAGATTCCTCTTTGTTTTGGGGAGTCCTCTGCAATTGTATGAAGTTACTTTTATACTTGCTGCTGTTGTTGGTATCCCCTCCATTACTGCGAGTTGGATAGTGGTGTGCGATGCCTCCAAGTCCCAGAAGCCTCTGCACTGTCCTCATTGGGATATTGTCTTGGTTCTCTGTACCAGTTGACATATGCATCTTCTGGCCACAGGTCAGGATTCATGAAAACATCTGGATCTGGACATTCGCTAGTTATACAAAAGGAGGCACAGGTAGTGGACCTGGAGAGGGTGGTCAGCTGTCTTACCTCTATATTTATATGTAGATTATCAGCCAAGTATGTCTTGAGATTCTCAGCAGTAACACTAGGGTTGAATCCTGTGGCAAACACCCTAGCTAGTCGGGGCCTTTTGATGGTATTGAGGCCAGTATCCTTGACCCTACCTTTAATTCCTGGCTGGTTTCTCGGTCTAGGGTGAACCTGCTCGCCTTCCCTAGAGTAGCGAGGCTTGCCATTCACCCATTTTGACCATAGTCCATGGGTTTTCCCTTGCATTGGCTCCTTCATTTGGTTCAGTTTGTGTAGGTAAATTTGAGGATGGTGTAGCTGGCACTGTATTATCTTCTCTCGTTGCCGACGATAAAGATTGCTGTTGTGTTCGGTGTTGTTGCTGTTGTGGTCGCTGCTGCTGCCACACCTGGTGTTGCCTTTGATATGAATGCTGCTGCTGGGTTAGTTTGGATTGTTGTAGTTGTCGCTGGTGTAGTTGTTTTTGTTGATGCTGTTGCTGCTGCTGCACCTGCTGTTGTTGCTGCTGCACCTGCTGCTGTTGTTGCTGCTGCACCTGCTGCTGTTGTTGCTGCTGCACCTGCTGTTGTTGCTGCTGCATCTGCTGTTGTTGCTGCTGCACCTGCTGTTGTTGCTGTTGCACCTGCTGG
Organism: Paralithodes platypus; assembly: GCA_032716605.1. NCBI lineage: Eukaryota > Metazoa > Arthropoda > Malacostraca > Decapoda > Lithodidae > Paralithodes > Paralithodes platypus. Next base: position 29,256,716 of record CM064550.1, read on the forward strand.
TGCTGCTGCTGTTGTGGTTGTTGCTGCTGTTGTGGTTGTTGCTGCTGTTGTTGTTGTTGCTGTTGATGCTGTTGTTGTATGGGTCGCTGTTGTTGCTGGGGCTGTTGTGTTTGGAGTTGTTGCAGCTGTTGCTGTTGTAGTTCAGCCTGCTGTTTCTGGTGGTGGTGTTGTAGGCCTATGGGTGGTTGTTGTTGTTGATGCTGTTGTTCTAGATGCTGCTGCTGTTGTTGTGTCACTTGTGCCTGTGGTTGAGGTGGAGCGTTAGTAGAGTTATTTTCTAACTTATTCACTCTGTCAGCTACATTTGAAACCACACTGCTTATGTCCACTATGGTTTCTTTTTGACCTGTGGTACACTCTCTCAGTAATTTAACTTCCATTTGGGTGTTCTTGATTTCACTAAGTAGCACTGACACATCTATCCTATCAAATTGTATAGGTGGTAGGTCCTTTAGGTCCATGGCCACGAAAGTGGGTAAGCCCATAGCCTTACTCTCTTGTAGCAATTTAATAATGTCTTTAATGTTCTCAGCACTTTTGTTTGCACCAACTCGTTTAATATTTCGATAATTGTTATCTTCACTAGTACCAATAAGATCGAACACTCTGTTCTTGGCTGCCACAATTTTATCTTCATCATAAAAGGGCACACACAGCTGCACAATACTGTCTGTAGGTAGACTATCTATTTTATTTGATATAAAGCATAACAGTTCGTTGATTTCAAGGCCATCACTATTTCGTCCCTGGGTTGAGATTGTCCCACCTCGCCCCGCCATCTTGTTTGATACCCAGATGACCAGGGGGGCAGATATTCCACTTCACTTTTCACTCACTTATGGACTATTCACTAACACTGTATATGTTCCACCACATTCTCTGTGCATTCATTGTGGAGTTATACACGTTGTTTGCTCTGTGTAGTGTTGACATAGGGTATATATGTTGATAACTTGGAGCAGCAGTTTACCCAAGGTACCTCTCTTCTTCTTCTTGCCCATTGTAAGTCTTTCCAGTGGTGTTTGTTTCAAGATTCAATTTTGGAGAAAAAAAAACCTAAAAAAGACGCCGGCCCCCGAATTATCTCGTAGATCAAAAACTGGGAAGCCTGACAAATATACGAGATCTAACTTCTCCCGAAGTATCTTTTTAGATCGCCGTATGTTGAAGGCGGCGATACAAAACGTATCCCTCAATTGTCTGGTTAACTAACTGAATTGTAAATTCGTTATTCCCATCCTTCCAAGGAGCACCCGCCGGGTGTGAATATTAGTTTAAAAAACGTTAACCCCAATTGTGCCCTAAAGCGCCGTATGTTGAAGGAGGCGATACACAATGCATCCCTCAATTGTCTGGTCAACTAAACTGAATTTTGCAAATTCGGTCATCCCACCCTTCCAGGTTGCACCCGCCGTGTGATTTAAAGTTTAAAAGTTAACCCCAATTGTTCCTATCCCCACTTCTTTGTAAAAGATCGCCTGGGAGGAAATACAACAGCATAGTTTTATATTGGCTTTGCAAAACCGAAAAAACTACAAACAACACGTGTCCGTATGAACACTGTTAGATGCGTACAGCCAACCCGCCGGGAATCATAAGGAGCCTGAAACAGGCACCCCAGAGACGCAGTCCTGGGGAGCCACAGACACCCACTCGCCGGGGAAACAAGCCTGTTTTAAACCACGCGTGGCCAAAACTCGGCAACCAGCCGGGTTTATCATGGTGAAACCGAGAAAAACCCGCCGGAAAAAACCCACCCCGTCCAGATACCATCTGAACGCAATACCGGGCCGAGGCGTAGCCAAAACACAACTAACGCCGGGCCCAACATAGTCCGTGGAATTAGCCAATACACAACTAACCCAGGACACATAAATAGTCCGTGGAATTAGCCAATACACAACTAAACCAGGACACACATGACACAGTAGTACATATTTAGAAAATAAATCAATAACACTTGTATAATTATGTGGTAAAGCTACGAGAGGCTGGCTAGGCCTAGGCAGGCGGATAACAGTAACATGTCGGAATATAAACAAAAAGCACTGAATTATATCACAACAGGAACCACCGCCAACACACCACTGTAGCAAACACTTCCGGCAAAGGGAAGAACTGACTCGGGACCCAGAAAAAACTTCACTAAGTGAAGAAAAATACGCTGGGAACGTCAGCAAAAATACGCTACCTCATCAGAAAGATAAAAGGAAGCAATAATGCGTAATGAAAGCCGCCTGCATCACAAAGCTAGCTAACTATGAAAAAGTTCACATGTCCACAACAGGACCACGAGGGTACATCCGAAATAGATGCCCCAAACACACGACCCAAAATACACTGCACTGCGGGCAACTAGCCCAGGACACTCCTGCTACGCATATCCTAACCTTACTCGATACATCCCGGAGTAAACAAATGAGAAAAAACTCACTAGGGATGCAACAAATGCGGAACCCGCGGAGCGTGGGGAGACACGTCCGGGCAGGCTGAGCGCAGAGCAGAGAAGGAAGAATGACGCCTGCAGTAGCGTCTGGTCAAAGATCCACACAAGTACATCCACGATATGATGGAAAGCTTATTGAATAGTTATTCTTATTTTCTTTTTGTTTTTATTTTTTACGAAGTTTTTTCGTAGTGAGAACCCAATTCATAATGACTGAAGCCATGAGTGAGGTCGCGTGCGCTCATGATGAAGGCTCCTCAAATTTTAAATGCTCTGCGCGGTAGATTCAAACTACGGCGGATGAGTGTTTGAAGAGGGTGCCTTATGTAATAGGCATGTTCGTCAATGATGGAGGGGCCACTAATAAATATTAGGCATTATTGTCTTATTCGAGCTTTTCAAGGATTCTAATTCATTGGAAAAGGTTTCTATTTGAACCCATTTGATCAAAGTTACTTCAGCTGCTTTAAATTCACGAGCATCAATGTTGTGACCCCTGTTGCAGAGTTGGCCCGTTACTTTAAGCTTGAGATTGGATACATATCGCAACACCCAAGCTACAACTCTGACTAGTTTATTATAGTCACCGAATCTTGCCCACTTTATGATAGGACCCGGTGGCTCATTTGGTTGGGCTGTAACTGCCACTGTTTCCAGTGGCAGAAGTCCCTCACTAACAGCATGCCATATCGTCCATTCACTTTCATGGAACAGCCACTTTGGACCATGCCACCACAATTCGGACTTCATTAACTGGCTAGCCGTTATACCCCTAGTTATGAGATCACTAGGGTTTTCTTTTGTATTTACATAATGATAAGCAACGTCTGGCAAAAGGGCTCTAATCTCATCTACCCTATTCCGCACATAAACTGGCAGAGACTTCTTGCTATGTATCCAGTTGAGTGCGACCTGACTATCGCACCATACGTGAACGATTTCAATATTTAATTCGCTCTCGTATGCTGCGCGTACATGTTGCACCAGACTTGCTAATAGCAGCATGGCAGTCAATTCCATTTTAGGGATAGTTACCTTTTTAACCGGGGCTACTTTGGCCCGGGCTGTAACTAAATGTGCCCCAAATGAAGTAACAACATATATGGCTACCCCGTATGCCATGGCGCTAGCATCGCAAAACGTGTGTAACGTAACGTCACCGAACGCCGCCACTTTACGAGGTATAGGTTTAGTACATAGGATGGCATATTCATTCAACAACAATGTCCCTTGGTCATTCAGGTCCTCGGGCAAACTGTCATCCCATCCTATTTTACGTCTCCAAACTTCCTGCATTAGAATCCTAGCTCTTATGGTAACGGGTAATGCTAGACCCAAAGGATAAAAAAATTGCGCAACTTTGCTCAACAGACTTCTTTTGGTGTGCGCTCCTGTATGCTGAGCAAAAGACCTTGTTTGAAAAGTTAGTATGTCATGTTTAGGTTGCCAGATCATCCCCAAATTTCTGGACTTTTCCTGGTTAAGAGATGCCGTACCGTCCACCTGTATTAAACTCTGAAGATCTTCACTAACGGATTACTGATATTTACTATAGGATGTAAGGTATCTTAAAATAACCCCCTAGAAATACTTTCTCTAAAGTATCTATTTCTTTATCCTCCCCTTTTCCCCAGCTAACCTAATCCCACAAGGACCCCAATGGAAATACGCCTAACGGCCTTATTGGGCTATCCTTAGTTGGAATTATGCAAGGCTGGTACATGTCATATTTGTAACAAACTATGTGGTACCAACTCTGTAAATTGCTGACTGAATAAATATTATTATTATTATTATTATTATTATTAACCCATTCGCGGAGAAATAGATGTGCATCCGCAAACAATCTGCATGCTTGCCAGTATGCATATAACAAATCATCCTGACTATCGCTAGAACCCTGCAAATTGTCAATATATAATCCGCGAGATAGTTTACTTGTGTCCTCATGAGTGTCAGCTAGATGTTTTCTGATTGTGTCATTTAACAAAAACTGCGAGCACGTGGCCCCAAAGAGTACAACCCGAAAACGGTATATTATGATTGGACTTTCAGAGTCGCTAATGTCGCTGAGCCAAAGAAAGCGGGTAACATCTCTATCTTCCTCCTTTAGCTTGACCATCAAGAATGCTTTCTCGATGTCACTGGTATAGGCGTACTTTCCCAGCCTAAACCGCAATAGATGTTGGGACAGGTCCGACACCATGGACGGACCTGTCAACAGGCAGTCATTTAGACTGGGTTGTTGACCTTGGTGGGCAGAACAGTCATACACCACCCGTATTGGTGTGGTGACGCTGTCTTTCCTTACCCCATGATGGGCCAGATAGTGAACCCTACCCTTCTTAAACGGTTCCTTTATGTCGACTCTCTCTATAAAGCCCCTATCTTCATAACTCCGAAATACATAGTCATATGCCTGGCGCGTGCTCGGTTTGTTAGACAATTTGCGCTGTAATGCGCGCAAGCGACCCAATGCCAAACCATAGTTGGTAGGCAGGCTTATCTCACTGTTCTTCCAGGGTAAACTAACTTTATATTGCTTGTCTGAGGCACAGTAGCACACAGACTCGTCAAACCTTTGTAGCGCAACTTCCGAGTCATAATCAGTCTCCATAGGATTAATGCCTATGTGATCCAATCTCCACAGTCGTTCCAGGTCGAACTCGGCAGCCATCTTAGGGTCACTAGGTTGGGAATCCTCCCTTCCCAACTCCTCTGCCGCGGTTACATTGACTCTATATATCGAGACCGTGTCGACCAGGACCTTTGACTGTGTAGTATGCACCTTTCCGCTCATGCAATATCCAAATTTAGTGGGGATTAAAATTACACCACACATCTTTTTAAATCCAGGGTATACTACTTCATAATAATGATCCACACCAAGTAGAACATGCACCTCACTCTGATTTCCCATGGGATCTGACAAGTTAACCCCTTTGCTACGTAATGCGTGTTCCACCTTCTTCACTCCTACAGATACATATTCTGGTAGGGTGTCTACTACGATACAAGTCATAAAGTACCGGTTTTTACGGTAAATATGAAATCTCTGCTATCTCGTAGTCTTGCTTATCAGTAACCCCTGTGAAGCCCTGTAATCGAAGAGTCTCAGCCCCTACGATTCGGTGCTTCAGTCCCACTAGTACAGACCTCTTTATAAAGGAACGTTGAGACCCTTGATCTAGAAGTACCCGACAAACTTTGTTACTGTCATTACCTTCCATGGGAATCTGTATTGTGGGCAATATAGTGGTGTCTTGCGTGCTACCTAGTGCCACAGTTGTAGTACCCTCTTTTTTGACATCTTTGACTTTATCTGCAGTAGGACACAACTTATCAAAGTGATGTCCTTTGCAGTGGCGACAGGGCCTTAAGTATGTAGCAGTACATTGTCCCTGCTTACCATGTTCCCCACTTAGACAACCCACACATAGCTTCAATCTTTTCGCCTGTGCTAGTTTTGTCTCATTTGTTGGGTATTTTACGCAGAAACTCCATTTATGTTTGTTGTTACATAGCTTACATAGAATCTGAGCAGGTTTCTTATACGCACCCTCTTTCTTTTCTTTAGTCCCCACTGTCATGCTTACTGTTCCCCTCTTCTCCACATTCTCACTCCCTCCCGACACATACATTCTCCCTTTGTATTGATCTCCTTACTGAACTGAGTTTTGAACTCCCCCAGCTCAAATGATCTTACCTTATCAAGTATTGCCATAGGAAGCTTCTGACGCAAGATAATGACTATAATTTCCTGCATGGTAAGCCCTAGGGTGTCTAGCGATCGAGTATGGCACTCCATATTTGCCCTGAAGTTTGTCAACTCATCAACCTTATACTGTGGTTCTGCGAGCCCCAACAAGGCAACGACATGGGCCATCTTCAACTGCTCTCTATCCCCGTATGTGGACTCCAATAAGTGTACCGCTTCAAGATAACTACCACCCACTACTGCAAAACCCTCTATTAAATGTAAGGCCTCTCCTTCCATTTGTCCCTTCAGATAGTGAAACTTGCGGACATTATCCAAAGAGGATTCATGAACCGTAGATCGAAATACGTCCCAAAAAGCTAACCACTCAGTTAACTTGCCCCCAAATGTAGGAAGATTGAGCTTTGGGAGGTGTACAATATGTTTTGGGTCAGCCCTTCTATGGGCCTCATTATCGCCTCCCTTCTTACTTGCGACAGCACGCTGTAATAGGTACTTCGCTCTAAAGATTCGTCATAGAGGGCGAGATTATCACACTCTGTAACTATCTCTTCCTCCTCTATCATGTCAGCCACAATCACCTCACTCAGAGCCGTAATACGACCGTGGGTAGCCTGGACGTTTTCTAATCTAGCCTCCAATTCCTCTAGTTCAGCAGTAGTGATGAAAGTGTTGACGTCCACAATTAGCCTATTTAATACTCCCCGAAGTCCCGCCCTTTGATTTTTAGGGGCTTTGATCAGCATCCCACTAGACGGTGTCTCTTTATCGTTTTTATTCATTTTGCATGTGAGCCTATAGGCTATGTATCTAAATGTTAAGTTACAAAGACAACGGCAAAATAATAGTCTAGTTAAAAGACGCCGACCGGCGGACTTCTATGTTATGGAGAAAAAATAGTACACTAAATAGCAATACCTACTAATGGATCATATTGAACAAGATTTTTTTTTAGGTCAGGTCATATGTCACAGGAAGTCCGAAACGGAAAAGAAAATTATTGGGGAAAGATGATGGGTGGGATGCAGGACTTAGGCAGGCGCAACGATGTGACCCTGCATTCCGGCTCTAACCATCGCTTGGCTAGCCTTGCCAGTTTATCATGAGTTGTTCCTGCATCCTGTTATATGTCCCCTTGTTCATTGCCTTAAAATCCCTTACTGGTAGCTAATTCCCGGGTCTGGGCACCAATGTGGTAAACTATCAATGGAAGTTAAATATTACTAAGCTATAATGAATAAAATAAAATAAATCTAAATGAAAACTACTCTATATCTAAATTGAATTCAATCTGAAACAAGCTAATTTATATCCAAAGGTCTCACATAATAAATGTATATATAGGGTAAGGTTATAAGGGTTAATATTAGCCAGGAATTAACTCACCAATAGTTCCACGTGGCAATGAGGCAAAGGGAGAACGTTTACCCAATATGGCAGTGGACAATGGGGAACGAGACTTCGGTCCCGAGACACGAGTCAAGTTAAAGAAAGAATAAATGATTACATGGGAATGGACATGACTATTATGCTTATCTGTCAGTCAGTCATGGTGTCGATGAGAGCGTCGTGATGGTGTAGCTGAGTGTATTGCTGTATGTGTATTGTGATTAGAGGCACAAAAGCTCGATCAACTGAGGGCGGAAATTTAGATGTTAACTGCATGGTTGGTGTTCGTGAAGGCTCTGGTGTTCCTTGAAGACACACCTTGCTGCCTTGGCAAAACGCCAGGAGCCCAAATTATCGTACCGCATCTAGGTTGCTCTATACGATAAATTATATTAATATATACGATAAATTCATATATACTACATAAGACTATGGCAATATTGCTTAATAGCATATTAGGCCTTTTATAACTTAACTTATTTACAATTTTATAATATACAATCTACTACTCGTATTACGTCGTGCTGTAGGAGCGATCGTGACGTCACAGAGACATACGAGATCACAAAAGAGTCATATTCTATCGTATTTATACGATAGACGGTTTGTTTAGAGGTTATATGGGATTGGTGGGTTTGTCTGTCATGAGGGGGTGAGTCAAGTGTGGGGTTTTGAAGTTTTTTAGGGGTGTGAATTGTGTGGGGGTGGAAGGGAGCTACTGACGGAAAGCTGTCACAAGGGAAATTTTGTTGGCTGTGGAATAGCTGAGCATTTCTGGGGGCATGGGGGAAAACATTGTTGGGTACATAGGTCGGCATTTTCCCTGGAAACATGTGTACATAAATATTTGGTAGAATGGTTTTTACATACATAAGAGTCTGTCCTGGAAACATGGGAGGATTGATCCTGGACAGAGTTAGGAGAAATGGGGGGGTTTACATCATTGAGTTGCTTGGACTTGTCTTCTTTCGTTTGTTGAGGCATTTTTTCAACGGAATGAGTGATATTTTGAGAGAACTCGGGGCAAGGGGGGGTGGGGGGGGGTTAGGAGTTACCTTAGTGCTAGCTGCAACTTGGTAATCTTGACTCAGAGTTTGTTGAGGGTGGAGGTGTTTTTTCTTTTTGTGAACTGGTTTCTGCGTGATTGGTTTGTCAGAGGCTTTGGGTTGGATTTTTTTTTTTAATGAGATCAGCCTCTGGCCGCAGTCAACCTGGGCCTGGAGTTTTTGAAGGAGGTCAAGTCCAAGGAAACCATCGTAATGTTTACAGTGGGAGGAAAATACTGTGAACGTGTGATAACAACGGGCATGGGGGGCAGGAGTAGTTACTGACAGGAGCAAAGTGTCTCCTAGGAGATTTAAGTAGGTATCAGCAGCTGAGAATAGTTCTGATTTGGTAGGTAACAAGGGGCCAAATAGTCGGTGGTGTTGATCATAATAAGACTTGAACAAACATGACTTAGCAGCTCCCGTGTCGATTAACAAGCGGACAGGAATGTCCTTGATTTTGGCCATGTAGTAAATGGGGGCAGTGCGATCAGTTATGGCGTCCCCCGCCGAGGCCATCGTGGGCGGGGGATACTTTAAAAATCCTGGGAGTCGGTATCTACCTCCTCCAGGGTTTCCTCGGTATCGTCTGAGGTCATGATATGGGCTATGTCTTCGGTGTGCATTTCCTCCATTTCTTTCTCTTGTCCCAACTCCTCTTCATTTACAGAAATGCGAGGAGTAAAGGGGCGAGGTTTGGCAGAGTCACGAATTTGATGGAGGGCACACTTAGCACTACAGGCAGGGAAATCATAGGGGTTGATAATCACTAATGTAGGGTTCTTACTTTGGTAGGTGTTGTAGGTTTTGTTCCGGTTGAAGATTCTGCGTGGCTGGGTAGGTTGGAACCGTGGCCTACTGGGTTGGGGCTTGCCGGAAGGGTAGGTAGGTTTGTTGTGGAAGGATGAGGATGGGTAGGCATTCTTGTAGTTGAAGGTTTGAGCCTTGGGGTTTTGGTTGTCGAGGTGCTGCGGGTGTGTGGGGAACCTCTTGATTACAGCGATTTGGGTGGGTGTTTCTGTGCGCACGGCCAAAATACGTCGGATCGTGATGAGATCTTTTTGATATCCGACGAAATCGTGCACACGGAAATGATCCTTTACTGCTGAGGGCAATATTGATACAAGGTTGACCAGAATCTGCTGTTCTTGCTGGATTCTGGTCAATGTGGGGAAAGACACTTTGATATGTTGGGCGATCTTATTCACTGTGGCATCTAGATCGCCTTCGAATTTAGTGTCTTGGATACGGGTGTGGGCCACGAAAACGCCCAACGAAGGCTTAATGGCCTCTATCACTATTGGGCGAAATTCGTCCCATGTGAGAGCAGGGTGCACTTGGTAGGCAACCAGGGAAACGGCTTTTCCCAGGTGCGTTAATGTCACGGCTATCTTTTCTGCGTCCGTGGTATAAACTAGGTCAAGTACGGGTTTCACTATGTCCATGAACGTTTCGATCTCGTAAGTCTCCCCATCATAATGTGGGATGGGGATGTGAGAACGGTGCGCCATGATGTTATCGTGTTCTGGCTGTTCCAAACTTGCAATGTAATGCAACCTTTTATCCGAATCAAGAACCACCGCTGCCACCAATGTTATGCCCTGTTTTTCTACAGGATTTAACTTGGGTAAGGTGAGTTCTAACTGACTGGGTATAGAAGGCTCTGCATGCACAAAACAAGGTATGAGGAATAGAAAACACAAAATAAGCACACGGTAACAAGACACACGATCACTTTTATTGATGTACACACTTCTATAGCTTTCTTGATGATGATTAATATGAAGCATAAGAAGATATGAATACTCGTACAAGACAAATGATAGAATTGAACAACACTAGCATTAAGTGGATCTGGATGGAGCCTAGTCTCCCACTTCCAACGTTCAGGTATTAATCTTCTGATCACTGGCTTTATTCACAAGTTTATATACTGGAGACCATAAATGTTACTTATAGATTCATATTCACTGTCAGATTTATCACTGGTAGCTCAGGTGCACAAGTAGTAGTTCACAGACTAGATTAGACACGCGTATTTTAGAGCACGGGAATTCTAGTAACCTCAGGGGGGTACTGATCTAAGTTTTATATTCTTGTATCAGAAACACATAGAACGCAAATCAGTGGGCGAACATCAGGTATCACTAGGGTTTCACTTCTATGTAATAATATCTGGATATATGGGTAATTACGAGAGTTAATATCGCCTGTTAATTAATAAACACTGATACGCTTAGCACTTCCTAATTGAATGGTTATATATGAATTATACTTGGGCAAAGATATAGCCACTTCATAGACATATTAATAAGTGAGTCTCTAAATAGCACTGTAACACTGTAGCACTGATAGAGTGAATCTTGGGTAGTATTTGATTGGTCTGGTCCTGGTTATCTTACGTCCGTGATGTTGGGGGCTAACGACTGGTTCCGCGGCCGTCCAGATGGTCCCTATGTAGAAAGTTCTCAAGACGGATCTCTTAGCGATCATTGCTGGTTACACTCTTATATACCCTCTTGTTTCTAGACCTGAATCACGGATATTAGGATCTTCCTGTCAATCTGGATCGGAATTCACGCCAAGCGCATCTCACGTCGATCGCTCAGCCTCCCGGTCTGTATGTGTAAAGTCAGTGAAAGTAGGCTAGCCTAAACAGACCTCTGATGCGGAAATACCCTGAGCCGAACAGGCCAAGTGGGATATCTCTATTGGTCTAACTGGTAAGGTGTCTGCCTCACACCCAAGGGTCGAGAGTTCGTGCCCCCACCAGGGCATGATATTTTCGTGAGGCTATTCCCGCATCTAACGAAGTTTAGGTGTGCTGGTAAAATTGTTCAGATGGTTGAGAGTAAGATCGGAGCTCCATAAATCCTCTTTCGGGTATGGTGTAAAAACCGATCCCCACATATGAAGGTTATAAGGTGTACGTAGATTTCTTTTACGTGGACAGATCCTTCTATCTAAATCTGCCACGGAGTCTGCAGGCTCTGGAACTCAATTCTCAGGAACAAACAATGATAGAGCTAGAGGTCAACACAAGGGACCAGCCACTGTTTGGTGTCTATCTTTCAACTGATTTTACTGGGGGCTGGAGCTCGGTTTATAGGTTCGGTTTTGGACCCTGTAGGCAATAGGGATCTCGAGTTTTGATGGACTTATTTGAGCTCCCAATTGATACGGGAACTAGGTAAGGTGGTGATTACTGTCGTGGCACATGGCTGTATGGAGCCTTCATAATGTGATATAACTGAGCCTTAGTAAGATGTACTATTTTGGCTATACTGGAAGTATTTAGGGGAGAGAGACTGGATCTACTTTGCGAGGAGGTTTGGGACATCTTTGATAGGAGCGTCTCTCTTAGATTGCTCAGTCTTCATTCTATGGTATAGCTGAGGTGCTAATTTGGTTATCGGAGTATGCAAGAAAGGTTAATGGGTTATTGTGGGTTAATAGAGGTTAGTAAGGGTGTTAGTCATACATGGTTAGTTCATTGATAGGAAGAATTCCTGTGCTACCTGGCAATGACCCGGAAGTCAAAACAGGGGTCAGGTGTACCTCCGCAGGGGTAGGGGTCTCCCTCCTCGGGTGGGTGAAAGGGGTAGGCGCGCGTCCTCTCTCTGTGATGGTCGTCTGGGCGGCTGTGGCTGGGGGCTTGCCATATTACAAGTGTTTGTAATAACCCTCTGTTTATGAGACAGATGTGGGTGTTCGTAATACCAAAACCGAAGGTGCCTTGATGAGCTGGTTTAATTGGTTGGGTTGTTAATTGCATGGTTTGTTGGATGTGGTGGAGACTGCGTTGCTAACTCTGCCGCATTTATCTGGAAGTATGGCAATAGAGGTTAGTCACTGGCGAGGCGGCTAGCCTCGCACTGACGATCATTTGGTACAGGGTTGTGAAGGGGTTGTAAGGAAATAGATGGCATGCAAAGGGTTAGTAAAGTTCTAATGGTGTTCCTTCCTACTGGGGGAAGGTAGGCTGTATAGGAGTATATATACAAAAGGTTTGAGAATGTTAGTAACGGAAAAGTTAAGGATATTCAGGGGGTATGGTGGAGAGGCTAGGTCAGGAGGGAGTCGAGGAGCGTGGGGGGTTAACGAGAGGGAGAGGGTTAAGGGGGGCTATGTGGAAGTTTGACCCTAAGGTCTCTGGGCGTAGGGGTGGCATTAGGCTACAGTTGGTATCTTAGACTGGGGGTTAACGACAGGGAAGGTAGGTTAATCAAACGCTACCGGGGGATGAGCAATCGGTGGTGGTATATGAGTCTGGAAATTATAGAATCATGTGGACTGTGGGGAAGATGAGGTTAGCTGTAGGTGTGTGCTTGACTGTGGATAAAGGTAGAGAAAAACATAGTGTATTATTACTCGTCAATACGATGGGTTATGGACACTATTAGTTGACACGATTTCTTGCTGATCTAGTTGTCCCTGGGAACTGCGTTTTCTATGAAATATATACCAAAGAAAGCGGCAGTTTGTAGGGGTAGCTTCGTTATTGTTTCGTGGTAGATATGCGTCGAGACAATGGTAAAAGAGGGTTATCTATACAATCTCTGGTTGGGGTAAGAATTAGAGTTACTGCATGGTTGCTAACATCTTCAGTCATTATCTCTGTCTAGGTCTTACAGGAATAATGGTTATATATACAATGGTGTACCCGTGGGTATCATCGTGTCTTATCAATTATGACATGGGGGTTAACATATTACTTCTCGGACGGAAGAACATACATAGATTTATGGGGGCGGTTTGTCTTCAGAAACTTAGTCGGGCAAGGCAAGGTATTTGAGGGTATGTTGATATTGATATCTTAACTTAGGGACAGGGCATGGGTGTATTAAATGTGTACCCGTGGGTATCATCGTGTCTTATCAATTATGACATGGGGGTTAACATATTACTTCTCGGATGGAAGAACATACATAGATTTATGGGGGCGGTTTGTCTTCAGAAACTTAGTCTGGCAAGACAAGGTATTTGAGGGTATGTTGATATTGATATCTTAACTTAGGGACAGGGCATGGGTGTATTAAATTAAGGTGTATTCATGTTCATCATCATGTAGGTAGAGTCTGGCGGGTAAGAGGTGTAGGACACGAGGGGTAGTGGATACGCGAGGTGGGGGAAGGGTCAGTGGTTAGAAGCGATAGGCAGGTGTGGTTTGGAGCTGCTTAGCCCTGTGGGCTTCGGCCTGTCTGAACTGGTTGGCTTGGTGCCTTCTCTCCTTCTTTCTTGTCTCACGCTGATCTATGGTGCATCTGCTCTCACCTGGTCCTTTCGTTCTGTGGGCCTTTCCTTCGGGTGTTTCTGTTCCCGTTTCTTTGTTGTTCTCGCTCGTGGCTTCCTTGGTGGGCTTCTCGTTCTGGGGCATTTTACCATCCTTAGATGATTCCGCCCTTTAAGATTATACCGTCCCGTCCCGTACGTTTGTAAGTATAATACCCAGAAAATGAAATTCTCATCACCTGCATCCCTTTTTTTTTTTTTTTTTTTTTTTTATGAGACTATGAACGGAGGAAGGAAAAACACAGATAAAACAAAAAGGTCTATGTGCCTAAAGGCATCCTCCATTCATAAAATGTTTGTAGCAACTGGATTTAAACTTTTGTAGATTGTAAGTTTGTGGAAAGCAACTCGAGGGAAGTGAATTCCAAAGAGTAGTAGTTCTAGGGATAAATGAATTTTGATAAGCAGAAGTTCTGCATTGTGGAGGAGAAAGTGTAAATTCATGGGCGCTCTCAGCTGTCCTAGTTCTACGGGGAAAGATGCGGAGAGGCGGCACAATTGAAGCAAGTTCCTCGGAACAATTGCTATGAAAATATCTGTAGAATAATGCAAGGGATGCAACGTTTCTTCGTATGGATAATGTAGGAAGGTCCGGTGTGATGGCAGGGTTATTGATTAATCTAATAGCTTTATTTTGAATTTTGTCCAACTGCCTCAATGCAACCACTCCACTTCCACTCCACAGAGGTGAACAGTAATCCATCTGAGAACGCACATGACTTTTATATATTACGGCCAACTGCTCGTCAGTGAAGAATTCTCGAACTCTGTACAGGAGTCCCAGTTTTTTAGAGGCATTCTTAGCAATGCTTCTAACATAATGTGTCCAGCTCAAGTTAGTAGTTAACCCTTAATTAGCGGCGAGCAACATAAGTCGAGTTAAAAAAAGCTGGACTATGTGGCGGCGCTCGACATAGGTCGAGTGGCAATTTCAGCACGTAATGTGGCTGAGAGAGAGAGACAAGTGGTGGCAGGAGACTAGCGAGCGTATGACTGCTCCAGACCACCGCGGCGAACCTACTGACACAAATCTCAGCTCCCTCCTCCCTCTCTCACTCGCTACATACTCAATTATGTACCGAAAGTACCGAATTACCTGCTTTTTGCACTCGCGTTGCACGGTTATTGCAAGAAAACTATCCATCATACAAGGATCGTTATGGTGTCATTCGAAAGCTCTGTTTATGCCCTTTCAGGGATAGGTACTTGTTTTACGTTCTGGGTCTTATTTAGGCATGAAAATGATCACGTAAACAGCCCTATTTTGGCTAAAAACACCCCGCTGTGCGGTACATATAAATAAACCGCATAGGCCGCTCGTAAGGTGTTAATGTTACACCGAGAATGTCAATACTAGGGGAAGTGGGAATATTTACATCATTAAAAAATATATGGGAGTCAGTGAGATTCTGTCGGTTAGAAAATTGAATGGACTTGGTTTTCTGTGCATTAAAGGAAACTAGATTCTTTTGTCCCCATTCATTAATTCTAGAAAGGTCCTGGTTCAGAGAAATTGCAGTGTTTATTTTTGAATTTATAAGATCGGGTTGGGTGAAAGAATTGGTAAATGTGAAGGAACTGTGGAGTGTTGAGTCATCTGCGTAGGAATGTATTGGATTATGAGTGGTAGATATGAGATCATTGATATGAATGAGGAACAGGGTTGGGGCCAAAACTGATCCCTGGGGAACACCAGCATTTATTGAGTGAAATTGAGAATAAAGGCCATCTACCATTACACATATTTTTCTGTTATGAAGATAAGAAGAAATTAGTGGAACTAATGATGCAAGGCCGTAGTGTGACATCTTCGACAATAAGGATTGATGCCAGACTCTATCAAATGCCTTTGATATATCCAGTGCTATTGTATGTGTTTCACCATGTTGGTCTGTAGCTTGGTTGATTTGATGCGTAAGAAGGCAAAGAATGTCTGCAGTTTATCGACATCGTCTAAAACCATATTGCCTATCACTGACTAATTTATTATTCTCAAGATGCTTAATTATGTGATTATTTAATATAATTTCAAAGACTTTACCAAGAGTGGAAGTTATAGCTATTGGTCTGTAGTTTGATGGATCTGAACAGGCACCTTTTTTAGGAACTGGATGGATGTTTGCTTCTTTCCAGGGTACTGGGAAGCATGAGGTATGAGTAGCCTACACAGACGGAAAATGTTTGCCAATACAGGAGCGAGCACCAAGGAGCAATTCCTAAGTACTATTGGAGGAATTTCATCTGGACCAGGAGCCTTATCTACTGAGAGATTCTGCAAAATTGTTTTGACATGTCTGGTGTGGATCTTAAGTGAGGGAATTTCAGGCGAATCAAAATTAAGTACAGGGACATCTTGATTTATTTCATCTAAGGTTGAGTTGGTGGAGAAAATATCCGCAAGAAGGTTAGCTTTACCTCGTGGGTCACTTACAAGATTGCCAGTCAGAGATTTTAATGGTGGAATGGATGAAGCAGTAGTGAAGTTGGATTTGAATGAGTTAAGAGTAGACCAAAATATTTTGTTATCATTTGGATTATTTAGAAGTTTATTTGCCTACTTGTGGAGAAAGTTTGATTTAGTTAGGTTTAATACAGTTTTGGCATGATTTCTAATGTTTCTAAAGTAATTAAAGGCTTCATGTGTTTTTGATCTTGTGTATGCATTGTAGGCTATTGCTTTTTGTTCAGTTACTCTAGCACAATTATGGTCAAACCATTTAGGTGAATTAGATCTTTTACTGTAGCCTACTTTTGATGAGGAATAAAAGTTTCCATTCCAATTTAAAAAAAAATCTTGTATGTGGCTCAAGGTGGAGTGTGCATCATTAGAAAAGAAAGAGGTCCAGGGAATATCAATAAAGAAACCTTGAAGACCCTCCCAGTCTGCCCTATCGTAATGCCATTTAGTCACCAAAACAGGTTCAGAGTGGGAAGGTGTGGTAGGTGATAGACAGGTGGCCTGTATCAGAGAGTGATCAGAAGATCCAAGCGGGGACCTCACTGTAACATCATAATTTTCTGAATTGGTTGTTTTAAACACCTCTGCTAGTTTCCCATGTACAATCCCGCACCGATGATTATTTGTGTTACCCCAGTAAAACCGTTTTCTATGTATGCCTGCGCTCCATAGAAAAACAACATTTCCGCCCTCACTACCCGTACCTAGATCTTATACCTTAAGACTCTAATTCACCCAGTATCCCCTTTTTAGTTATGTTCTAAGTAGGCTACGTAAGGTAACTATACAAGCCTTTCTGTAGCCTACATGTCGTAAGGAGCATACCTTATCATGTTAAAACATAGGAACAATACTTAATTTTTTTGTTATACAGTACTATAGATGTGTATATATGTGTCTCCCTGTGCCATGATTATTGCTATTTCCCCATATAGTCTACAATCCCTCATCGATGATACCATACATATACCTATGTTTTATACCTCGGGACTATAGTTCCACCGTCGCTATACCCAAGATACATAGACTAACAGGTATGTTCACTCCCGCCTGGTGCGCTTGTCAGTGACGTCAGGTGTTTTCCAGTTGGAAAATGTGGTATTTATACCCAAGACTGATATCCTTAAATCTTGGGGATATGAAAGAAAATGGAGAGTAGAAGGTAAACAAAAATAAACTCATATTCAATAATCCTGTATGCTAACATTTGTATTATTAGGGGTTCGTCCTCTACGGGGAACCCCTATTGTAATCATTAAACCTGGGTTTTCATCCAAATTCTTCTTACGCGCCGGTTTCGATGCAATAACTCCAGAACCGCTTTTTGGATCGGGATCAAACTTTCACAAGAGGTGCGTTTTTGTATTGGGCAACTTTTGATATGCTAAACATCCGGCATGGCGGCCAAACAGGTCCGTGGCAGCCGATTTCCCGAAAAACTTGACGCCTAAATACCGTCTCTCCCACTCACAGGAAACAACTGGGCTTTGGCATACACACTCCCCTACTAATGCTCCGCAAATTTTATAGAGAAGGTTTTGCTTTTGCACGTGGGTTTTTTTCCGGCAATCTTGAAAAAACCTCGAATTCTACTTAAAATTCCACATCTTGAAAACTACGCCGATGATCAAAGCCATGCTTGCGTAGTTGGGTGAGGCTCGCGATTCCGAACGTTTTGATACCAAAAGAATATAAATGGGTGGAATAGTTTGGCCGCAGCATTGAAAACTGTCTATTCTTAAATGACTTTAAAACCGCATTCGCTACCCACACAAAGTTTACCGTCTACAGTCTATAGGCTTCCACGGATCCCCCAGTTTTGCTTAATAACATAATCTCTTTATTATTCAGATCTATCATTTTGTTTTTATTTTACTCTCTCAAAACAGTTCGAGTCCCTACGAATTCCAGCAATTATTTAGCCAACCTACCTATACATAGCTACCCTACCAAATAATAATGATAATTCAAATTTATTTTTGGTGAATGACAGAGTATTGGCTAAGGTTTTAACAATTCCTCCCTTTGCCAAATGCTTAGTTTAATAACAATGATATGGACCTTTAAAGTTTTGGCAATTGCCCGTGTGACTCGTATTTTAACCCTCCTAAAGTGTTACCACGAAATACTGCT
This sequence comes from Paralithodes platypus, assembly GCA_032716605.1. Taxonomy (NCBI): domain Eukaryota; kingdom Metazoa; phylum Arthropoda; class Malacostraca; order Decapoda; family Lithodidae; genus Paralithodes; species Paralithodes platypus. The sequence continues at coordinate 29,275,198 of CM064550.1, forward strand.
AGATCCTTTCTCAAAAGTCGCTAGCATGTTGCTACATAGCCAAACAATGTTAGGATAATGCTGCAATTTCTAAAGAGTTTTGGTTTGTTTGTTTTGCAAATTTTACAATGTAGTATGATTAGAATGTCTGAAATTTTCAAATTATCCCTAGTAAATGACTAAATGTCTCTAGATATAAAAGAAGTGGCTGCTAGATTGAAGTAAATAGCTCTACATTTAGCGGTAATATGTAGCTTTACAACTGGCAACACTGCAACCACCACCACCTCTCTCCCACCCTCCCAGTATGTCTCCACAAAATACTGCTAGATCCTTTCTCAAAAGTCGCTAGCATGTTGCTACATAGTCAAACAATGTTAGAATAATGCTGCAATTTCTAAAGAGTTTTGGTTTGTTTGTTTTGCAAATTTTACAATGTAATATGAATAGAATGTCTGAAATTTTAAATTATCCCTAGTAAATCTCTCTAGATATGAAAAAATGGCTGCTAAATTGAAGTAAATAGCTCTACATCTAGCGGTAATATGTAGCGATACAACTGGCAACACTGCCTAAGTGTTACCCCAAAATATCGCTAGATCCTTACTCAAAAGTCGCTAGCATGTTGCTACATAGTCAAACAATGGTAGAATAATGCTGCAATTTCTAAAGAGTTTTGATTTGTTTGTTTTGCAAATTTTACAATGTAATATAACTAGAATGTCTGAAATTTTCAAATTATCCCGAGTAAATGTCTCTAGATATGAAAAAATGGCTGCTAAACTGAAGTAAATATAGCTCTACATCTAGCGGTAATATGTAGCGGTACAACTGGCAACACTGCCTACAACCACCCTCTGATCATTTCATTAATTTCATTTTCTATTGAGCTCGTCCTGGAATCTTTACGACTCTGAATCTTACGATTCTATACAGGACTGTCCATTTGTATCGGCACTAGCTCAGAGAAGAGTGTTGAGAGGGGAGAAGGGGTGTTGGAGAGAGAGGAAGCTGTTGGAGTGGCTTTGTTATGTGTGTTTAGTCTGTATCGCCAATGATTATGCTCTGAGGTTTGTATTTGCTTATCTTATCCTGTGTATAAATGTAACCCTTACACATGTTTCTATTAAATAATGACATTAAACAGGATTCATGATTTAAATACAAGGCTAGATATTTATCGGAAGTACGTATTTACCTTCGGAAAGGTAAAATATAATGTTTACACATATGGGATAGGGAGGAGGGAGGGAGGTATAAGAGGTGGACCGATGGAAGGGAAGAGAACCCCGATATACGAGATACATAGCTTCATATGCGCGTATTGATCACTTTCATGCTATTATGTATGCATACAGAAGTAGCAGGACACATATGTCAAGAGTGAACACCAATAACTTAATCCATACACAGTAAAAAAGACGGAAATAATATCGTACATACGAAGTGATGGAATGGGGAGTGTGTATGATATGTAAACAGGACAGTTCGTCGCTAGATAGGTGTGTGTGTGTGCGTGTGATGGTCTTGTGTAGCTATGTTTGTGCTTGTTTGAGTGTTGCTATAGGCTACGCATTAGTTATCTCTCTCTCTCTCTCTCTCTTATTTATCGCTGTCTTCCTTACGATTACGACATACTGTACTAGTGCATGAGAACAGGAAATAGGGAGCCTCGCTCTCTCTCTCACAAATGAGAACATAAGTAAACAGGAGTCTGCAGAGAGCCGATTGGCTATAGGACTCGGTAGCCTATTCCACATATCTACAACTCTGTTACTAAACGAATAGAGGCAGATCCCTTACACACCCAGTCTCTCTCTGTCGCTCGTTTGTTTGCACACCGATACAAATGAGGCAGATCCCTTACAAGATGAACATGGGAATCTGCAGAGACAAGTGGCCCACAAAAAGCAGATCCCTTTCACATCCAACCCATTTCGTCCATATGACTATCTGATTTTATCTTGAAATTCTCTATTGTTCTTGATCCCACTATAGCACTAGGTACCTATTTCACATATCTACGACTCTGTTATGAGAGAGGCAGATCCCTTACACAGCCAATCTCTCTCTCTTATTTGCACACTGGTACAAAGGAGGCAGATCCTTACACAAGCTACCAAGATGAAAATGGGAGTCTGCAGAGAGCCGATTGGCTCACACACGGCAGATCCCTTTCACACCCAATTTATCTCGTCTTATCAAATTTTATGTTGAAGCTCTATTTTTATTGATCCCACTATAGCACTTGGTAGCCTATTCCACATATCTACAACTCTTTTACCAAGCGAATAGAGGCAGATCCCTTACACAGCCAATCTCTTTCTCTCTCGCTCTTGTTTGTTTGCACACCGGTACAAATGAGGCAGATCCCTTACACATGCAACCAAGATGAAAATGGGAGTCTGCAGAGAGCCAAGTGGCCCACATAAGGCAGGTCCCTTTCACACTCAACCCATCTCATAAACGTTACCTGTTATTTACACTACTTACTATACACCCATGTTATCATATACCTGCAACCAAAACACAATTGTAAGAAATAGGAACATAAGGAAATGGGAGTCTGTAGAGAGCCAATTGGCCCACACAAGACAGATCCTTTTCACACCCAACCCATCTCATAAAAATTCATTTATCTCTGTCTTCCTTACATTTATGACATCCTAGTCTCTCTCTCTCTCTCTCACAAATGAGAACATAAGAAAACCGGAGTCTGCAGAAAGCCGATTGGCCCACACATGTCAGATCCCTTTCACACCCAACCCCTCCCGTGCTCTCTCTCTCTCTCTCTCATATTTATCGCTATCTTCCTTATGTTTACGCCATCCTATTCTCTCGCCAAACTCCCTCTCTCTCCTTCTCAAATGAGAAAATAAAAAAATAAGAAAACGGGAGTCTCCAGAGCCGATTGACCTACACATGGCAGATCCCTTTCACACCCAACCCATCTCGTTCTATCTAATTTCAAGTTGAAGCTCTATTGTTCTTGATCCCATTATAGCACTCGGTAGCCTATTCCACATATCTACAACTCTGTTACTAAACGGATAGAGGCAGATCCCTTTTACAGCCAATCTCTCTCTCTCTCGCTCTTGTTTGTTTGCACAATCTGCTCCTTCTGTAGTTTCTCCATGCCCGATAAGTTAAATGATCTTTTGATATCTGTGACACAGCATTTGTATCCAATACAATACCCTGCTTGCAAAACCGTCGAACCCCGGACAACGTTGCTTGCAACTTTAATTATTATTATTATTATTATTATTATTATTATTATTATTATTATTACTGTGTATTTATGCATATCTTATGTTCCAATCCTTCTTATAATAATATAATAATAATAATAATAATAATAATAATAATGATAATAATAATTATTATTATTATTATATTATTAGTGGCTGTATTAGTAGGCCTAGTATTATTGTAAATATCAAACTAGAGGTCAACTGTAAGACATTAATTGGAAGGAGGGCGGATGAACCTTTTCGGTAACCTAGAGGTATGAATAATCGGGGGTATTAAGTGTTGTCATAGATTCCAGTGGTTTTCGCCCAACAAGTGTTATTGGTATCTTTAAAGTTACTGGGAAAAGGGCTTATTCCTCAAAGTATTAGTCAGTGTCCGAAACTTTGTGAATTTTCTGACAACACTTATTAACCTCGACCAACCGTACTTATAAATATTAACCTCTCCGCGGCGCACATTTTTTTTTTTTAAAGGGTCATACTGTGCGCATGTATGATGATTTTGGGACCCATTGCCAATTTCGATAAAAAGTACATCAGCGTGTAGGGAATGTTTGCGTGCATCGGCCCATATATATTTGACCCCCCCAAAAATGTCTGGGGGGGGTGGGGGAACGGTCCGTAGTTGAAAAATGTGGAGCGAATGGCACCGCGCGGCTAGATTGTCATCGAGCGGCGAGATTTCCCTGCCGAATTTTCACGTACCCAGGGGATAGAACCAGAGGGAGGAGGGGGTGGGTTACCTCGTATTATAATAATAATAATAATAATAAGCATGTTACTTATTTCTCATAAGCGCCAATTTTTCCGAAGAATTCACTAGCGCTCGAAAAGAGAAAGAAAAAAGAACAAAAATCAATGCATCAAAAGAAGGCTCATATACAACACACATTTAACAATCACTAGCAGTGGCAAAATAGCCTAAACTCTATAGCCATCTGTCATGACACCTCTCTCAAGATCATAGCTTCTCTCAAAGAGAAAAGTCTTAAGTTGTCTCTTGAAGCATTCAACAGAACTCAGTTGTCTCATGGACAGCGGCAACCTGTTATACAACCTCGGAGCCATGTAGGAGAATGACCTCTCAAAGAAAGAAGACTGCTGGAAAGCCCTTGGTTCATCAAGACGAAAAGGGTCATTGTCATGACGCACAACTACACCATGGTGTGCCGGTGGGCGCCTGAGCAGCTCCGCAAGGTACCTAGGCTCACCAAATTTGAGAACCTTAAAAGTCACCAAACACAACTTAAATTCTATTCTTGCTCTTACTGGCAGCCAGTGCAGTTCTATGTGAAGAGATGTAGTAGGAGTTCTAGGTGGAACACCAAAAATTAGTCTTGCGGCCCTGTTAAGAACAGACTGAACTTTCTTCAAAATATAATTTGGAAGACCCACCAACAGGGCATTGCAATAATTATCACGTATATCTCCTTTTCTTATCCCTTTTAGGCTATGTAGAGTACGTATACGTGTGTAGGCCACCCATATAACAATGAATATGCCTCATAGTGACCAAAAATTGCAATATATAAGGGAATTATCAAAGAATTTTTAGGCGGGAATGAAGATGGGTTGGAGGTTTGGCGGCAATTTATGAGATGAGAGTGTGGTTTGCGCTATAATATTACGTATATCTCGTACTTAGAGCACTGTCATGCTATAATACAGACTTGTACGTATGTATACGTGCCATATATCAATATATACCGCATATAGACCAATTCATGCGATATTTACGCACATTATCAATGAGTTTCTATGCGTGAACCAAGGTGTGATTGAGTTGTGCTGGGAATGAAAGGGGGAGAGGGTGTGTTACGCCATAAATATCACTTATATCTTGTACTTAGAGCACTGTCATGCTATAATACAGACTTGTACGTATGTAGACGTGCCATATATCAATATATATACCGCATATAGACCAATTCATGCGATATTTACGCACATTATCAATGAGTTTCTATGCGTGAACCAAGGTGTGATTGAGTTGTGCTGGGAATGAAAGGGGGAGAGGGTGTGTTACGCCATAAATATCACTTATATCTTGTACTTAGAGCACTGTCATGCTATAATACAGACTTGTACGTATGTAGACGTGCCATATATCAATATATATATACCGCATATAGACCAATTCATGCGATATTTACGCACATTATCAATGAGTTTCTAGCAGACGGAAGCCTAAAAGGGTGGGTGGGGGTGGGTGGGTGGGAGGGAGGCAGGGAGTGAGTCGTGGAGAGAGTGAAGGCAGGGAGATCTAGCAGTAAACATATGCAGCTGTGTGATAATTGTGGAGGCACCCCAGGCGTATGGATGTCTTGGGATTTTGAACCTTATGTCTAGCGGTGTCTGGTGTTCGTTGCCACCAAGAGGTCTACAATAACATGAGTCAGGAATGGAGAGAGAGAGAAATTGAGACATGCGTATGTCGTACGTATAAATGGACTTCAGAATTGCATTTTTATGCAAGCAGACATTGCATTTTAGACACATGTGAAGTACCACAGAAACATGTAGGCCATTGACTGTAAATAAAGTACTATATTATAGACCAGGAACGAGGGTGGTCAGTAAACATCGGCTTAACCTTTTTTGATAGAGAGCTAAATATAGACTGGTGTCGCCTTACACTTGCGAAATGGTAGATTGCCACCAGAAAACTTATATTTATTTATTTCCAAGTAATATGCAATCTAAATGTATATTCGAGACCTACTGCAAGTATTTGTATGAGTCATGACTATGTATAATCCAATATAATAATAATAATAATAATAATAATAATCGGTTTATTTCAAGCCGGCAGCCAATGGGGCTGAAAATACACAGACTTAACCTAGATCTTATCCTAATGGATCAACAGACTGATCCTGGCAGCTAACGAGAGCGCCTACATACTCCCAAGGGAGTAGGACGTGGGCAGGAGACTTTGTGGGTCCCCCGAGACGATCCGCCCAGATCTTGCCTTCACGGCCAGGGAAAGTTTTTGAGAGAACTTCCCCTGCCGGCGCCTGGGATTGAACCCCCGACACCAGAGCTAGCGCTCCCAATACAGAGTACTAAGCGCTTATATATATATATATATATATATATATATATATATATATATATACGCGCGTAAGGGCGTAGGCGAGACATAAGAAAGATGGTTGAGCAATTTTCGACACCCACAGTTATTATTCACTATTATTTACAATATTATACAATACAAATGTATTTGTGAAGAGTATTTTATGCATTATTGTATTTATACAAATTTTGTTCCCAGAGAGAGCTGCTGTGGCTGGAGGGAGCAGCAAGGGTCACCCAGTGACCGCTTGACCGTGTGATAATGACTGGAGTCACACTGAGAGGGGCAATTTTGCTGAGTGTTTGGGCAATTTTTGACAGAATAAAGTTATATAATTACTAATTCTTGACAGAGACAAAGTTTTATAAACCTTGGCATGATATAATTGATAATCCCATCAATTTACAAACGTAAATTGGTGGGATAATTTTTTTTTTTGTATATTATCATTTCGATTGTAGACACAAAGTTTTGAGTGACATTTAGTATGAGCTCCTGTGGCATGGTTGGTAAGGTTGCGGACTGGAAAACTCAAAGTGTGGTAGGGTAGTAGGATCGAATCCAAGGGGAAGGTTTTATACTGTTTAGAAAAATTTTGATAATTTTTTTTTTACAAGATCATGCCATTGTATTCAAACAATATGAAATATTCATAGAATATATCATATTGTAAGAATACAATGACATGACCTTGTATTTTTTTTTTATTGTTTTATTTTATTATCTTAGTAGGTTTGACAGGATTTATTGAAACATATTTATTTTTGTACAATTCATTTGAGGTAAGAAACTATATACACATTACTTAGGCTATAACAAACATATTTATTGATATACTAAAAAAAGAAGGCATATTACATGTAAATCTTTGAAACTTATAAAGTAAATAATGAAACATACAATTATATAATGTAAAAGCTATATCACAGGGACATCTTTGGAACTTATACATTATATAATATATATGTTACATTATGAGGTAGCGTGATCAATTAGGTCAGGTCAGGTAAGGTAGGGCGCGAGTCCAGGGCAGGGCAGGGCAGGGGGCGAGTCCAGGGCAGGGCAGGGCAGGGGGCGAGTCCAGGGCAGGGCACGGGGCGAGTCCAGGGCAGGGCAGGGCAGGGGGCGACACTCAGTAGTTCTTGAAGGTGTGGTAGTCCCTGAAGCAGTCACCCAAGCAGAGTGCAACTTTGCACTCCGCGCACATTGAGGTGACTCTTTTGGTGATGTGGGGTTTTCTCACACTGGAGCTGCAGACGTGGCACTGCACCTGCCTGTGACGAGTGCCAATCAGCTCGGTGTTGGTTGGGTAGTGTCTTTCGACACCCAGCTGGATTCTGTCAGGAACGTGATCCCCACGCCATGCCGTACGTCTGTGAGTGGTGGTGCCATACTTCTCCAGGAGTTGGTATGCCACGTTATACACAAACTCCCGGAATTTCAGCTGGTTTGGGGACATCTCCCTCTTCACCAACCACAAGTTGTAGGCGTTGAGCATCGTGATGTCAACTAGGTGGAGGAAGAGCTTGTGATACCACTTCACAGTCTTCCTCAGACACTCAACGCCTGACAGCTGACAGTCAGACTTGTCCACCAGGTGCATGTTCTTGGTATAGTCCACTACCATGTCGGGCTTGTAGATGGTCTTCCTGGTTTTGTAGTGGATTTTGCCAGAGTCCATCTGGGCACCTGTGTGGACGGTGAAAAGCAGGTGGACGTCTCGTTTGTCCTTCCACTTCAGGGCTATCACTTTCCCAGACTTTTCTAGCTGCTTGTATTTCTGCCCCTTTCGTCGCCTTCTTCGGACATGCCTCTCGCGGTGTTCCTGGGCCAGGTCGTCTTCAGAAGGTGTGTCACTGGAGGAGGCATCTGACAGAGGAATGACATTACCTGTGAACTTAGGCATAAACTTTCTTGTCTTTCTGACAGTCCCACATGACCCCGTTTGGTTGTCATGAAGAAACTGGCAGAGAGCAGAAGTATACCAGTTGTCAGTGTAGATGATGTGGCCTTTGCCCAGGTAAGGTGCCAACATTTTCCTGACGATGGCACCTGACATGCCCATGGGGTCACCGGCAGCGGCTTTCGGTACGTCAATGTCAGTGCCTGTATACACGATCATGTCAAGTACTATTCCAGTTTCACAGTCACACAACACGAAGAGCTTGATTCCGAACCTATGCCTTTTCAAGGGGGGGATAGGTGATGAATATGAGGTAGTGAGAGGTGTGACAGGTTGTTGAGGGATTGATGGGGGTGAAGGTTGGTCTTGGGTGACAGGGGCATGTGAGAGAGTGGAGGGGAGGCTCATTTTCTGACCAGCATTTTTCAGGGGTGACATTGAAAGAGAATTGGTTACGGTGGGGGTGACTAAAATGCCCCAGAACGAGAGGCCCACCACAGAAGCCACAAGCGAACACCACACAGAAACACCCGAAAGAAAGGCCCACAGAACGAAAGGACCAGGTGACTGGGCCAACCAGTTCAGACAGGCCCAAGCCCGCAGGGCTAAGCAGCTCCAAACCACACCTGCCTACCCCTTCTAAAATACTGACCTTTCCCACACCTCACGTATACACTACCCTCGTGTCCTACACATCTACCTAAATGAGAATGAACATAAATACACCTTAAGTTAATACACCCATGCTCTGTCCCTAAGTTAGGATATTAATATCAACATACCCTAAAATACCTTGTCTTGCCAGACTAAGTTTCTGAAGACCAATCGCCCCCATAAATCTATGTATTCAATCCTTAGGTTAGTTATCTTTATCTGCCATTGTGTTCATCTCTTCCATTTACTTTTCCACAATTGTTATACGTCTTCCAATCACCTCCTTCGTATCCACAGTCCACACTACTCCATTTTGCTTCGTGTCCTACACCTCTTACCCGCCAGACTCTACCTACATGATGATGAACAGGAATACACATTCATATTAAAACACCCATGCCTTGTCCCTAGGTTGAGCCAATGCCAACCAGTTCAGACAGCCATAAATCTATGTATGTTCTTCCATCCGAGAAGTAATATGTTCACCCCTTAATACCTTGTCTTGCCAGACTAAATTTCTGAAGACCAACCGCCCCCATAAATCTATGTATGTTCTCCCATCCGAGAAATAATATGTTCACCCCTTAAAATACCTTGTCTTGCCAGACTAAGTTTCTGAAGACCAACCGCCCCCATAAATCTATGTATGTTCTTCCATCCGAGAAGTAGTATGTTGACTGAAGATGTTGGCCACCATTCTATAACTTAATGCTTACCCCAACCAGGGATTGTATATACAACCCTCTGTTACCATTGTATCGACCACTTTCACCACGAAACAATACCGAAGTTAACCCTACGCACTGTCGTTTTCTTTGGTGCATATATCATAGAAAACGCAGCTCCCAGGAACAACTGGACCAGCAAGAAATAGTGTCAGAGTAACAGTATCCATAACCATCGTATTGACGAGTAATAATACACCATGTTTTTCCCTACTTTATCCACAGTCAAGCACACACCTATAGTTAACCTCCTTTTCCCCCACAGCCCCACAGTCCACATGATTCTATCTTTTCCAGACTCATATACCACCCCGTATTTGCTCATCCCCCGGTAGCATTTGGCTAACGTACTTTCACTGTCATTTCCCCTCAAACTCCAATATCAACTGTAGCCTAATGCCACCCCCACGCCCGGAGACCTTAGGGTCAAACTTCCACGTAGCCCCCTGAACTCTCTCCCTCTCATTAACACCCCGCGCTCCTCGACTCTTTTCCGACCTAGCCTCTCCCTCATACCTCTTGAAGATCCTTGATTTTTCCGTTGCTAACGCTCTCCAACCTTTTATATATACTCCTATCCAGCCTACCTTCCCTTAGTAGGCCGGAACAACATTAGAACTTTACTAACCCTTTGCATGCCATCTATTCCCTCACAACCCATTCACAACCCTGCACCCAATGATCGTCAGTGCGAGGCTAGCCGCCTCGCCAGTGACTAACTTCTATTGTCATACTTCCAGATAAATGTGGCAGAGTTAGCAACCCAGTCTCCACCACATCCAGCAAGCCATACAATTAACAACCAACCGATTAAACCAGCTAGTCAAGGCACCTTCGGTTTTGGTATTAAGAACACCCACATCTGTCTCATAAACAGAGGGTTATTACAAACACTTGTGATATGGCAAGCCCCTAGCCACAGCCGCCGGACGACCATCCCGGAGAGAGGGCGCACAGCTACCCCTTTTTACCCACCCAAGGAGGGAGACCCCCACCCCTGCGGAGGTATACCTGACCCCTGTTTTGACTTCCGGGTCATTGCCAGGTAGCACAGGAATTTTTCCTATCAATGAACTAACAATGCATGACTAACCCCTTTACAAACCTCTATTAACCCACAATAACCCATTCACCTTTTTTGAATACTCGGATAATCAAATTAGCACCTCAGCTATACCATAGAATGAAAACTGAGTAATATAAGAGAGACGCTCCTATCACAGCTGGCCCAGTCCTCCTCGCAAAGTAGATCCAGTCTCCCTCCCCTAAATACTTCCAATATAGCCAAAATAGTACCTCTTACTAAGGCTCAGTTATATCACATTATGAAGGCTCCCTATAGCCATGTGCCACAACAGTACTCACCACCTTACCGAGTCCCCGTATCTATTGAGAGCTCAAATAATTCCATAAGACTCGAGATCCCTATGGCCTACAGGGTCCAAAACCGAGCCTATAAACCCAGCCCCCGCCCCCAGTAAAATCAGTTGAAAGATAGACACCAACCAGTGGCTGGCCCCCTTAAGTTGACCTCTAGCTCTGCCCTTGTGTTGTTCCTGAGATTTGAGATTCCCGAGCCGGCAGACTCCGTGGCAGATTTGAGATAGAAGCATCTGTCCACGTACAAGAAATCTACGTGCACCTTATAACCTTCACACACACCAGTGGGTATATAAGCGTGTAGCCAGCAACGATCGCCAAGAGATCCGTCTTGAGAACTTCCTACATATGGACCACCTGGACGGCCGCGGAACCAGTCGTTAGCCCCCAGCATCACGGACGCAAGATAACCAGGACCAGACCAACCAAATACTACCCAAGATTTACTTTATTAGCACTAACGTGTTACAGTACTAATTAGAAATTCACTTATTAATCTTTCTATGAAGTGGCTATTTGCCCAGTGTAATTCATATATAACCATTCCCTTTGGGAAGTGCTAAGCGTATCAGTGTTTATTAATTAACAGGCGACATTAACTCTCGTAATTACCTTTATCCAGATATTATTACATAGAAGTAAAACCCTAGTGATATCTAACGTTCGCCCACTGATTTGTGTTCTACGTATTTCTGCCATAAGAATATAAAACTTAGATCAGTACCCCCCTGAGGTTACTAGAATTCCCGTGCTCTAAAACATACGTGTGTCTAATTCTAGTCTGTGAACTACTACTTGTGCACCAGACCTGCCAGTAATAAATCTAATTAGTGAAATTGAATCTATAAGTAACATTGAGGTCTTCCAGTATATAAACTTGCGAACCAAACCAGTGATCAGAAGAGTATACCTGAACGTTGGAAGTGGGAGACTAGGCTCCATCCAGATCCACTAATGCTAGCGGTTCATTTCTATCATTTGTCTTGTACGAGTATTTATACTTTCTTATGCTCCCTATTAACCTTCTTAAATAAACGTGATCGTGTGTCTTGTTACCGTGTGTTTATTTTGTGTTCTCTATTCCTCATACCTTGTATTGTGCATGCAGCCTTATATACCCAGTCAGTTAGAACTCACATTACCCAAGTTAATCCTGTAGAAAAATAGGGCATAACATTGGCGGCAGCAGTGGTTTTTAATTCGGATAAAAGGTTGCATTACATTGCAAGTTTAGAACAGCCAGAACACGATAACATCATGGCGCACCGTTCTCACATTCCTATCCCACATTATGATGGAGAAACTTACGAGATCGAAGCGTTCATGGACATAGTGAAACCCGTACTTGTCCTAGTTTATACCACGGATGCAGAAAAAATAGCCGTGACATTAACGCACTTGGGAAAAGCTGTTTCCCTGGTTGCCTACCAAGTGCACCCTGCTCTCACATGGGACGAATTTCGCCCAATAGTGATAGAAGCCATTAAGCCTTCGTTGGGCGTTTTCGTGGCCCACACCCATATCCAAGACACTAAATTCGAAGGCGATCTAGATGCCACAGTGAATAAGATCGCCCAACACATAAAAGTTTCTTTCCCCACATTGACCAGAATCCAACAAGAGCAGCAGATTCTGGTCAATCTTGTATCAATATTGCCCTCAGCAGTAAAAGACCATTTCCGTGTGCACGATTTCGTCGGATACCAAAAAGATCTCATCACGATCCGACGTATTTTGGCCGTGCGCACAGAAGCACCCACCCAAATCGCTGTAATCAAGAGGTTTCCCACGCACCCGCAGCACCCCGACCACCAAAACTCCAAGAATGCCTACCCATCCTCATCCTTCCACAACAGACCCACCTACCCTTCCGGCAAGCCCCAACCCAGTAGACCCCGGTTCCAACCTACCCAGCCACACAGAATCTTCAACCGGAACAAAACCTACAACACCTACCAAAGTAAAAACCCTACCTTAGTAATTATCAACCCCTATGATTTCCCTGCCTGTAATGCTCAGTGTGCCCTCCATCAAATTCGTGACTCTGCCAAACCTCGCCCCTTTACTCCTCGCATTTCTGTAAATGAAGAGGAGTTGGGACAAGAGGAAGAAATGGAGGAAAGGCACACTGGAGAAATAGCCCCTATCATGACCTCAGAGGATACCGAGGAAACCCTGGAGGAGGTAGATACCGACCCCCAGGATTTTTAAAGTACCCCCGCCCAAGATGGCCTCGGCGGGGGATGCCATAACTGACCGCACTGCCCCCATTTATTACATGGCCAAAAGCAAGGACATTCCTGTCCGCTTGTTAATCGACACGGGAGCTGCCAAGTCATGTTTGTTCAAGTCTTATTATGATCAACACCACCGACTGTTGTTTGTTGTTGTTGTTGTTCCCCAAGCTGCCTGGCCGAACAGCCCCAAGGCCCCGAGCAATTCCAAGGCCATAACCGAGTGCCCCCACAGAACCCTCCCGGCCGACCACAATAAAGCCTGGGTGACCGAAGCCACTCCATGGCGGGGAGCTGAGGAGGGTGCGGAAACGCCCAGGAAACCAAAGCCCCACCCAGGGCCCTGTGCCCCTCAGCAATTATGAAGAGAAAGTTGAGGGGCAAGGGAAAAATGTGACGCTTTGGCTTCCAATCTTGGTAGATTGGGAGGTCAATCCACGGAAGAGACGCCGTCACTTGAGATCTAGAAAATATATAAGTTAAAGGAACAGTCAGAGTAAGCTATGGGTATGGCAGAGATTGCTCAGCTCTCACTCTGATAGACCAGCCCATCACCAACACCACCGACTGTTTGGCCCCTTGTTAACCACCAAAGCAGAACTAATCTCAGCTGCTGATACTTACTTAAATCTCCTAGGAGACACTTTGCCCCTGTCAGTAACTACTCCTGCCCCCCATGCTCGTTGTTATCACACGTTCACAGTATTTTCCTCCCACTGTAAACATTACGATGGTTTCCTTGGACTTGACCTCCTTCAAAAACTCCAGGCCCAGGTTGACTGCGGCCAAAGGCTGATCTCATTCAAAAAAAAAATCAAACCCAAAGCCTCTGACAAACCAATCACGCAGAAACCCATTCACAAAAAGAAAAAACACCTTCCCCCTCAACAAACCCTGAGTCAGGGTTACCAAGTTGCAGCTAGCACTAAGGTAACTCCTAAACCCTCCCCTTGCCCCGAGTTCTCTCAAAATATCACTCAATTCAGTAAAAAAATGCCTCAACAAACGAAAGAAGACAAGTCCAAGCAACTCCCTGTCGGTAATCCCCTCAATTCTCGTAACTCTGTCCAGGATAAATTCTCCCATGTTTTCAGGACAGACTCTGATATATGTAACCATAATTCTATCAAATGTTTATGTACACATGTTTCCAGGGAAAATGCCGACCTATGTACCCAACAATGTTTCCCCCATGCCCCCAGAAATGTTCAGCTATCCCACAACCAACACAATTTCCCTTGTGACAGTTTTCCGTCAGTAACTCCCTTTCCCCCCCACACAATTCACACCCCTAGAAAACTTCACAACCCCACACTTGACTCGCCCTCTCATGACAAACAAACTCACCAGTCCCAGATAACCTCTAACCAGACCGTTACTGCCACCAAGAAAATTCCCCACATTCGTCCTGTTAACAACCCCAAATCAATACACCAGTCCTCCACCAATAACCCATGTTCTACACCTAACTCTTCCCCCACCAACCCTCCGCAGTCCCACCAACAAATCCCGTTTTCTAACTCGCTCACCTCTCACCACCCTGACCCGCCCGCACGCGCCGTTAATCCTCCCCTCACGCGTGCCGACCGAGGGACACAACTATGTTCCCACCATGCCCCCAGAAATGTCCAGCTATTCCACACCCACCCCAATCCCCCTTGTGACAGTTTTCCGTCAGTAGCTCCCTTCCAACCCCACACAATTCACACCCCTAGAAAACTTCAAAATCCCACACTTAACTCGCCCTCTCATGACAAACAAAACCACCAAATCCATATAAACTCCAAACAAACCGTCACTGCCACCGACAAAACTCCCCAAATTCGTCCTTCTAACAACCACCAATCCTTACATCAGTCCTCCACCAATAACCCATCTTCTATACCTCACTCTTCCCCCACCAACCCTCCACAGTCCCTCCAACAAATTCCGTTTTCTAACTCCCTCACACCGCGCCCCACTGATCCTCCCACACGCGCCGTTAATCCCCCCCTCACGCGTGACCCCCACCAAAGTGACCTTTCCCCCCTTATGCGTACCAAGCACCTGCTCGCCAGTCGATCCCCCACCATCATTAGCCCAGCTGTAGTTCAAGATAAATGTCAAATTCCCACCCGCCATCAAAAATGGGTGAACCTTCGACCCATACCCCAAACTCACATGATATTTTCCCCACTACCACGTCCACCAAACCCCAATCGTTGCCTCTTACAACCCGCCATCATTTCCGCTCGCATCAACCACATTCTCGTGGAAAATATCTCAGAGGAATCCCTGACCTTACCAAAAGGTCTCATTATAGGAGACCTCGAAACTTTTGATGACCTCCCCATAGATTTTAATGACACCCCTACCAGCCTCCAATTGCCCCCTCTCCCGTATATATCACCAATATCCGACCACCAAAAACACGGCATGTACGACCTATTGCTAGAGTTCAGTGACGTGTTTGCCCAACAACCCACCGAAATCGGACAGACCGATGTAGAACAACACATCATTAACACCACAGGCCCCCCATACGACAACCATCCCGTAGAAAAAAATCCCATACAACGTCAGGAAGAGGAACGCCAAGTCCAAGAGATGTTAGAGGCCGGTATTGCCACCCCGTCCATTAGTCCCTGGTCTTCCCCTGTTGTCCTAGTAAAAAAGAAAGATGGGTCAACCCGATTTTGCGTCGATTACAGGAGGTTGAATGACGTAACCATTAAAGACGCTACGCCATTACCCCGGATAAACGATTCCCTTGACTCCCTATACGGATCCAGATGGTTCACTACCCTCGACTTGCAAGCAGGGTATTGGCAAGTGCCTATCAAGGCCGAGGACCAAGAGAAAACAGCATTTTCCACTAGTGGTGGCCACCACTACGAATTTAACGTCCTACCTTTTGGCCTCTGTAACGGACCCGCCACTTTCTCCCGTTTGATGGAAGCGGTATTACATGGCCTAACCTGGGAAACCTGCCTAGCCTATCTAGACGATATTATTGTGTACTCACCAACCTGGGAAGAACACCTCCTCAGGTTGAGACAAGTCCTTCAAAGAATCCGAGCCGCCGGGTTGAAATTAAAACCCTCAAAGGGCGAGATTGCCCGAAATAAGGTAGATTTCCTCGGCCACGTAATATCTGAACATGGTATTGCACCAGACCCAAAGAAACTTCAAGCCATACAAAACCAACCCCCACCCACCACCGTTAAAGGAGTACGTTCGTTTCTAGGTTTAGCCACATACTACAGACGTTTCGTCCCCCACTTTGCCACCATAGCCAGACCCCTCCACCAACTCACCCACAAAGACACCCCGTTCACCTGGACACCTGAAAGAGACCTCGCGTTTAACACTTTGAAACAAAAGCTAATCCAAGCCCCTATTGTCGCTTTCCCTGATTACCATAAACCTTTCCGTCTTTATACCGACGTATCTCTGTACGCCATTGGTGCAGTTTTAGCTCAAGTCAGAGACGGAGAGGAACATGTGATAGCGTATGCCAGCTCCACCCTCAACCAAGCACAACAGAATTATGCAGCCCCAGAGAGAGTGCTTAGGGATCATTTGGGCACTCAGCCACTTCCGGTCATTTGTGTTGGGCGCAAAACTCGATATAATCACCGACCATCAATCTTTGCAATGGTTGCGTAAGTGCGAAACCAACTCAGCCATTTTGGTACGTTGGAGGGAGACACTAGAGGACTACGATTTTACAATACAGTATCGTCCAGGAAAACTTCACACCAATGCAGACGCCCTGTCACGTTTGCCAGTACCAAAAGACCCCCCCACCAACCTAGCCGCCTTACAAAACACGGAGCTTTTATCTACCCCCATCAACCAACATAATTCCCCCTCAGCCCCCTCCCTAATTCAATCTTGGGAAACAAGAATCAGACCACCCTGGATACCGTTAAATGTCTTCAGGAAACTGACTCGCTGGGGAGATCAACTTGCCACAGACTCTGGTCACATAATCTTAGACCCCACCATTGCCCACGACTACATGATTGCCATCCACGAGGGAAACGGCATACACCTTGGACAAAAGAAGATGTTAAAAATCTTCACAGATCAATACTGGACCCCCAACCCCTCCAAAATTGCACAACGAGTGACAGAATCCTGCAAACCTTGTTTATTGGGGAAGGATAGATCACGCACCCCAGGCCCAGCTGGTACCATGTCTGCTAACAAACCGTTCCAAGTCCTATCCCTCGACATCATGGGCCCGTTTCCTTCTTACGCTGGCAACCGCTATATCGTCACATTTGTTGACGTATATTCAAAAATTTGAATAGCCTGCCCAGTTAAAGACCACACAGCCACCACAGTCGCCACACTGCTTGCCACAGAAGTGTTCCCTATATTCGGCCTTCCCCTTGCTCTTCTATCCGACAATGCCCCCGAGTTTAGTGGACACGTTTGGCACCAGTTCACCCAACAATGTGGTATTAAGATTAAACACTCATCCCCGTACTGGCCTCAAGGAAATGCTATATGCGAACGCAGCCATCGCACCATCAACAACCAGTTACGTACAAAAATGATTGCTCTTAACACCTCAGACTGGCCATCACAACTAAAGATGATACAATGGGGCATGAACACCTGTCCCCGAGAAGACGGTATTTCCCCTCATGAACGTGTTTACGGCGTACCCCCCCTGTTACTGCCGTTCCACCATCACGCTCACCTCCCCTCCACCACCTCCACAATTGACCCATTGCAACATCTGCAAAACACCCTCCATACCGCCCAAACCTGTCAAGACACCAAAACTGATAACCCCGATGACAAAAACCCTTTCACCATCCATGACACCATAATGGTAGCCAACCTTCCTGTCACCAACAAATTAGGCCCTCGCTATGTCGGGCCCTACACCATCATACAAGTCCCAAACGCCTATCAAGTCACCATCGATTATCACGGCGTGACTCGCACGTTCCGAACTAGATTCGTCCGAGCGTTTAAACCTCTAAAACCACACCCCACACGTCTGACCCGGAATTAAACACCCCTACTAACCCTTCCACTCAGGCTATGAATATTCCCATACAAACCCCTAAGGGCTAAGCCCTCCGACACCGAACCGACAAATCATTCCTCAACATACCCCCCAAACTAACCTCCACAAACCCCAAGCCCCCACTATCACACCCTCCTCCACCATGACACCTTCTTTCACTTCTGATAGTCAAGTACCTCCCCAACTTATCCAAGTACGAAAACCTCCACCCACAACCCCGACCACAACAGAAACCCTCCCGTCTAGCCCTGAGATACCTCCCCCAGGCACCACACTAAGAAAACCAGCCCCCCCCACCCAAAACCAAGTACACACCCAAACGCACCACACAATCTACCTCAGTAACCTCACGCTATAACTTACGCCCACGACAAAAATCTTTTAAAACCTCCAGAAAACACACCCTGCTAACCAAGTTCCGTAGGGCTGCCAGACCACTACCCTCCTCTTCTTCTTCTTCGTTGAATTCTCCTCCACAAAGGGAAAGAAGACGAATAATCACAAGTAAACACCATAAACCCTCTAACTATATTCCAGAAGTAACAACCCCACCCCCCCACGAAAACACATACCTTCCTCTTTAACCTCATCCCCTCTCAACCCCCACCTCATTACCCCGAATGACCTGCTAGATCTACCCCCCCACCAAACTCCCATAAAACCGCCTACTTCCACCACCAGCAAATCACCGACCTCACCAAAGAACACACCCCACACACGTCCCTACCCCCAACCCTCCAACTTAAATCTCCACTCCCTACCCACCCGTCTAGCCCCCCCCCGCATCCACCCCTTTCCCCTTCACTATCCCCGCGAACCAACCCACACATCAACCAACCTCCTCATCTCATCGAACCCCCAACCAACCAATCCCCTAAAACATCCCCCCCCAAAGTCGCCCCTGAGAGAACCCCCATACATACCCCCACCAAATCCTCTTCCATTCCGCCTACCACCCTCACCCAACAAAAACCTCCACACGCATCTACCTCTCAAATAACCCCCGAACTCGCCCCCAATAAATGCCCTCCACCTGTAAAACGTTCTTCCCCTCAATATAAAACATCGTCGAGCGACTCAAGTCCCACGACAAACATTTACCTTCCCACCAGGACCTACAAAGGTAGAATAATCAACAGACCCATCAGATTTAAAGACAGTTATACAAAAACAACACCCCGTTCTGACACTAAAGACCCAAGCCACACAACACACACACACCCTCCTTCTCACACACCTCCTTCACGCACCTTACCTAAACCGATATTGCGCATTGCCTCACTATATTTCCCCAGCCTACAACACCACCCAAGAAAACCCCCAAAACCCCAGACTCATATCCCCCCTTCATCCCCAGCTCCGTTTTCAAGCGTTAATCCCTCCCCTTCAGTTAGTAACCCATTCACCACACTGAAGAGGCCTCCTGTCAGTCTCACACACCTCACTCGATACATGACCTCCACCATGAACAAATCCACACCCTTTGTCGCCCCCGTCCCTACCCCCACGGGGGAAAACTACAAACCATTCATACGAAAGGTTAAAGTAAAAACGTCCACAGGACGCTTAGCCCGTCTACAACGCCCACATCAAGCCCGGGCAACCGCCCTCCACAACACTGTGGACACATTCCTACAGGTCTACATAGACCTGCAAAAGAAACCTGACCCTCGCTCTCTTGCTTGGTGGGACCTTCTCAATACCCTCAAAATGACCCACCATGACTATGCTTCTTTTTACTTCACCCTTGAGGAATGAGGACGAGCCTACAATGAAGGAGAGGGAAGTAAAATGCCCCAGAACGAGAGGCCCACCACAGAAGCCACGAGCGAACACCACACAGAAACACCCGAAAGAAAGGCCCACAGAACGAAAGGACCAGGTGACCGGGCCAACCAGTTCAGACAGGCCCAAGCCCGCAGGGCTAAGCAGCTCCAAACCACACCTGCCTACCCCTTCTAAAATACTGACCTTTCCCACACCTCACGTATACACTACCCTCGTGTCCTACACATCTACCTACATGAGAATGAACATAAATACACCTTAAGTTAATACACCCATGCTCTGTCCCTAAGTTAGGATATTAATATCAACATACCCTAAAATACCTTGTCTTGCCAGACTAAGTTTCTGAAGACCAATCGCCCCCATAAATCTATGTATTCAATCCTTAGGTTAGTTATCTTTATCCGCCATTGTGTTCATCTCTTCCATTTACTTTTCCACAATTGTTATACGTCTTCCAATCACCTCCTTCGTATCCACAGTCCAAACTACTCCATTTTGCTTCGTGTCCTACACCTCTTACCCGCCAGACTCTACCTACATGATGATGAACAGGAATACACATTCATATTAAAACACCCATGCCCTGTCCCTAGGTTGAGCCAATGCCAACCAGTTCAGACAGCCATAAATCTATGTATGTTCTTCCATCCGAGAAGTAATATGTTCACCCCTTAATACCTTGTCTTGCCAGACTAAGTTTCTGAAGACCAACCGCCCCCATAAATCTATGTATGTTCTCCCATCCGAGAAATAATATGTTCACCCCTTAAAATACCTTGTCTTGCCAGACTAAGTTTCTGAAGACCAACCGCCCCCATAAATCTATGTATGTTCTTCCATCTGAGAAGTAGTATGTTAAAAACCCCAGACTAATTGATGAAGAAACCCCATAATAACTAAGATACCCACGGGTACACCAGTGTATATAGAACCATTACTCCCATAAGACCTAGACAGCCATGACTGAAGATGTTAGCCACCATGCTATAGCTTAATGCTTACCCCAACCAGGGATTGTATATACAACCCTCTGTTACCATTGTATCGACCACTTTCACCACGAAACAATACCGAAGTTAACCCTACGCACTGTCGTTTTCTTTGGTGTATATATCATAGAAAACGCAGCTCCCAGGAACAACTGGACCAGCAAGAAATAGTGTCAGAGTAACAGTATCCATAACCATCGTATTGACGAGTAATAATACACCATGTTTTTCCCTACTTTATCCACAGTCAAGCACACGCCTATAGTTAACCTCCTTTTCCCCCACAGCCCCACAGTCCACATGATTCTATCTTTTCCAGACTCATATACCACCCCGTATTTGCTCATCCCCCGGTAGCATTTGGCTAACGTACTTTCACTGTCATTTCCCCCCCAACTCCAATATCAACTGTAGCCTAATGCCACCCCCCCCCCCCGCGACCTTAGGGTCAAACTTCCACGTAGCCCCCTGAACTCTCTCCCTCTCATTAACACCCCGCGCTCCTCGACTCTTTTCCGACCTAGCCTCTCCCTCATACCTCTTGAAGATCCTTGATTTTTCCGTTGCTAACGCTCTCCAACCTTTTATATATATATTCCTATCCAGCCTACCTTCCCTTAGTAGGCCGGAACAACATTAGAACTTTACTAACCCTTTGCATGCCATCTATTCCCTCACAACCCATTCACAACCCTGCACCCAATGATCATCAGTGCGAGGCTAGCCGCCTCACCAGTGACTAACTTCTATTGCCATACTTCCAGATAAATGTGGCAGAGTTAGCAACCCAGTCTCCACCACATCCAGCAAGCCATACAATTAACAACCAAACGATTAAACCAGCTAGTCAAGGCACCTTCGGTTTTGGTATTAAGAACACCCACATCTGTCTCATAAACAGAGGGTTATTACAAACACTTGTGATATGGCAAGCCCCTAGCCACAGCCGCCGGACGACCATCCCGGAGAGAGGGCGCACAGCTACCCCTTTTTAGCCACCCAAGGAGGGAGACCCCCACCCTTGCGGAGGTATACCTGACCCCTGTTTTGACTTCCGGGTCATTGCCAGGTAGCCCAGGAATTCTTCCTATCAATGAACTAACCATGCATGACTAACCCCTTTACTAACCTCTATTAACCCACAATAACCCATTCACCTTTTTTGCATACTCGGATAATCAAATTAGCACCTCAGCTATACCATAGAATGAAGACTGAGTAATATAAGAAAGACACTCCTATCACAGCTGGCCCAGTCCTCCTCGCAAAGTAGATCCAGTCTCCCTCCCCTAAATACTTCCAATATAGCCAAAATAGTACCTCTTACTAAGGCTCAGTTATATCACATTATGAAGGCTCCCTATAGCCATGTGCCACAACAGTACTCACCACCTTACCGAGTCCCCGTATCTATTGAGAGCTCAAATAATTCCATAAGACTCGAGATCCCTATGGCCTACAGGGTCCAAAACCGAGCCTATAAACCCAGCCCCCGCCCCCAGTAAAATCAGTTGAAAGATAGACACCAACCAGTGGCTGGCCCCCTTAAGTTGACCTCTAGCTCTGCCCTTGTGTTGTTCCTGAGATTTGAGATTCCAGAGCCGGCAGACTCCGTGGCAGATTTGAGATAGAAGCATCTGTCCACGTACAAGAAATCTACGTGCACCTTATAACCTTCACACACACCAGTGGGTATATAAGTGTGTAGCCAGCAACGATCGCCAAGAGATCTGTCTTGAGAACTTCCTACATATGGACCACCTGGACGGCCGCGGAACCAGTCGTTAGCCCCCAACATCACGGACGCAAGAAACCAGGACCAGACCAACCAAATACTACCCAAGATTCACTTTATTAGTACTAATGTGTTACAGTACTAATTAGAAATTCACTTATTAATCTTTCTATGAAGTGGCTATATCTTTGCCCAGTGTAATTCATATATAACCATTCCATTTGGGAAGTGGTAAGCGTATCAGTGTTTATTAATTAACAGGCGACATTAACTCTCGTAATTACCTTTATCCAGATATTATTACATAGAAGTAAAACCCTAGTGATATCTAACGTTCGCCCACTGATTTGTGTTCTACGTATTTCTACCATAAGAATATAAAACTTAGATCAGTACCCCCCTGAGGTTACTAGAATTCCCGTGCTCTAAAACATACGCGTGTCTAATTCTAGTCTGTGAACTACTACTTGTGCACCAGACCTGCCAGTAATAAATCTAATTAGTGAAATTGAATCTATAAGTAACATTGAGGTCTTCCAGTATATAAACTTGCGAACCAAACCAGTGATCAGAAGAGTATACCTGATCGTTGGAAGTGGGAGACTAGGCTCCATCCAGATCCACTAATGCTAGCGGTTCATTTCTATCATTTGTCTTGTACAAGTATTCATACTTTCTTATGCTCCCTATTAACCTTCTTAAATAAACGTGATCTTGTGTCTTGTTACCGTGTGTTTATTTTGTGTTCTCTATTCCTCATACCTTGTATTGTGCATGCAGCCTTATATACCCAGTCAGTTAGAACTCACATTACCCAAGTTAATCCTGTAGAAAAACAGGGCATAACAGTGACCATTTCTGCGTGCTGTGGTTTGTTGGTAGGCATAGAAAAAGGATGGGGTTTATGGGGTAACACAATTGATGGAAGATTATCGTTGGTGGATGGCTGGGCAGGGGAAAATTTAGGGATGGTCAGAGAGGATAGAGGCAAGGAAGAGTGCACTGGGGTTGGACTTTCATCGGGAGTCATTTTGGAAGGGTGCACAGAGTTTGATTCCTTAGGGGATGATAGTGTTCAGTGGAGGAATACATTTACTTTCTTGGATATGGGCTGAAGGGGTGGATAGGGGATTCACCGAACTGAGTTGGCATCTTTCTCTGATGGAGAGCATAAAATTATATTCTTCGAATGAGCCGTACGGGTCGAGATGGGCGGTGATGTGGGGTGGGAGGATGTCTAACAATGCGGTGAATAAGAGTTCATTTTGTTGCTCGTCATCTTCAGAGCTATACGTGGTCCTCACGTGTCTGTAGAGTTGTACGAGGGTCACATTGATATCCCCTTCATACTTGATCTCGTCGACTTTTATTATTTTGGGGGGCGACGAGGGAACCCAAAAGTGGCCCTAAGGTCCGGATCACGAGGGATCGAAACTGGTTCCAGGTAAGCTTTGGCGTTACCTGTTCAACAATTTGGGAAACGGCTTTTCTATCTATCTATCTATCTATTGCCTGACGCCGTGATCCCCGAAGGGGTGGCCACGAACGAACCGTCCCCATGCACCTCTGTCCCCAGTCAGTCGACGCCCCTCCCCCCAACCAGCACCGCCTTCGTTCATGTACTTCCTCACTCCATCCTTCCACCTCATATTCGGTCTACCTCTCCCCCTCTGTCCCTCCACCTCTCTCTCGTACACCCTCTTAGTCATTCTCTCGCTTTCCATACGTTCCATATGGCCGAACCATCTCAAGTTGTTCCTTTTCACACGGCTTTTCCCAACTGCATAATGTGCAATAATGCAACAGCGATTTTGTCGTGGTCATTTTGAAGTGCCACATCTAACACTGGCTTTACTATGTCTAAGTAAGTGGCGATATCATACGTGTTTACATCATACTTGGGAATGTGTGTGAGTGTAATGGCGAGCTGCCATTTTTGCGATGTTACCATGCTTCTACTGTTCCAAACTTGCAATGTAATGCAACCTTTTATCCGAATCAAGAACCACCGCTGCCGCCAATGTTATGCCCTGTTTTTCTACAGGATTAACTTGGGTAATGTGAGTTCTAACTGACTGGGTATAGAAGGCTGCATGCACAAAACAAGGTATGAGGAATAGAGAACACAAAATAAACACACGGTAACAAGACACACGATCACGTTTATTAATGTACACACTTCTATAGTTTCCTTGATGATGATTAATGTGCAGCAGTAAGAAGGTATGAATACTCGTACAAGACAAATGATTGAATTGAACAACTAGCATTAAGTGGATCTAGATGGAGCCTAGTCTCCCACTTCCAACGTTCAGGTATTAATCTTCTGATCACTGGCTTTATTCACAAGTTGATATACTGGAGACCATAAATGTTACTTATAGATTCATATTCACTATTAAATTTATCACTGGTAGCTCTGATGCACAAGTAGTAGTTCACAGACTAGATTAGACACGCGTATTTTAGAGCACAGGAATTCTAGTAACCTCAGGGTGTACTGATCTAAGTTTTATATTCTTGTATCAGAAATACATAGAACGCAAATCAGTGGGCGAACATTCAGATATCACTAGGGTTTTACTTCTATGTAATAATATCTGGATATATGGGTAATTACGAGAGTTAATATCGCCTGTTAATTAATAAACACTGATACGCTTAGCACTTCCTAATGGAATGGTTATATATGAATTATACTGGGGCAAAGATATAGCCACTTCAAAGAAATATTAATATGTGAGTCTCTAAATAGCACTGTAACACTGTAGTACTGATAGAGTGAATCTTGGGTAGTATTTGATTGGTCTGGTCCTGGATATCTTGCGTCCGTGATGTTGGGGGCTAACGACTGGTTCCGCGGCCGTCCAGATGGTCCATATGTAGGAAGTTCTCAAGTACGTGGACAGATCCTTCTATCTAAATCTGCCACGGAGTCTGCCGGCTCTGGAACTCAATTCTCAGCAACAAACAATGATAGAGCTCGAGGTCAACTCTGGTGACCAATCACTGGTTGGTGTCTATCTTTCAACTGATTTTACTGGGGGCTGGAGCTTGGTTTATAGGCTCGGTTTTGGACCCTGTAGGCCATAGGGATCTCAAGTTTTGATGGACTTATTTGAGCTCTCAATTGATACGGGAACTAGGTGAGGTGGTGATTACTGTTGTGGCACATGGCTATATGGAGCCTTCATAATGTGATATAACTGAGCCTTAGTAAGAGGTACTATTTTGGCTATACTGGAAGTATTTATGGGAGAGAGACTGGATCTACTTTGCGAGGAGGATTGGGACAGCTGTGATAGGAGCGTCTCTCTTAGATTGTTCAGTCTTCATTCTATGGTATAGCTGAGGTGCTAATTTGGTTATCGGAGTATGCAAGAAAGGTTAACCTAAGAAGTGCGCATGGGGGTAATTAGAAACGTCCCCCTGTGCTGACGTATTTGAGCTGTTTCCATCACTAAAATATTCATTTTACCATAAATAGCATTAATACTTATCCATACGTGCCTATTATGGGTTGATTATAAAGGTATTAACCTGAAACAACAATTAAACGAGTGAAAACAGCGTTTGGATGGTCAAAATCGGAGATACAGGCCGCGAGTTATATAATGTATGGGTGAGGCAACCTGCTTTCCCGCCAATTTCCCCCAAGGCCACTGAGACACAGTCGATCGATACTCTCTCTCTCTCTCTTGCACTCGCTTGCTAACAGAGATGACAATGCCCTGCTTGCAACTCGCTAATGTTAGCACGAAAATATACCTCAGAATAAGGGAATAACAGGGAAAATAGGTGATAACTGAAGGAGGGGAGGAAAGTTGGGAAGGAGGGGAGGTAGAGGAATGATATTTTGCATGCCCCAGGGGCCAAACAAAAATAAAAAACAAAATATATATATTTTTTTTTTCGATGTTTAAAGTCGATTTTTTTTTCTCTGACTCTTAAGAGTCTTCCCGCAGTCCGCCGGGGGAACTCTAAGAGTCTTCCCGCAGTTCCCGGGTTAATGGGTTATTGTGGGTTAATAGAGGTTAGTAAAGGTGTTAGTCATACATGGTTAGTTCATTGATAGGAAGAATTCCTGTGCTACCTGACAATGACCCGAAAGTCAAAACAGGGGTCAGGTATACCTCCGCAGGGGTAGGGGTCTCCCTCCTCGGGTGGGTGAAAAGGGGTAGGTGCGCGCCCTCTCTCTGTGATGGTCGTCCGGCTGTGGCTGGTGGCTTGCCATATTACAAGTGTTTGTAATAACCCTCTGTTTATGAGACAGATGTGGGTGTTCGTAATACCAAAACCGAAGGTGCCTTGACCAGCTGGTTTAATTGGTTGGGTTGTTAATTGCATGGTTTGTTGGATGTGGTGGAGACTGGGTTGCTAACTCTGCCTCATTTATCTGGAAGTATGACAATAGAAGTTAGTCACTGGCAAGGCGGCTAGCCTCGCACTGACGATCGTTTGGTACAGGGTTGTGAATGGGTTGTGAGGGAATAGATGGCATGCAAAGGGTTAGTAAAGTTCTATTGGTGTTCCTTCCTACTGGGGGAAGGTAGGCTGGATAGGAGTATATATACAAAAGGTTTGAGAATGTTAGTAACGGAAAAGTTAAGGATATTCAGGGGGTGTGGTGGAGAGGCTAGGTTAGGAGATAGTGGAGGAGCGTGGGGGGTTAACGAGAGGGAGAGGGTTAAGGAGGGCTACGTGGAAGTTTGACTCTAAGGTCTGTGGGCGTAGGGGTGGCATTAGGCTACAGTTGGTATCTTAGACTGGGGGTTACCGACAGGGAAGATAGGGTAATCAAACGCTACCGGGGGATGAGCAATAGGTGGTGGTATATGAGTCTGGAAATTATAGAATCATGTGGACTGTGGGGAACATGAGGTTAGCTGTAGGTGTGTGCTTGACTGTGGATAAAAGTAGAGAAAAACATAGTGTACTATTACTCGTCAATACGATGGGTTATGGACACTATTATTTGACACAATTTCTTGCTGATCTAGTTGTCCCTGGGAACTGCG
The DNA here is from genome assembly GCA_032716605.1 of Paralithodes platypus. Classification (NCBI taxonomy): domain Eukaryota; kingdom Metazoa; phylum Arthropoda; class Malacostraca; order Decapoda; family Lithodidae; genus Paralithodes; species Paralithodes platypus. Next base: position 29,302,965 of record CM064550.1, read on the forward strand.
TTTTCTATGAAATATATACCAAAGAAAGCGACAGTTTGTAGGGGTAGCTTCGTTATTGTTTCGTGGTAGATATGCGTCGAGACAATGGTAAAAGAGGGTTATCTATACAATCTCTGGTTGAGGTAAGAATTAGAGTTACTGCATGGTGGCTAACATCTTCAGTCATTATCTCTGTCTAGGTCTTACAGGAATAATGGTTATATATACAATGGTGTACCCGTGGGTATCATAGTTTCTTATCAATTATGACATGGGGGTTAACATATTACTTCTCGGATGGAAGAACATACATAGATTTATGGGGGCGGTTGGTCTTCAGAAACTTAGTCTGGCAAGACAAGGTATTTTAGGGGGTTAACATATTACTTCTCAGATGGAAGAACATACATTGATTTATGGGGGCGGTTGGTCTTCAGAAACTTAGTCTGGCAAGACAAGGTATTTTTAGGGGGTTAACATATTAATATCCTAACTTAGGGACAGGGCATGGGTGTATTAAATTAAGGTGTATTCATGTTCATCATCACGTAGGTAGAGTCCGGCGGGTAAGAGGTGTAGGACACGAGGGGTAGTGGATACGCGAGGTGGGGGAGGGTTGTGAATTGTAAAGGGGTGGTTTGAGGCTAGGCGCCGCGCCGCTCGTCACCTAGGATAGTGACCCTTAATGCGCGGGACATAGGGGTGGCATTTCCCTACGATCAAACAGGTAGGGTGGTGTGTGCAGCGGGGCGTGAAGGATAAGCGGACAGGATGACCCTGGGTACCACTGAGCATAGGGTCACGAATCAAAATAGAGTAGTGTGGATTGTGGATACGAAGGAGGTGATTGGAAGACGTATAACAATTGTGGAAAAGTAAATGGAAGAGATGAACACAATGGCGGATAAAAGATAATTAACCTAAGGATTGAATACATGCATGAATGACGACATTATAGCCGTCGTCCTAATAAGATGATGAAACCGGGTTGGTATGCACGTGGCACAATACGACACAAGGACAGTGCCGCTATGTCGTATCAATACTGGTGGCATACTCCGGTTAATATTATATATACACTTAGTTACTAGAAGAACAAGGCAAGGGGGGGCGACTGAGCACGGGGGTACATATATCTATACTCGTCATGGAAAGGGAGATACGAGGTAGCTTTCCTGCATCTCTCCTGATAATCGTCTGCAGATTGGTCATAGTGAGTTTATCCGAATTAACAGGCCTAAATCAATACAATAACTGGCATAGGGTTATCGGGTGTATAGAGTCGTGGTTAAAGGTTGGGAATATATAGTTAGTGGATAAAACAACGGGAGGTTAGAGACATAGAATTGCTAGAATTGGGGGGGACTATGATTGTTATATAACTAAATACAGGGCTGACGTAATCACGATCTGATTTGGTGTGAAATGGAAGCTAAGGTGTCTTAGATCGCCTCGAACCTACACAATGAAAGTATTATAGCCTGTATGGTGGTTACATAATTAAATACATACCTAGGTGGTACATCAAGAATATCAGTGAGTAAAGTATTGTGGTTTGTATATTAGAAGACTGTGATTGAGAGACGTATAATATGTGGAATGAATTGAGAGAGAGAGAGAGAGAGACCAAATCGGGAATGGAAAAGGGGGCTGGGATCTTGTTGAGTTTCGCTCTCAGGATTTTCGTTCCTGTGGCTCGTTAGGGTTGGAGGTTTCGCTCTCAGGTTTTTCGTTCCTGTGGTATTTTAATAAATAAATGCAAAAATGGACCAAAAAGTGAAGCATCACGATGTACAACAAAGAATGTTTCCAGAAGTTACAGCAAGTGGTGGGAAAATCAAGAAAATGCTCAAAAAGTCGAGGTACCGACGCCCGAACGCTAAAAATCCACATATAGAACACAACTAGATAAACGAATAACCCGTAAACTATTAAATAGGAAAATAGGAAACTCGAGAAAAATGCAAACAAACACAAAACAAATATCTGGATTCCTTTCAACAAATATAATACACCCACCATAAAACTCACAAGCACACATGATCTAGAAGCAATCAACTACGAGAAAACAAACACATCTCCCTTAACACTATCTGATCCGACCCTCTTGCGGGTTATTTTGATAAGTTTATTTCAATTATTATTGAGGATTTTGCTTGCTTTTGCCATTTCCGAGCTATGTTATCTTGTCTGCTCCCTAGGCTAACAAAAATGACTTTCCAAATTCCTTCAAGCTAAACAAAAATGCCCACCCAAACCCCCTTCAAGCAAATGTATACACTTTCGATACGGAAATATCACGGCCAAAGGCCGATTACTTTTAAGTTACGGACTCGCTATCGCTCGCCCAGAAAACATCGACACCTGAATGGGTTTCTTATTATCGTCTTAGTATCGCCATATTTAATAGGACAACACGTTTTAAAATCTCCAGACTAATGGAGCGAACCAGGGGAGGTCCAGCAGACAGTTTTTCCACAACTTTTATTCTGCAACTATATTTCTGAGCTATTATGATATTTTGTTTAATTATTATTGAGGAGTTGGCTTGTTTTTGCCATTTTCGAGCAATGTATTTTATTTTGACCACTAGACTATCAAAAAGCCTACCCAGACTTCCTTCTTCTAACTAAATAAATGCCCACCCAGACCCCATTCGAGCTAAATTGGTACATTTTGCGATAGAGAAATGTCCTGGCCGAAGGCCAATTTCTTCAAAGTTACTGGCTTGCTATCGCTTGCCCACGCTCGCTCAGATATCTGAATGGGGTCAAGCGCGTATAATCGCCAAACTGAAGGTGTGAAATATCTTAAGATCTCCAAACTAATGGAACGAAGCAGGGGTGACCAAACAGATCCTCCTCGGACCAAATAACGTTAACTTACTAAATAAAAGACAAGGGGCAGACATCTAGAATCGTCAACTACAACAAAATTGCTAAGTAATAGACAAGGAAGCCCGAGGAAAACCAATAGGTCGACTGACTCCTTACATGGAAGTCTTATAGGAATTCCAGGGGCGTCTGAATTAGATCTTCCCCCAGTGGTCAAATTCCTACAATCTGTCGTAGGTTGTGTCGGTCGGGAGGGTAGGGGGGAATTGTGATGAGGGTGGGAGTCTTTAGTATACCGTAGATGTAGAGTCGTACATATAAACACACAGATACATTCAACCCCCCCCCCCATACATACTATGATACCGGCCCTGAATATCGTTGATAGGGCCAGGTACATCTTTACTGTGTGAGTGAAAGGTCCCTTATTTTAACTGGAAGTTCAAATATATACAGAATAAACAGGTTATGGTATATCAGGTTTATATTTGTACAAGAGTTGATAAATCATAACAATGAATAGCATAAATAACAATAGAGATGCATTTGGTGCAGAGGGCTCACAGTTTCTAATTAATTAATTAAGTTACAAATAATGGCAAAGTGAGGCGAAGTAAAACAGCAAATTACATGGAACAAAATGACTGAGTCTAAATTTTGTATATACAATGGTGGTTCCCCAAGAAGTTAAAGCAAAAAAGAAGTTAATTATCAAGGGGCGCGTGGAAATATTAAGTCTGTATGGCGGGTGTTGAAAGAGGCAAAATATTATATAAAGCATAAACGTATTTTCTTACTTCGAAAACAGAGTCATTTAAGAGTAATGGAAGGTCGGTTTATGAGAACAAATATTACAGATAGTATGTGTTTTAGTTATAATTCTTCTTGGAGCCTAGGAAGGGCCTCTGACAGACGGAGAAAATGGTACCTATATAATGCTTCCATCCCGGAGTGGTCTGGCCAGGCGTCGTGTGTAAGGCGATAATATTGTAAGGACCTCGGGTATAGGGGATGCTCCTTCTCTGGGTCTGCTTGTAGAGTTTAATTGCAGTTTTGAGGGTGACGGAGATGCTCACATTGGTGCCGTGATATTCAAGCGTTACCTGAATGAGATACTCAAGATGGCTCTAAGATATGACTCTAACCAAGAGTGATGGGAGTTTCTCATGTCGTTAACCGAGATGCTCAAGCTGGACCCGAATTGGATACTTAAGACGGGGTTGGTTAACTGCAACCAGAAGTTTGACGGAGTTTCTCACGTCGGTGTTGAGATACTCAGGCGTAACTCGAATAAGATTCTCAATATGGGGGTCGATTAACTGCTTAACTGCAACCGTAAGTTTGACAGTTTCCCACGTCAGTGCTGAGATACTTAGGTGTAACTCAAAGGAGATTCTCAAGACAGGGATTGTATGACTCTAACCAGGAATGATGGAGTTGCTCCCGTCACTTAGCCGAGATACTCGGGCTTACCTGACGAGATACTCAGAGAGGGAGCTGCTAGCCTTCGAATGGAGAGCTATCGTACGAGTCCTCCCCGAACAAGTCATCCTATGGCTCCTGGCGAGAAAGTCCCTCTTCCTCTCCTCAGGTAAGTGGCGATTGTGCCTCTTTCGTCCTTGGGTCGGCTGAAGTGGAAATATCAAAGGAAGCAGGGGAGGTGGGCCGACCTCCCGATTCCCTTGGGACCTCGTGGGCGTGATTTGGGGTCCAGGGGCCATTGTCTTCTGCTGCGAGGGTAGCGCCAAGGTCACAGGGGACGGGGTAGGTGAACCCAAGATCCATATACACCAGGTCAGCCAGGTAGGCAAACCCGCGCAGGTGACACGTGAAGGGTGCAGGTGGCGTGACGTCAGAGTAGTCTAGACCAGCGTGGTCCAGTATCATATACATACTCCTAGTCAGTCTCCCAGATTATCCCAAGAGAAAGACAATTCAGTACTTGTTTGTCCTTTCTTCAGTAAACATGTGGAACACTTGGAGTTCTGTCTGACATGTTAGTATTCCAGAGATATTTTGTGGTTGGCTAATAATCATAATGCCTACCCAGTGTGCAGTATTTGGCTGTAGCAATAAACCGCGTACAGTGGACGGGAAAAATATAAGAACATTCCGATTTCCAAGGGATGCACATTTCAGAAGCGTGTGGATAAACTTGTGTCGTCGCCAAGATAATGCCCAACATGCAGTTGTATGCTCTGTACACTTCACCAATAACGATTATATTGATGACATGAAAAGTCGTTTACTAGGCATTGAGAGTCAAAGAAATAAACGACTTCTCAAAGACGATGCTGTACCTTCACTATTTCTACCAAAGAGTAAGCATTGTTTATTTGTGTTTGGTGTTACAATTGAAATATTACTGTGATCAGTGTTTAATTAATAAGGATGCCAATGTAGAAAGAGAGAGAGAAAGAGAGAGAGAGAGAGAGAGAGAGAGAGAGAGAGAGAGAGAGAGAGAGAGAGAGAGAGAGAGAGAGAGAGAGAGAGAGAGAGAGAGGGGAAGAGCTATATTATTGATTAGACTTAATATATATATATATATATATATATATATATATATATAATGTATAAACCTATTGTTACCGCATGTGTAGTTATACGACTAATTGTAAGGTTTAGTTATAAGAAAAATTTTAAGGTGTAGTTGTAAGACTAATGTTAAGGTGTAGTTATAAGAATAATTTTTAAGTGTAGATATTATAGGTTTGACTCCTGCAAGGAGATAAAGAAAACCTAATATTTAGTAGTGGCCCCGTAATCATTGACGAACATGCCTATTACATAAGGCACCCTCTTCAAACACTCATCCGCCGTAGTTTGAATCTACCGCGCAGAGCATACAAAATTTGAGGAGCCTTCATCATGAGCGCACGCGACCTCACTCATGGCTTCAGTCATTATGAATTGGGTTCTCACTACGAAAAAACTTCGTAAAAAATAAAAACAAAAAGAAAATAAGAATAACTATTCAATAAGCTTTCCATCATATCGTGGATGTACTTGTGTGGATCTTTGACCAGACGCTAATTCAGGCGTCATTCTTCCTTCACTGACATATCAAGTAAACCAAAATCCTCAATACATCAACGAATGGGAAGGGGATGGTCGGGAGGGCCCCAGTCGTCAATGATTACGGGGCCACTACTAAATATTAGGTTTTCTTTATCTCCTTGCAGGAGTCAAACCTATAATTTATTAGTGGCCCCTCCATCATTGACGAACATGCCTGATATATAAGACTAGAGGGGGACATTCGTAATCATATCATAACTCTAGTAAAAGCAGATAATCAAACAACCACATAGTATTCTTACTTTGTAAAAAAGATATATTTGGGTGCATAAACTTTATACAGCCTAAATCTTCAAAAAGGGGTACAAGCAGGAGCATGCTTCGAAGAAGCCTGCTTGAAAAAGGGTTAACTCTGAGACTCTGTACACAGATCTGCTAGTTAAGAAGGCACCCCACTTAAAGTAAGTGGTGACAAATAAAAACTTATAAGTTTACATGTGCACATATAAAACCCCATTAAACTAGTGGATATATTCCTAAAAATATAACCAAACATAAATGAATTCTTGTACTTTCGCAGAAGTACTGAACTCGTGTACTTATGCAGAAGTACTTACATCAAAAATAAAAGTCGTAGTTGCAACTACTGAGATTTCTTAAAAATCTATTGCTTCACAGCCAAAACTACTTACAACAAGAATTGTTGTATTACTACTATTGGACTTTAGCACAATTTCCTGTAATGAATACTACAGAGAAATTTTATATCACAATACCTACAAACAGTATCACAGCTCGTATGTTCCGTACACATACTCCGGCGGGGTCTGGGGTGTCCTATGTTACACTGACTGCACCACCCCCCCCTTTTCTTGAAATTAAACAAAAAGTGACTAAAAGGGCCGCCTAGACCCTCTGCCTTAAAGCTATACATGGCAAGGAAGGTTTGTCTAGAGCAACTGAAAGGTATCGAGTCAAAAACGTATGATTAGAGGCCCACAACTGTGTGGACTTAATATCTTCAACCGAAAGATTATTAAGGAAACGTAAAGAGGCTGCCCCCTTGCATAAATCGTGGGTTTTGCCCACAACGCCGGGATTACTCTCTTTAAAGACCTCGACCAAGAGAGAAGCCAGTGTACGTTTCATCAAGCGTTTACCCGTACTTGCTACCCATAAAGCACCCTGGTGATTTAGAGGTGCCACTCTCAAATATTTGGTTAGAGCTTGCACTGGACAAAAATGATGGTGCACCTTTCCCCTTTTCAACGCCGGCACCATGAACTCTGAAAACACGTGTTCACTGTGCTCATTCTTGGCTATGAATCCTGGGTAAGGTGCAATGTGAATACACTCATTAAACCTACCAAACCTGAGGCAATTAGGTGTGTTGCTCATCGCCGCTAGCTCAGATACTCTGTTCCCGGTAGCCAAAGCCATAAGGAATACTGCCCTTTTTATAAAAGTAATGTAAAATCTGCAGTTTTTTGGTACAGACGGGAACGAAGTAACGACAATGCTTTGTCCAGAGACCAGGTATAGTCCATGAGCCAGGCCAGATATCGGTACCACCTGGGGTGACTAAACACGAATGGTACTAAAATGTTTATAGAGTGACTGTAAGTACATTAAGATATGATAGCCTTCTCGCACTGGTAGCTTAGTCTAATTTTTTTGATGCAATAGGGGCGCTACCCAAAAATAAAGATTTTTAGTGTGACGCTCGGCGTTTTCCTCATTTTCTTTAAAATCCATCACACAATCATCGCGAAACTTTGAACACCTATGTAGAATTATATTCTCTACCAGAGTTGTTCCTAGGTATTTTTCAAATTTCCTCATATTTCGGAATATACTCTATATTTTGGGTATTTTCCTCTAAATCTAGAATAAATCCTTAAATATGGGGAACATTGAAAAATATATTCTAACAGCTCTTGTAGCTTATTTGATTCTCTACAAGAATTATTCCGATGTGTATTTCAAGTTTCTCCATATTTAGGGGTTTATTTCATATTTGGGGATTTTTTGTTATATTTTGGGGATAATTTATTATTGGAAGGAGCAAACATATGTAGAGTGGTTTCCATGTAATGTGTTTGTTTGTTCATGGTTTAATGGTGATATTTTTTGCAGGTGTGTGTCGACTGTTTGACGGCAGGATGGAACCATCTGCGAGGAAGAGAGCACGGATCGACTGTATCATCCACTGCTCTGATGATGACAGCGATGCTCTGGTGTCACCACAGGATTTGGACTCCTGGAACACATTGCTCAGGGCTGCAGAAATCAGGCAGCATGATCCAGTCCTGGAAGCAGCCAAGGGCCTTGAAGAAGGAGGAATACCACACATACATTATCACCGTAAATGTCGTAGTCTCTTTACAATGAAGAAGTCACTGGATTCTATCCTTGCCAAGGGTGTCAAGATAGAATCAGCAAGCGTCGACCCCAGGAGGAGGGCATCAAGGGATGCCCCTAGTACTAGCAGGGTGTATGCCAAAGTATGTATCTTCTGCGAGAAGTCAAGCAAGTACATAAAAACAACAAAGACAAGGGAGCCACTCATACAGTGTGTTGAGCTACGAGCAGATGAGAAGATTCGCAGAGCAGCAATAAGGAAACTCAACCAGAGAATCCTTGGTTTAGTTAGCAGAGACCTTGTTGCTGCAGAGGGTCACTACCACAAGTCGTGCTACAAACTCTTCACAAAAGATGATTTCCCAGCGGCCGCCAGGTCGGGTGCAGGTGAAAATCAGGAAGAAAGCGAGGAAGCACGCTACGAAGAGGTTGAGACAGAAGCCCTCGAGGAACTCTGCTTGTATATAAGGACCAAATTATTCCCCAACCCAGAGGTACTGCCTATGACAAACCTCACATCTAGGCTTGAGAGATCCATGATGTCCCGTGGTATTATCCAACTGAAACCAGCGACAAAGAAACATGTTCGCCGAAAGATTGAAACCGAGTTTGGAGAATCACTACGCTTTGTCCCAGATGAGAAAGGAAAGCTTCTAATCTATCCACGCAGCCTCTCAATGGACGACCTTGCCCGGCAAGCACACAAAATGGCAAAAGACCTGCAAGAAGCAAGAGCAGCTAACTCTGAAGATGTCTTAACCAAAGCAGGAATGCAGCTGAGGAATGAGATCAATAAACAAGATGTGAGTCAGCCATGGCCTCCCGATACAGATCAGAATGTCATTCCTGCAGCAGTCACTCAATTCCTGCACACCCTGCTGACAGGAGGGTGTGAGTGTGAAACTCCCTCTGAAAGAGCTCAACGTCTTGCCACTTCCTTTGGCAGTGACTTGGTCTTTGCTGTTACCAGTGGCAAGACAAAACCACCCAAGCACGTACTGCTGACCAATGCTGTAAAGTCTTTGACAGGAAACACAGAACTGATCCGAACTCTGAATCGTCTTGGTCACTGTGTGTCTTACTCAATGTTTGAGGAGATCGATACAGCCCTTTGTATCCAGAAGCTGGAATGCTCAAAGGATGACATTCCACTGCCAGCAAACATCTACCCTGGTGTGTTCACAACCCTGGCCTGGGATAACATTGACCGACTTGAAGAGACCCTAAGTGGAGCAGGTACTTCTCATAGAGTCAATGGCATTGCTGTCCAGTCCAAGGTTGCAGGCTCTGTGCCAGAGAAAGTCCTGCCAGAGATTACCAAGTCCAAGATAAGAAGCATCACTCAGACATCATCAATGCTGCCAATATACAATGTTGGGCGGCGGGCAGGGCCACCTAGGATTGAGACTGCGTATGTCGACACTACCAAGGAAGTCCAGGATTCAAAGACAAAGAACCATATCTGGCTTCTTACTCGAATGTCAGACCATGAGGACCAGTCCATCAGCAGTTGGACTGGGTTCAACATCAAAATGCGCAGAGACATTGCAGTGGTTCAGGACACTGTAAGCTACCTGCCCACTATCAATGCTCCCGCAACAGAAATGTCCACCGTTAATGAAATCTTGGAACAAACGCATGCTATCATGCAGTCCTTACAGCTTAACAAGATTGTGTGCGTGTTTGATCAAGCACTCTATGCCAAAGCTGCCGAAGTTATCTGGAAACAAGAGAAGTTCAAGAACATTATCATCAGGATGGGCGTCTTCCACACAATCTGTAATCTCATCTCCACCATAGGAAAGAGGTTTCAAGATGCAGGTCTTAGAGATCTGTGTGTGGAATCAGGTATCATCGCAGAAGGATCAGTGTCAGGAGTGATGAACGGCAAGAGGTACAACAGAGCAGTGAGACTACACAAGCTCGTGTATGAAGCACTGATGAGGCTTGCATGGAAAGGCTTCCTTTCATGGCTAGAAGAAAACCATTCAAGGGACATACACCATCTAGATGAAACACTGAAGGACATCAACAGCTTTCACAGCAATGTGTCTCAGGGACTCTTTCAAGAGCTGATGGAGAGTGAATCATGCACACATATCATGAAGCTTTTCCAAGTTTATCTTGAGACCCTCAGAGATGAACACAACCTCTCAGCATTCTGGATGTCATACCTGGACATGGTTGAGATCATGCTGGACTTAATTCGAGCCTCCAGAGAAGGCAACTGGATGCTCCACCTAGGAGCAATCCGACAGATGATACCGTGGTGTTTTGCCTATGACAAAGTGAACTATGCCCGGTTCCTAGCCTACTACTATGCCTTGATGTCTCGACTGCCCATTGAACACCCAGAGGTCCATGAACACTTCATGCAAGGTGGCTTTTCGGTCCAGATCGGTAGCAAGAATCCCTTTGGACGGATCCCTGTGGACCAGACAATCGAAGAGACGATCAACAAAGACACCCAGACACCAGGGGGCACAAAAGGCTTCAGCCTGAAAGGCGGAGCTGTCGCCAGGTACTACCTGACATCGGAGTATCGCAGCAGGTACTTAAGGCAGCTCAGGACTATGGTAGTAGGCCAAAAGTATACTGACTTCAGCCACCCAGACCTACAGATGCCCAGGATTAGAAGAGATGAGGCCGATGTCCAATCTTTAGTTCAACTGATGGAGACCAGCTGGTTGAACCCCTTCAACGCAGAGCAAGAAGATCTTGTCAGTTTGTCAACTGCGACTATGGCACCACCAGAAGTTGTCAAAGACCTTCTAGGGGCCTACAGAATAGGAGAGGATGCATATCAAGCCTTCAAGGAAGAGCGCCTGGAGATCGATACGCCAACTATACAGTTTCATGACACGATGACGAAGACGAAACTGAGAACGTTCACTAACATCAGAATGAAGCCACGCTCACAAGACCATGCCAAGGAGGTTATCTTAAAGGCTGACAGGAACCGATTTGGCCAGATGATCCTTGTTGCTGAGAACAGAAAGCTCAAAATGAGTGATGTCTTGGCTCATCCCCTGGGGCCTTTGCCTTGGGCACTTGCCAGCGGTGATGGGTCTCTCCGCAAGACCAACAAGGCTGCCCTCGCAAAGGAGTTAGAGAGGAATGTTTCTCCTGCAGAAGTGATACCCGAGCCCTCTGCTACCATAATTGATGGGATGAGCCTGGTCCACAAACTGAAGGGAAACGACAAAACTTTTTCACAGCTTGCAGGTACAGCACTGAGTCACGCTGTTCATGAAGGTGCTAAGAGCAGGCGCATTGATGTTGTGTTTGATATCTACAAGGAGACATCCATCAAGGATGCAGAACGAGCCAAAAGAAGTGCAGGCACAGGAATTCATTTCAAGAACATTCAACCTGGGCACAACATCCAGCAGTGGAGAAAGTTACTCGGTAGTTCCTCCAACAAGGCAAGTCTTATCAAGTTCTTGGTAGAAGAATGGAAGGCACCACAGCACAGGGAGAAGCTCAAGGACAAGGAGCTGTATGTCACATGTGAGCAGCGCTGCTTCAAGATCACCAAAGAGCAGTGGGAAGAGGCTCCTGAGCTTAAGTCAACTCAAGAAGAAGCAGACACACGCCTTCTTCTCCATGCACTTCATGCAGCAGAATCTGGGAACAAGTCTGTCATCATCACTGCAGAAGATACAGACGTCATGGTGTTGTGTCTTGGCATGTGCCACAAGATCCCATCCCATCTGTTCCAGAAGTGCGGGACGAAGAACCGGACAAGATTCCTGGATATCACCACACTGAGCCGCACACTGGGAGGCAGCGTGTGTGATTCATTGATTGGTATGCATGCCTTTACAGGCTGTGATACCGTCAGTGCATTCGCTGGCCGAGGGAAGATGACGACACTCAAGCAGGTGAAGATGGACAAGACATACCAGCATGCTTTTCACAAACTTGGACGCTCATGGGAAGTGTCTCCTGAACTCTTTGAGAAGCTACAGGAAATCACCTGCCACATGTACCTACCATCTACCCACACAACTAAGGTAAACAAGCTTCGGTATGAGCTGTTCTGTGCAAGACGTGGAGAGGTAGAGTCAAGTCAACTCCCTCCTTGTGAGGACTGCCTCTTCATGCATGCACTGCGTGCAAACTACCAGGCTGCGATCTGGAGGAGAAGTCTTCAGAGCCAGCCATTTGTTGCGAACCCAACAGACTGCGGTTGGATGACAGATGAGGACGGTAAGCTTGCCGTCAACTGGATGCGAGGCTCACCAGCACCAGATGCTGTTATGCAGCTACTGTCTTGCAAGTGTGTGCGGTCATGCGAACTCCCTAAGTGTACTTGCCTCAGCAATGGTCTAAAATGCACGGACATGTGCAGGTTACAGACATGTCAGAACAAGGCTATTGAAGAAGAGCCGGTGGCACAACAGTCAGATTCCGAGTCTGACGTAGATGATATTTAGGAGTAGTAATTTGCCATAATAGTATGTACAAGCCCATGGCATGCTTAGTGTGTATTTACAGGACTTGTATTAAATGTGACAATTACTATATGCATTTTGTTGACATTTAGGCATTCCTGTCCCCAAATTTGACATTTTAAAAAAATTCGGAATTTTCGGTAGGGTATGTCTATTCAAGAAGTGATAACGACCATTAAGCTACCAATGTGCAAGGGCTATCATATCAAAACATAAACTAGAGACATGTAGCAAGCTAAAAACACCTAAGAGAATTAGTCACCCCGGGTGGTACCGATATCCCAAAATTCGGGTCTTGGCTCATGGACTATCTGCCTGTCCGTATGCTTGTATGATTCTTTTTCTTGTGAGTGAGTTTGAGCGAGTTTTACTTCTTGTATTTCTTCTATTAATTGTTTATCTCTTTCTCTCACCCTCTCTCTCTCTCTCTCTCTCTCTCTCTCTCTCACTCACTCTTTCTTTCTCACACGCTCTCACTGATACAAACACACACACACACACTCTCTCTCACACACATACTTACTCACACACACACACACACTCTCTCTCACGGACACACACACACACACACACACAGACCGTAGCCTAGTAGGTAGAGCTCTCGTCTCACACACGAGGGGTCGGGGGTTCAATCCCCGGCCGGGCGGAGACAAATTGGGCTTGTCTCCTTTCATGTGTTAGCCTCAGTTCACCTAGCTGTAAATAGGTACCTGGAATAAGTGGACAACGTTGTGACGTCCCATCTGGGGTTGGCAAAAATGGTACAAGGCGAGATGGGTATCATATGGTTCACCTAAGCTGATGGCTACCTAAGCCTTCGGGCGAGACGGTACCGTCTATAGTGAGAATGGTACCATACTGATCCACCCTAAGCCTTCGTTTCCGATGTCGCCAATTGGCTAAAATACAGACTACACACACATCCACAGCCATTCCAACAGTACATAAAACACTTAACATGCATTTCACGCAATACATTCCCAGTTAAGGAGGCACGATAGTAATGAGCTTAGCTCGCATTGCGTGGATTCCCCTTGACGAACAAGTAACTGAGTAACTGAGTAACACACTCTCTCTCTCTCTCACAAACACACACTCACTCTCTCTCTCTCTCACACACAAACACACACACACACTCACTCACACGGTGGTGTGTTTATCGGTACAAACGTTAATTATGCATGCTTACGAGTACATTTTTCGATGTTTAGACCTGTATATACTATATAGATCAAACTTAACCTAACTCTGTATATACTACTTACCTAACTGTATATACTATATAGATCAAACTTAACCTAACTCTGTATATACTATATAGATCAAACTTAACCTAACTCTGTATATACTATATAGATCAAACTTAACCTAACCTAACCTACTTAACCTTAACTAACCTAACTTACCTAGCCTAACCTAAAACACTCCATTTCAACGTATTTTAAAGAGGTGTGTACACTTAAACTATCGCCCCAAACCTCATGTACCTGCAAACCTACATATTTAGTCAATTTTGTACCCCACCACTTGTCCCCCCCCCCCCCCCCCTCTCTCTCTCTCTCACACTCACAAACACTTACACCCATACATTATTTATTAACTGTTCTTGTTAAGTACGATGGAGTGATATATATTATCCAGTATTCTGGCTACCAAGAGACGATTTGCTTTGGCATAGGAACGTTCTCTCGGAACATCCCAGAAAAATTAGCACTTGCTAAATTGTTAAGTAATAATAGTAGATATATTGATGATATTCTTGTTTGTAATATGTTAAATTTTAAACAAGTCGCTAAACAAATTTATCCAAATTCCATCCCCCTCACACATGGTAACGCAAATGATTAAGTTGAAAATGTTCTTGATATAAATATACAGATTGTTAATGAACAGTGCACACTTAAAATATACCACGAAGTTGACGATTTTAATTTAAACGTAATAAACTTTCCTTTCCCTAATAGTAATATCGATAGTAAAATAGCTTATAATTGTATTTATTCCCAGCTAATAAGAATTTGTAAAATTAGTACCAGAGTAGAAGACTTTTGGGATAGAGCTAGGCTACTATATAGACTCTTAGTAGACAGAGGTTTTGTTGCAAGTAAATTGTTGCATAAATTTAATCTTTTTATGGTCAATTATTGTGACTGTATTTTAAAATTTGATATCAATAATTTTAATCAAGCATTATTAACTTGAAGTTTATATTATAACCTCTGCTTACTTTGTGTCTGTATGTATTAATATTTGTTTTTCTATTGTTATTATTATTAATATGTTTTTATAATTAATTGTTCTTGTTAAAAGAGTACTCTTTTGTTTTAATCTATTGTGCCTTCTTCATATTTTAAAATAGTTTTATTTATTATACTGTATCTATTCAATGTCGATATTATCAATTGCTTGCTTCTGCGATTTCCTTAGTTTATTTGTACAATAAATGTAGGTTATTAGTAGGGTAGTAATTGTTAGGGGTCACTTGAAGCATGCTATGCTTACAGGTACCTACCCGATAGCACTATCGTTAGTGAGTTATGTATGTGTTTTGTACTTTTGTTGATATCTTGTCAAATTGCAAATTTAGCTTAATATATAATTTGATATAAATTGTAGTTTCTTTATTCATACAGAATTTAGTCAAATTTACCAGAACTCCCGGACTTCCCAAATTGACCAATTCCTTGAACATGACGAGGTGCATTGTTATATGTGCGATCAGTTTACTTGGGAAACAAATTGACTTGCTCATGTAGTTGTGTACACCCTATGTGGTGGATTGTGTTCTTTTATTTCAAAAATTTATTTTATTAAGCGTTGTTTCCACATAGCGATTTTGATTAGTTCTTTTGCATTTATCGTGTATCGTCCCAGTTTTAGTTTGTTTATTTTGCAAGTTTTACATTATAATTAGATGGGTACCAACGATTAGTCTTCCACAAATCTGTCCTAATCTGAAAAAAGACTGGTACGACCTCCTGCGGGTTATAATGATATTTTGTTAGGATAGATAGTTTATTAATCATTGAGGATTTTGCTTGCTTCTGCCATTATCGAGCAATGTACTTTAGTTTGCCCCGTAGGCTAACAAAAACACCTTCCCAGACTTCCTTCAAACTCAAGAATGCCCATCCAGACCCCCATCAATTTAAATTTGTACTTTATCGATAGAAAAATATCACAGCCTAAGGCCGATTTCTTCTAACTACAGGCTCGCCATCGCTCTCCCAGAAAAAATAGGCACCTATATGGGATGCATCTTGTTATCGCCAAACTAATGGAGTGAAGCGCCATAAAATAGGCACCTATATGGGATGCATCTTATTATCGCCAAACTAATGGAGTGAACCGCCATAAAATAGGCACCTATATGGGATGCATCTTATTATCGCCAAACTAATGGAGTGAACCGCCATAAAATAGGCACCTATATGGGATGCATCTTATTATCGCCAAACTAATTGAGTGAACCGCCATAAAATCTTTAAAGTAATAGAGCGAAACAGGGCAAGTTAAAAAAGATCCCTCTCGGACAAATAGGGTTAAGGGGAGATGGGTCGTTTTTCTGGTCACCCTTTTTCCTCATGTTTAGGCCCATTATGTTTCTAAATAATAGACGTTTGGCCCATTAGTTTGGCGATTTTAAGACCTTTCGCCCCATTTCTTTGTCAATATTAAGACTTCGTGTTATTTAGGTGTCGATTTTTTCCTGGCGAATGATAGCGAGCCTGTAATTTAAGATGGGCCGGGAAATTTGTCTATCGAAAAATGTACAAATGTATCTTGAAGGAGGGTCTTGGGGGGTTGGGGGTTAAGCTTGATGGAGGTCTAGGGAGGAAACTAGTAAAATATTTAAAATATTCATAAATAAGCCAATATTAACGACACACCTTCCCTTAAGGAGTTAGAACTGCACTCTGTAATATAAACGACACACCTTCCCTGAAGGAGTTAGAACTGCACTCTGTAATATAAACGACACACCTTCCCTTAAGGAGTTAGAACTGCACTCTGTAATATAAACGACACACCTCCCCTTAAGGAGTTAGAACTGCACTCTGTAATATAAACGACAACCTCCCCTTAAGGAGTTAGAACTGCACTCTGTAATATAAACGACACACCCTTAAGGAGTTAGAACTGCACTCTGTAATATAAACGACACACCTCCCCTTAAGGAGTTAGAACTGCACTCTGTAATATAAACGACACACCTCCCCTTAAGGAGTTAGAACTGCACTCTGTAATATAAACGACACACCTCCCCTTAAGGAGTTAGAACTGCACTCTGTAATAAAAACGACACCTCCCCTTAAGGAGTTAGAACTGCACTCTGTAATATAAACGACACACCTCCCCTTAAGGAGTTAGAACTGCACTCTGTAATATAAACGACACACCTCCCTTAAGGAGTTAGAACTGCACTCTGTAATAAACGACACACCTCCCCTTAAGGAGTTAGAACTGCACTCTGTAATATAAACGACACACCTCCCCTTAAGGAGTTAGAACTGCACTCTGTAATATAAACGACACACCTCCCCTTAAGGAGTTAGAACTGCACTCTGTAATATAAACGACACACCTCCCCTTAAGGAGTTAGAACTGCACTCTGTAATATAAACGACACCTCCCTTAAGGAGTTAGAACTGCACTCTGTAATATAAACGACACACCTCCCCTTAAGGAGTTAGAACTGCACTCTGTAATATAAACGACACACCTTCCCTTAAGGAGTTAGAACTGCACTCTGTAATATAAACGACACACCTCCCCTTAAGGAGTTAGAACTGCACTCTGTAATATAAACGACACACCTCCCTTAAGGAGTTAGAACTGCACTCTGTAATATAAACGACACACCTCCCCTTAAGGAGTTAGAACTGCACTCTGTAATATAAACGACACACCTCCCCTTAAGGAGTTAGAACTGCACTCTGTAATATAAACGACCCACCTCCCCTTAACCTCTGAAGTGCGCATGGGGGTAATTGGAAACGTCCCCCTGTGCTGACGTATTTGAGGTGTTTCCGTCACTAAAATATTCATTGTGCCATTAATAGCATTAATATTTATCCATATGCGCCTATTATGGGTTGATTATAAAGGTATTAACCTGAAACAACAATAAAACGAGTGAAAACAGCGTTTGGATGGTCAAAATCGGAGATATAGCCCGCGAGTTGTATAATGTATGGGTGAGGCAATCTGCTTCCCCGCCAATTTCCCCCAAGGCCACTGAGACGCAGTCGATCGATACTCTCTCTCTCTCTCTTGCACTCGCTTGCTATCAGTGATGACCACACCCTCCAATCGGATTTCTAATGTTAGCACGAAAATATACCTCAGAATAAGGGAATAACAGGGAAAATAGGTGATAACTGAAGGAGAGGAGGAAAGTGGGGAAGGAGGGGAGGTAGAGGACTGAGATTTTGCATGGCCCAGGGGCCAAAAAAAAAAAAATAAAATAAAAAAAAAAAAATATAAAAAAATATTTTTTTTTCGATGTCAAAAGTTGATTTTTATTTTCTCTGACTCTTAAGAGTCTTCCCGCAGTGCGCCGGGGGAACTCTTAAGAGTCTCCCCGCAGCTCCCGGGTTAAGGAGTTAGAACTGCACTCTGTAATATAAACGACACACCTCCCCTTAACCCGGCAAGCGCGATAGGCCTCACGGAAGGCTTCCTATAGGGAACGCGATAGGCCTCACGGAAGCAGGACCATAAAAAAAGCCTTCCATAAAAAAAAAGGGCCTATCAAAACAAAGGAATTTGTCTCTAGGTGAGATAATTCCCCTCCAGTACTCATCCATGTAAATCTCACCCACCCCCCTCCCCTCCTTCCCCACCTTATTCCCCCCTCCCTCCCCTCCTCAATTATCACCTATTTTTCCTCTTATTATCATCATTTATCGGTTATTTTTCTCTCCCGCGATAATGTAGCACAAGTGGGTTGCATAAAAGATCGTTATGCAACACCCAGACACCGGCACACACCGCCCCGCTCTCCTCAGTTGACTCCCAGACAGCGAGAGGGAAGGCTGCCTGTCTCTCTCTCTCGCCTGAGATTATGACCGGGTGGCCAATATCTTCGTTTTTCACCACCCAAATGCTTTTCCCACTTATTTTAGCACTCTTGAAGGTTCATATATACATCATATATGTAAAATAAAAGCATACCGAAAACAAATAATGGTTTATATTGTAAATATAACGAATTCTGTCAGAATCCAGGGCTAGAAATGCACAAATAACTACCCTAGCACCTACTGTCAAATCGCGCTTGTCAGGTTAAGGAGTTAGAACTGCACTCTGTAATATAAACGACACACCTCCCCTTAAGGAGTTAGAACTGCACTCTGTAATATAAACGACACACCTCCCCTTAAGGAGTTAGAACTGCACTCTGTAATATAAACGACACACCTCCCCTTAAGGAGTTAGAACTGCACTCTGTAATATAAACGACACCTCCCCTTAAGGAGTTAGAACTGCACTCTGTAATATAAACGACACACCTCCCCTTAAGGAGTTAGAACTGCACTCTGTAATATAAATGACACACCTCCCCTTAAGGAGTTAGAACTGCACTCTGTAATATAAACGACACACCTCCCCTTAAGGAGTTAGAACTGCACTCTGTAATATAAACGACACACCTCCCCTTAAGGAGTTAGAACTGCACTCTGTAATATAACGACACACCTCCCCTTAAGGAGTTAGAACTGCACTCTGTAATATAAACGACACACCTTCCCTTAAGGAGTTAGAACTGCACTCTGTAATATAAACGACACACCTCCCCTTAAGGAGTTAGAACTGCACTCTGTAATATAAACGACACACCTCCCCTTAAGGAGTTAGAACTGCACTCTGTAATATAAACGACACACCTCCCCTTAAGGAGTTAGAACTGCACTCTGTAATATAAACGACACACCTCCCCTTAAGGAGTTAGAACTGCACTCTGTAATATAAACGACACACTCCCCTTAAGGAGTTAGAACTGCACTCTGTAATATAAACGACACCCTCCCCTTAAGGAGTTAGAACTGCACTCTGTAATATAAACGACACACCTCCCCTTAAGGAGTTAGAACTGCACTCTGTAATATAAACGACACACCTCCCCTTAAGGAGTTAGAACTGCACTCTGTAATATAAACGACACACCTCCCCTTAAGGAGTTAGAACTGCACTCTGTAATATAAACGACACACCTCCCCTTAAGGAGTTAGAACTGCACTCTGTAATATAAACGACACACCTCCCCTTAAGGAGTTAGAACTGCACTCTGTAATATAAACGACACACCTCCCCTTAAGGAGTTAGAACTGCACTCTGTAATATAAACGACACACCTCCCCTTAAGGAGTTAGAACTGCACTCTGTAATATAAACGACACACCTCCCCTTAAGGAGTTAGAACTGCACTCTGTAATATAAACGACACACCTCCCCTTAAGGAGTTAGAACTGCACTCTGTAATTCAAGAAGTCCTCTCAAAGGTACATAAACCGCCTTCTGATGGCCAGATTATTATTATTATTATTATTTTTTTTTCTATGTGATTGAGGGAGGCAAAAGGCAGAACTAGCTGCCTATAGCGAGTGCCTCCCCCATAGTTGAAAGAGTGACAGGGCCAAAATAAAGGGATGTTCGAGCCAAAATGCCTGGACACACGGAGTTTGAAGCAATTTAAGTCATAGGAAGAGGGAAAAACTGATTCTGGGAGAGAGTTCCAGAGCTCAGCTGTTGAGTAGAAGAAAGACTGAGAGTAACGTTTCACTCTTGGGTTGGAGAGTTGCACAGAGTAGGGGTGGGATTGAGTTGCAAGACGGGTACCACGTGCCCTACGTAAAGGGGGTGGTATACACTGGGAAAGCTCTGAGGAACACTGATTATTATAGTAGCGATAGAAAACCGACAGAAAACCAAGTACATTCAATTTTCTAACCGACAGAATCTCACTGACTCCCATATATTTTTTAATGATGTAAATATTCCCACTTCCCCTAGTATTGACATTCTCGGTGTAACATTAACTACTAACTTGAGCTGGACACATTATGTTAGAAGCATTGCTAAGAATGCCTCTAAAAAACTGGGACTCCTGTACAGAGTTCGAGAATTCTTCACTGGCGAGCAGTTGGCCGTAATATATAAAAGTCATGTGCGTTCTCAGATGGATTACTGTTCACCTCTGTGGGGTGGAAGTGGAGTGGTTGCATTGAGGCAGTTGGACAAAATTCAAAATAAAGCTATTAGATTAATCAATAACCCTGCAATCACACAGGACCTTCCTACATTATCCATACGAAGAAACGTTGCATCCCTTGCATTATTCTACAGATATTTTCACAGCAATTGTTCCGAGGAACTTGCTTCAATTGTGCCGCCTCTCCACATCTTTCCCCGTAGAACTAGGGCAGCTGAGAGCATCCATGAATTTACACTTTCTCCTCCACAATGCAGAACTTCTGCTTATCAGAATTCATTTATCCCCAGAGCTACTACTCTTTGGAATTCACTTCCCTCGAATTGCTTTCCACAAACTTACAATCTACAAATGTTTAAATCCAGTTGTTACAAACATTTTATGAATGGAGGATGCCTTTAGGCACATGGACCTTTTTGTTTTATCTGTGTTTTTCCTGCCTCCGTTCATTGTCTCAAAAAAAAAAAAAAAAAAAATAGCGAGAGAGATGCAACATTGCGGCGGAGAGAGAGAGATTGCAGAGAGTTGGTGAGTGGACGGGAGTTAATGATACGAAAAGCCTTCCTTTCAACTTTTGTCTAGGAGAGCGGTGTGTGAGGAACCTCCCCACACATGTGAACAATACTCAATACAAGGACGCACTATGCCCCTGTACAGAGCAAGAAGCTGTACAGGGGTAAAGAACCCCCTAAGGTGGTTGAGCACACCCAGCTTCTGGGAGGCTGCCTTAGCAAGACTGGTAATATGGTCCTTCCAACTGAGAGCAGAAGAAAAAGAGACACCAAGAATATTGAGTGAAGATGAAGGATTGATTTTTGTATTGTTGAAGAATAAGGGATAGTCCGCTGGGAGTTCCTTACGGGTAAATAGATGGAGAAATTGGGTTTTGGAAGCATTAAAGGTAACAAGGTTTTCTCTGCCCCAATTGGAGATAGTATTTAGATCCGAATTTAAGGGTTCTATGGCTTCATTACGTTTGTCGTTGAATTAGGAAGAGAATGGGAGATAGGACAGAGCCCTGAGGAACACCGGAGTTTATAGGGTGAGGAAGTGAACAATGGCCGTCCACAACCGCGGCTATGGAACGGCCGGAAAGGAAATTAGAGACAAAGGCACAGATGGAGGGATAGAAACCGAAGGAGGATAGTTTAGAAATTAAAGATTTGTGCCAGACCCTATCAAAGGCTTTCGATATGTCTAGTGCAATAGAAAAAGTCTCACCGAAGTCCCGAAAGGAGGATGACCAAGAGTTAGTAAGATATGAAAGAAGATCATCAGTAGAGCGACCCTTAAGGAAGCCATACTGGCGATCTGAGAGCAGATTATGAGAAGAGAAATGCTTAAGAAATTTGGAAGCAAGAATAGTTTCAAAAACTTTAGAAAGACATGAGATAAGAGCAATTGGACGATAGTTGGAGGGTTGAGAGCGGTCACCCTTCTTTGGGACAGGTTGAATGTGAGCAAACTTCCAGCATGAAGGGAAGACGTTAGAGGATAGACAGAGACGAAAGAGTTTGCCTAGGCAGGGAGTCAGCACGGAAGCACAGTTTTTGAGAACAACAGAAGGAACACAGTCCGGACCGTACGCCTCATTAGTATTAAGCCCAGAGAGGGTAGAAAGTACATCTTTAGAAGAGATTAGGATATTAGGCATAAGTAAGAGAGAGGAGGGTGGAGAGGGAGGAATAGCACCGGAATCATCCAAGGTGGAGTTTCTAGCAAATGTTTGAGCGAAGAGTTTAGCTTTGTCAGAGGAAGAAGTAATGGTTGTGCCATCAGAATGGGAAAGGGGAGGGAAAGACGAGGAAGAGAAATTGTTGGAGAGGTTTTTGGCTAGATGCCAGAAAGCTTGGGAAGTGCTAGAGTTCAGTGCATGTATTATTGATGAAAGAGTGTTTGGCAAGTCGAAGAACAGATTTGGCTTGATTCCGGGCAGAAACATAGGAAGAATGAGAGTCTTGAGTTTTAAGGCGTCAGTACCGTTTGAATGCTTCCTCCTTATTGCGGACAGCAGTAGAACAGGCGTGAGTAAACCAAGATTTTTTAGCATTAGTCTGTGAGAAAGAGAATGGAATGTATGCTTCCATGCCCGATAGGATTACCTCGGTAATGCGTTCAGCACTCTCCGA
Organism: Paralithodes platypus; assembly: GCA_032716605.1. Classification (NCBI taxonomy): domain Eukaryota; kingdom Metazoa; phylum Arthropoda; class Malacostraca; order Decapoda; family Lithodidae; genus Paralithodes; species Paralithodes platypus. The sequence continues at coordinate 29,325,958 of CM064550.1, forward strand.
GGGTCCCCGGCCACGGAAGCAGAAATCATTTCATGGGAAATCAAAGAAATACTGCCGGAGAGCCTCCCAGTCGGCAGCGCCAAAGTGCCACAAGCGCCGCCGGCTAGGAGGATCGGGTGGCCGTACTGGAGAGATAGGACAGTTGACAGAGATAAGTTTATGGTCGGAGGAGCCCAAAGGAGAGAAAAGATCGACAGTATAAGAAGAAGGGTTAGAAGTTAGAAACAAGTCAAGAATGTTGGGCCGATCTCCGATGCGATCCGGGATACGGGTGGGTTGCTGAACTAACTGCTCTAGGTCATTTATGATAGAAAAGACGTAGGCTTGTTCACCAGGTGGGTCAGTAGTGTGAGAGGAGAGCCATTGGCGGTGGTGAACGTTGAAATCTCCTAAGATGGAGATTTCTGAGAAAGGAGAAATGGATAGAATGTGTTCCACTGTAGAGTTTACAGTAGATAGTCAAAGAATTTGGAAAAGTTGGTAGAGTTAGGGGAAAGATAGACAGCACAGAAATATTTAGTAAGAGAATGACAGGAAAGTTTGAGCCATAAAGTAGAGAATTCAGAGGAGTCGAAATCGGGAACACGAGAGCAAGTGAGTTTGTTGTGCACATATGCACAACATCCGCCTTTAGCTTTGAAACTAGGATAGAGAAAGTAGGAGGATACAGAGAAGGGGTTGCTGGATGTTGCTACAGACACCTGAGTTTCGGTGAGGAAGAGAAGATCAGGTTTGTCGGAGGAGAGATGGTGTTCAACAGAGTGAAAGTTAGAGGAAAGTCCGCGAATGTTGCAGAAATCAATAGAAAGAGTAACAGGCCGAGGTCCAGGTAATTTTGTGGGGTCGTCAGGGGATGACACATGACTTAGATAACACATATCCTATCTAAGGGGAGATGGGCCGGTTTTCTGGCCCCCCTTCTCCCCATTAGTGTTCAGATTTGAAGAGGTTTGCCCCATGAGTTTGTCGATTTTAGGACCTTTTGCCCCATATCTTTGTCAATATTAAGACTTTTCGTGTCATTTACAGTAAGTACCAATTTTTTCCTGACGACCGATAGCGAGCCTGTATTTTAAGAGGAACGGGAAATTTTTCTATAAAAAATGTACATATTTATCTTGAAGGAGGATCTTGGGCGGGTGTTTTTCAAGCTTGGAGGTCAAGGGAGGAAACTATATAAATAATAAAAAGATAAAACAATATGCAAATATATACGCCCATCTCCCCTTACACAGTTGACAATAATATTCAATTAGGACAATGGAAAATCAGTTTGTTGACACCTACAGTACATGTATATCCAGCTGCTGCTCTCACTTGTTTTTATTTTTTTGTGTTCTTTTTATTTAATTAAATAAGAATTAAACCACCAACAAATCTACCATCATTCTATAGTATTTATTGGTTCATTTATTATTATATGTATTATTTTCTTTAGTTTCCACCCAAGATCTCCATCAAGCTTAAAAAAGTACCCCCAAGACCCTCCTTCAAAATAAATGTGTACATTTTTCGATAGAAAAATTTCCCGGGTTTCTCCTAAATTAGCCTCGCAATTGCTCGCCAGCACAAGATAGACACCTAAATGGCACAAAAGGTCTTAAAATCGCCAAATTAATGAAGCGAACGTCATAAAATCTCAAAACTAATGGGGTTAAACATGAAGAAGAAGTTTGTCCAGACAAAATAAACCTCCCCTTAACCCCTTCACCTCCATTACGTAGTTTTCATCACATTCTGGTTACCATTAGACGATTTTCTTTGGTTTGTAAGCTACCTATACGACTCAAATGGCTAACTACGATCTCAATAAACCCTCTTAGTAACATAGGTCCTTCTTAAGCTGCATAAAAGCATCTAATTGTAGCCAGAATCCAAGGTAAAAAGGCGTGATGGTATTGAAGGGGTTAAGAGGAGATGGACCGGTTTTTCTGGTCCCTTCTCCATTATGTTTAGCCTCATTGTTTTTGTTTACATTTTAAGACGTTCGGCCCATTAGTTTGGCGATTTTAAGACTTAACGCCCTATTTCTTTGTCAATATTAAGACCTTTTGTGGCAATTAGGTATTTTTTAGAGCAAGTGGCCTTCGGCCGGGACATTTTTCTAATACAAAAATGTACAAATATATCTTGAAGGGGGATCTTGGGTTTTTTGGGGGGGTTTGATGAAGGTCTAGGGAGGAAACTAGAAAAATAAAAATGCATGAACAAATCGACCAAAAAGTGAAGGTTAACGCGAGTAAGTTGGTGTTGGTCGCTCTGGGCCGGACTCTTGTTTGAGCTGCTTGGCTGCTTGGCTGCTGCTGTTGTTGTTGTTGTGTCCGGGTAACATATTAACCGCAGGAATAACAACACAGGTACCAATCACATAATTTTCACTATATTCTGTCAACTATTAGGTGATTTTATTCAGTTCAAGAAGGGCCCCCAGCAATAAACAGGCTTCGAACTATCTCAATGAACGCTTTTTACTACCACAGATCCTGCTTAACCCGGCGCGCGTGCGCTGGGTGTAGTGAACACCACAGTTCTGGGCGGCAATATTAAGCTCCATTTTTGCCTATAATCGTACTTTTACGATAAATTTCGTTATTACTTATTCATATGCGCCTATTTTACCTTTAACCTGACAAGCGCGATATAGACGTAGGTGCTAGGGTAGTTATTTGTGCATTTCTAGCCCTGGATTCTGACAGAATTCGTTATATTTACAATATAAACCATTATTTGTTTTCGGTATGCTTTTATTTTACATATATGATGTATATATGAACCTTCAAGAGTGCTAAAATAAGTGGGAAAAGCATTTGGGTGGTGAAAAACGAAGATATTGGCCACCCGGTCATAATCTCAGGCGAGAGAGAGACAGGCAGCCTTCCCCTCTCGCTGTCTGGGAGTCAACTGAGAAGAGCGGGGCGGTGTGTGCCGGTGTCTGGGTGTTGCATAACGATCTTTTATGCAACCCACTTGTGCTACATTATCGCGGGAGAGAAAAATAACCGATAAATGATGATAATAAGAGGAAAAATAGGTGATAATTGAGGAGGGGAGGGAGGGGGGAATAAGGTGGGGAAGGAGGGGAGGGGGGTGGGTGAGATTTACATGGATGAGTACTGGAGGGGAATTATCTCACCTAGAGACAAATTCCTTTGTTTTGATAGGCCCTTTTTTTTTATGGAAGGCTTTTTTTATGGAAGGCTTTTTTTATGGTCCTGCTTCCGTGAGGCCTATCGCGTTCCCTATAGGAAGCCTTCCGTGAGGCCTATCGCGCTTGCCGGGTTAATATGAAGATAGTAACCTGTAACAACAATAAAACAAGTGGGAATATAATTTGAACGGTCAAAATCGCGAATTGTTAGCGAGTGGTTCATTCATCAAGTGTGAGCCAGCCGGCCTCACACCCTCTTCTCTCGAGGGTTGAAGCAGTACTGAACTACTCTCTCACACTCTCTCGGTCTCTACCTTACGTAACACACACATGACCACAGCCTAGGATCGGTTTGGAGATGTTTACACAAAATTATACCAATGAATAAGGGAATAACAGGGAAAATAGGTGATAATTGAAGGGGGGGGGGGGAAAGGGGAGAAGGAGGGGATGTGGAGGAGTGATATGAGGTGTGGAGGAAAAACAAATGTTTTAAGTGCTACTGGGGCCTTTTAAAAGTTGTTTTTAGGCCTTACCTCTTAAGAGCTTTCTCGCCATCACCCAGTAAAACCTCTTAAGAGTGTTCTCGCCATTCCCGGGTTAAGGTACACATAGATGCATACACACACACCTACTGTATACTCACTTGTAACACACGCACTTACACCTACACACACTATTACCTATACTGTACATGCACATACATACTCCTTACATTCACCTACACACGCACACACACATATTTACTCTCACTCCACATATGTGCACCTACATATAATTTCAAACACACACACATACATTAATACAGACTCGCCTATACACGCACATACTGTATATACCTTTCACACTCATTTACGGTTGCACACACACACACACACGCACACCCATATAGACACACATTCATTCCACTCACACCCACCCACATACTCATACAGACACGTACACATATATACCAGTGTATGTGAGGGGGAGGGGGGGGGGGGGGATACAGAGATACGTCGGGAGAATATATTTTGATAGGAGAAGCGAGCTAACAATAATTCTTGGGGCTACTTTTTGCCAACTGACTCCAGGGGTCCTACAATTCGCAAGAAAATTGTATTAGTACTGCCTCTCTCTCTGTCTTTGAATGTCGGGGATGAATTCAGTAACAGTGACCATCGTATGACAAGTTTCAGTTTAAAGTTTACTAGTAACGAACCAAATAGCAGCATCGAGAAAGTCCCTAATTTCAACAAAGCAAACTTTCGTAAACTTAGAACAATATGTTTAAAGAAACTGACTGTAGCTTTCTAATTAGGCTCACTTAAACACTCATATATAGAAACTGACTGTAGCTTTCTAATTAGGCTCACTTAAACACTCATATATATAGAAACTGACTGTAGCTTTCTAATTAGGCTCACTTAAACACTCATATATAGAAACTGACTGTAGCTTTCTAATTAGGCTCACTTAAACACTCATATATAGAAACTGACTGTAGCTTTCTAATTAGGCTCACTTAAACACTCATATATAGAAACTGACTGTAGCTTTCTAATTAGGCTCACTTAAACACTCATATATAGAAACTGACTGTAGCTTTCTAATTAGGCTCACTTAAACACTCATATATAGAAAAAATGAAAGTTGTGCTTAACGATTTCACTAAATTCACTAAACTTAGGTATGAGGACATAGTCCATTTAACTTTAAAATTTGAGGATAAAGTAAACAGATTTCTCAGTAAACTTGTCTCACTAAACGTATTTTCAATAAATGAAGCTAAATCATTCAAACCCTCAGGTTCAAACCCAGCTACTTTATATGGACTCCCCAAAATCCATAAGACTTCCATTCCAGTTCGACCCATTATGGCCGCCTACAATACGGCATGCTATAAATTAGCAAAGTATTTAGTTCCTCTTCTCAATAATTTTGCAACTAATGAATTCACCATTAAAAACTCTTATGAATTTGCCAAATCCTTATCCGACTTCCAGGTATTAGAATCACACCACAATATGTGCAGTTATGATGTTAAATAATTGTTTACGAATATACCAGTAAATGAAACTATACAAATTGTTTGTGATCTTGTGTTTGAAGGAATAAATAACTTCATGGGCATGACTAAGTCCGTTCTCAAAGAATTTCTGGCTCTGGTTTCTAAAGATGGATTATTTGTCTTTAATAATGAATTGTATAAACAGATCGACGGAATTTCCATGGGATCACCCTTAAGCTGTACTCTTTCTAATATTTCATGTGCCACTTAGAAAGAAAAAAAAAATACGTAATTGCCCTGTAGATTTCAAACCAGTCTTATACCGTAGGTATATTGACGATACGTTTGTCATCTTTAAAGATAAAAGTCATGCTCCTCTATTTTTAGATTATATCAATAAACAACATAGAAATATAGAGTTCACTATGGAAACAGAGAATAATGGCAAACTCAATTTTTTAGACATGACAGTTTAAAAACATAACAACAGGCTTTCGATTTCAATTTTCCGGAAACCTACGTTCACTGGATCAACCTTTTCATATTTCCACCAAGAAGTTGTATTATTACGTATTTTTTTCATTAACAATGGATGCAATGGTCACCTCTTCGATAAATTAGTAAATATTTTCTTAAATAATAAGTACCAGCCGAAGCAGCTTGTTCCCACGGTTAATAAGGAGATAATATATCTAGCATTGCCTTGTTTAGGAGAATTATCTATTCATATACAGAAAAGTCTATTAAGAGATTTACAAAGGTTTTACCCTCAAATATATTTCAAATTAATTCACATCAATTCCTTTAACCCTTTGGCTGCGGGCTGTTTTGGGCTATTTTTGGCCTATTCAGGCACTCCTGAATGATAAATCAAGCATCTGCATTAAATGAAGTGTATTCTGCCGAAAACAAGGCGAAAATAGCTTCAAAATGACACCAGAACGGACCGTATACGTGGTCTGGTTCACCCGCAGTGATCCCAGTGAAACGCGGGAACCCCGCTATTATGTAACACTCGCTCGCTTGGCTGCACTTATGAGAGAGACAGAGAGAAACTCGCCCGCCACACAGCCTTGCTCAGTGAGCCGCTCGGTGCTCTGAGGGTCGGAGGTGGGCCCCTCACGCTCCCACCCACTGACACTCGATTCTTACGTTTTTTACAGGCTTTTAAAGCCTGGAAAATGCTGTAACTTGCCAAAACATTCCAGAACGTCACCCGCAGCGAATGGGTTAAGATAAGTTCTTTCTTTCCATTTAAAGACCGAATGCCGACTGATCTTCGCTCATCTATTGTCTATAGATTCACTTGCCCGAGTTGCCAAGCTGGGTATTTGGGGAGCACTCTTCGCTCCTTTAAAGTGAGGATAGATGAGCACCTGGATCAGTCGAGCAGAACAGGTCGCAGGTTGAAGTCCCCTCCTCATTCAGCCGTAAGGGAACACGCTGAATCTTGTGATACTATAATTTCAAAGGATAATTTCAAAATAGTAGATATTTGGTAGTGCACTTGTGGACATATGTGTGGGGAGGAGGCTGTGGATAGCCAACACCTTCTTCCGACACAGAATGATACACAGGTACACATGGAAAGTGGTGTGGACGATGAAGGATAAGACAGTGGTGGAACGAAAGTCACTAATTGATTAAATATGTGTGGATGAACGAATAAAGAAATCTGTGCTGGATGCTAGGGTGTATAGGGGTATTGGAGGGGGTCTGTCTGATCATTATGTAGTAGTAGCTAAAATTAGGATACAAAAGAAGTGGGTGAGGAAAGCTGGAGGGAGGCGAGATGAAGGTGGAATGGTGAAGAGGGTGGAGAGGCTACAGGAGGAGGAAATCAGGGAAGAGTACAGGAGAGCAGTAGAAAGACGACTAGGTGGGTTCGACCTGGAAGGTATGGAGGAAGTGGAGGAGATGAGCAAGGTGTTTAAGGAAGAGATCTGTGCAGCATGTGAGGAGAAGAGGGAGGGGAGTGAAAGGTACAGCATGGTGGACAGAAGAGGTAAAAATAGCTGTGGAAGACAAAAAGAAAGCGTATAGAGAGTGGTTAGGTAGTAAAAGGAATGAAGATTTGGAGAGGCAGAAACGAGCGAGGTACGTGGAGAGAAAGAGAGTGGTGTAGAGAGTAGTGAAGGAAAGTAAGAGAAGAGTAGATGAGGAATTTGGAAGGAATCTGAGTGTAAAATGAAGGGAGTGTAAGAAACTGTTCTGGAAAGAAGTCAAGAAAGTTAGGGAAGGTAGCAAGGGAAACAGTAAGGGTGTGAAAGATAAGAATGGGAGAATGCTAGCCGAGAAGCAAGTGAGCGTCGAAAGATGGAGGGAGTACTTCAACGAGTTGCTAAATGTAAGGAATGAAGAGCCAGCAAACATAGTTGGATATGATATGGGAGGGAGAAGAGGAGAAGTAGTGGAGGAAGAGGTGGGGATCAGGTCAGAAGTGTGGGAAGCCATGCAAAGAGTGAAGATGGGGAAAGCACCAGGAACAGATGGAGTGTGTGGGGAAATGTTGAGGTATGGTGGTGACTGAGATAGTGATCGAATGGGTATGGAAAATGTGCAAACTAGCATGGGAGAAGGGGAGTGCACCCGATGACTGGAAGACTGGCATAATAGTCCCCCTATATAAGGGCAAAGGGGAAAGGGGAGTGTATGGTAACCACCGAGGAATATGTCTTTTAAGCGTAGTAAGGAAGGTGTACAGTCGGGTAGTTATTGAGAGAGTGAGAGTGAGAACAGAGAAATGGATGGGCGACGAGCAGGGAGGTTTTAGGAAGGGAAGAGGATGTGTAGATCAGATTTTTACCCTGAGATGTGTTGTGGAGAAATATCTGGAGAAGCAACAAAAGGTGTATGTTGCCTTTATGGATTTGGAGAAGGCCTATGACAGAGTGGTTAGAGAAGGTATGTGGAAAGTACTTAGAATATACTGAGTAGATGGCAAGTTGCTGAAAGCAGTGAAGAGCATGTATGAGGGTGCAAAGGCGGCAGTACGTGTGGAGAATGAGCAGAGCGAGTTCTTTGACCTGAATGTTGGGTTGAAACAGGGGTGTGTGATGTCCCTGTGGTTGTTTACTGTATATATGGATGGAGTCATAAAAGAAATACTAGGATGAGCAGTAGATGTTGGTGTATCGCCGAAAAGGGAGGGAAATGAGTGGAAGCTGCCTATACTGCTGTTTGCGGATGATACAGTTCTGATGAGCGATAATGAATGGGGTGTTGCAGGGTCTGGTAAATGAGTTTGGAACAGTGTGCGAAATACAGAATTTGACGGTAAATGCAGGGAAGAGCAAGGTTATGGTCTTCGTAAGGGTGAAGTCACAGAGTGTGAGGTGAAGTTGAACGGTCATGCTATGGAGATCGTCAGCTCTTTTAAGTATCTGTGCAGTGTGTTGAGTAAAGATGGGACTATGGATGAAGAAGTGCGGGAGAGGGTGCAACAGGGGAAGAGGATTGTAGGAACGTTGAAAGCAGTAACAAGAAATAGGGTGGTCAGTATGGAAGTGAAGAACATAAGAACATAAGAACATAAGAAAATGGGAGTCTGCAGAAAGCCGATTGGCCTAAGCAAGGCAGATCCCTGTCCCACACAACCCCAAATCAATTACAAAGCCCAATTATAGGCTCAACACTCTGATACCCTGAGGATCATCCTACCAAAACGGTTAGAGATTAACGCAGGATTATGGGGGTCTGCAGAGCGCTGATTGGCCCAACCCGGCTGATCCCCCTTCACACCCAACCCTTCTCGTCCATATGCTTATCCAATTTTATCTTAAAGCTCCCTACAGTTTTAGATCCCACTATAGCACTTGGTAGTCCATTCCACCCATCTACAACTCTGTTACCAAACCAATATTTGCCTATATCTTTTCTGAAACGAAATTTATCTAATTTGAAACCATTGGTACGAGTTCTTTCGCTATCACTGAGCTTTAGTACATTTGTCATGTCCCCTTTGTTAATCCCACTAACCCACTTGAACACCTCTATCATATCCCCTCTAACTCTGCGTCTCTCTAACGAATGTAAACCTAATTTCTTCAACCTTTCTTCATACGGAAGATTTCTAATATTATGGATCATTTTTGTCATTCTACGCTGTACTCTCTCCAATGAATCTATGTCCATTCTGTAATAAGGACACCAAAATTGGACAGCATAATCCATATGGGGTCTCACTAATGACAAGTAAAGTTTTAAGATAACATCAGCAGTTCTGTTACTCACACTCCTAGAGATGAACCCGAGAATCCTGTTTGCCTTATTACGAACGCCTATACACTGTTTTCTAGGCTTCAAATCATTGCTAACAAACACACCTAGATCTTTCTCGCAGTCTGAATTTTCTAATTCTAAATTAGCTAGTTTATATTTAACATTTGTTTGCATCTTCCCTATCTTTAATACCTTGCATTTGTCAATGTTAAACTTCATCTGCCAATTTACTGACCATTCATGTAAGGTATCTAGATCCCTTTGGAGGCACTCTATATCGCTATCTGAATCAATTGATCTCCCCATTTTAGTATCGTCTGCGAATTTACTTATCTTACTAGTTATACCTAAATCTAGGTCATTTATGTATATAAGAAACAACAGGGGACCTAATACCGATCCCTGGGGGACACCACTTTTGACTGCTCCCCACTCTGACTTGGTACCATTTATGCTGACTCTCTGTTTCCTACCAATTAGCCATGACCTAATCCATCCCAACAACGCCCCACCTATTCCATGTGCCTCAACCTTTCTCATCAATCTCTCATGAGGGACTCTGTCGAAAGCTTTACTGAAATCTAAATATATAATATCGTATGCCTTGTCATTATCTACTGCTTCATATACCTCTGAGAAAAAACTAAGCAAATTAGTTAGGCAAGAACGTCCCTGTGTGAATCCATGCTGAGAAGAATTGATTAAGTTAAATGTTTCTAAGTGGTTTCTCATTTTCCTAGCAATAATTGACTCTAGTAGCTTTCCTATGATTGAAGTGAGACTAATGGGACGGTAATTGGATGCTATTGATTTATCACCTTTTTTTGAAAATCGGAACTACATTTGCAAGCTTCCAAGCTTCTGGAACTATACCTGTTTCTAATGAATTGTTAAAAAGAAATGTTAATGGGTAACTTAACTCATCTCTGCATTCTTTTAATACTCTGGCATATACCTCATCGGGACCAGGCGATTTCTGAGGTTTCAGTCTGTCAATTTCCTTAAGCACATCATTTCTACTTATAGTAACCGTACTTAACCTATTTTCTATACTATCTCTATACACCTTACGGACTTCTGGAATCTGTGCCAAATTTTCATTAGTGAAAACGGATAGAAACTGACTATTTAATGTACTGCACATTTCTAAATCACTTTCTGTCATTTCTCCTATCGAAGTTTTAAGGGGGCCTATTTTATCTCTAACTTTAGATTTATATAGCTGGTAAAAAGCCTTAGGGTTATTTTTTGAGTCATTGGCTATCCTGATTTCATAATTTCTTTTGTCTGTCCTTATACATTTTTTAACCTCTCTTGATAGATTCTGATAGTAAGCAAGTAGGTGAATTTCGCCTTTCTTTATTTTTCTATATATTCCTCTCTTTTGTCCTAGAAGATCTAATAGTCTATTATTCATCCATTTGGGTTGGTTCTGTGTTGATCTAAATTTTCTTTTGGGGATATATTTATTTTGCGCATTGTGGAGTGAAGAAATAAAATTATTATATGTAGCTGTCAAATTATCCTGAGTTAAGACAGGTATCTGAGAGAGAGTATGTTCATTAGCGCACCCGGGTCCACTTAATAGTTTAACCATAGGATCGACTCTTAAGGCTCGTCTTAATCCACCATAATTGGCTTTTCTGAAATCTGGGATAAGTGTCGTATTCTCTTTAGCCTTTCCTGTCCATTGTATGTTAAAATAAATTGATTTATGATCACTATTTCCTAGTTGGTCTCCTATCTCTACATTATTTATCATTTGTTCATTATTACTGAGAACTAAATCGAGGATATTATTACCTCTAGTCGGCGAGTCTATGAATTGAAATAAAAAACTATCCTGTACCGCCTCAATAAACTCTGTTGAATCTGAGTCGCCGATTTGATGCTGCCAATCAATATTCGGAAAATTGAAATCCCCTATAATACACACATTGCTAAACCTTGATGCTATTTTCACTTCCTGCCATAAAGCTGTACCTTCGTTTCTACTCATATTTGGTGGTCTATAAATAACTCCAATAATTATGGTCTCACTACCTTCGCTAACCTCAACCCAAACACTTTCGTTATCAGTATTTAGTCTAATACCTGATTTAATACAGCTTTTTAAAGAACTCCTGACAAACACTGCTATTCCGCCGCCCCTCCTACTTGTTCGGTCGCGTTTAAACAAACTATATCCTGGTATATGGAATTCTGCTAAAAAATGTCTTGATTCTGTATTAATCCATGTTTCAGTCAGTGCTATAATGTCTATATTTTCGTTGCTAACAAGTGCTCTAAGTTCATCCATTTTGTTACATAAACTCCTACAGTTTGTATAATATAATCGCAATGAATTTATTTTACTGGTATCGGATTTACCTTTATTTCTAACTGAATTCCCATCTTCTGTTACACCTTTAATATTTCTACTAGCAGTACAATTAAAATCCTGTGACTGATATTTTCTATTCCTATCTGATGTACCAGTACGGCAATTTACCCTATCTAGACAATTATTCTTACTCATATTCTCAGGCTTTATTTTCAGCGAAACCCCGCGACAATCCTATCTATTGACCTAGCTAAGGGTCAAAGTCCTTGCATGACAGTGTGGTAATCCCGACACTAACTTACGGAAGCGAAGCATGGACGTTCGGGAAGAGCCTCAGACCAAGAGTGAGAGCGGTGGAAATGAGATACTTGAGAAGTGCGTGCGGAGTTATATGGAGGGATAGACAGACAAATGAGGAAGTAAGAAGGTGTGGTGTGGTGGTAAATGTGCTGGAAAGTGTGAAAAGGAACAAGTTGAGAAGTTTTGGCCATATGGAACGTATGGAAAGCGAGAGAATGACTAAGAGGGTGTACGAGAGCGAGGTGGAAGGACAGAGAGGGAGAGGTGCACCGAAGAATAGGTGGAAGGATGGAGTGAAGAAGTATATGGATGAAGGCGGTGCTAGTTGGGAGGAGGGGCGTCGACTGATTGGGGTTAGAGATGCATGGGGGCAGTTCGTTCGTGGCCACCCCTTCGTGGTTCACGGCGTCAGGCAATAGATAGATAGATAGATATTTCATCTGATAAATACCTAAGAACCCTTGAATCCATACATATAAAAGTTAGCAAGCCCCAACTAAATAATATGTTGTCTGCTGACCCCCTTTCAATTGTATAGGTTAAACATTGCTTGAATATTTTAATTATATAAGAGCTATCTTTTTAATTATGTGTTTTTTGCATTTCACTTTTAGACTACTGATGATGACTAAGAGGGTGTACGAGAGCGAGGTGGAGGGACAGAGGGGGAGAGGTAGACCGAATATGAGGTGGAAGGATGGAGTGAGGAACTACATGAACGAAGGCGGTGCTGGTTGGGGGGAAGGGCGTCGACTGACTGGGGACAGAGGTGCATGGGGGCGGTTCGTTCGTGGCCACCCCTTCGGGGATCACGGCGTCAGGCAATAGATAGATAGATAGATGATGGCATCCACTATGTCGAAACGTCTGGTATGAAAATAAACATGTTGTTCGCTGCCTCACTGGTCATTTTGTTCCTCCTAAGACTACGATTCCGTAAGGACCAACCTATCTCGGATCTTTCTAATTAACAATAATGACATAAATATATCTTGGTAATTATTCGCAAACACTTACCTAAAAGCAGCGCAAGACAACATACCATCGAAAATACGGCATACAGGCCATAATGATAAGCCCGAATGGTGGAATAAAGAGATTTCAGACTGTTTGATTGCTAAAAAGTTTGCTAATGATAGATTGAAATTCTCGCAAAATGACAAAGAACGAGTGAAATTTGTAGAACTACGACGCAAAGCCAAAAAGTTAATTAAGCAAAGTAAAAAGACCCTGGAGTTACATGTTGCGAAACTAAGTAAAACAAACCCAAAATAATTCTATAGTTATATCAGAAAGAAGAAAGTAGTTACTTCAAATGTTGGACCGTTAGTCGATGAAAATGGAGAATACACCAAAGACGAAGTAAAAATGAGTAGTGTCCTCAATACCTTCTTTGCATCAGTTTTTACTACAGAAGACCTCGGCGATATCCCTACAGCATCGCCGGTTCAGATAGATAATTCTGATGTTCTAAGCAATATCATCATTACAGAGAGAGAAATATTGAAATGTTTAGATAAACTCCTGGTAAATAAATCGCCCGGACCGGATACAATCTCACCTAGAGTTCTAAAGGAAGCTAAGGATGAGCTCTCCAAACCACTGACATTGCTATTCAATAAATCCTTGCAATCTGGAACTATGCCTGATCAGTGGAAGCTAGCCAACGTAACACCGATATAAAATAAAGGCAGCAAATCCCTATCTAGTAACTATCGTCCAATTAACTTAACCTCAGTTGTATGTAAAATGCTAGAAACACTCATAAGAGACAGACTCGTAAACCATTTTGAGGAAAATAACATACTTACAGATACTCAACACTGCTTTCGTAACAAACGTTCCTGCTTAACAAACCTCTTGGACTTTTTCCACGATATCCTCAACCTCTATAATGAGAGTAAAGCTGTAGATATTATATACCTTGATTTTCAAAAGGCCTTTGACTAAGTTCCCCACAAACGTTTACTGCTAAAATTTAAAGCGCATGGAATACAAGACGGTGTGTTGAAATTGATAGAAAATTGGCTCAGCGACAGAAAGCAAAGAGTAGTCATAAACGGTAAGGCATCTAAATGGACCAATGTAAGTAGCGGGGTACCCCAGGGATCGGTACTACGACCAATTCTCTTTCTAATTTATATCAACGACATAGATGAGGGTCTCACCTGTACAATCTCAAAGTTTGCTAACGACACAAAAATTGCAAATAGCGTAATCTCAAAAGAACAGGTTGAAAATATGCAACACAATCTAGATAAGTTTTCATGTTGGGCCCAAATTTGGTAAATAAGTTTCAATGCGGATAAATGTAAAATACTACATATCAGATACCGAAATAAGAAAGCAAACTATTCGATGAATGGCACTCAGCTTAAGAGTGTAGACAGAGAAACCGATCTGGGAGTAACAATATCGAGTAACCTAAAACCAAGTCAATAATGTTCAGAAGTTGTTAAGAAGGCAAACAAAATAATTGGCTTTATAGGCAGGTCATTTGAGCATAAATTCAAAGAAGTTATCCTAACTCTTTACAATTCCTTAGTCTGCCCTCTTCTGGAATACTGTGTTCAGTCCTGGTGCCCTTATTACCAAAAAGATATAGACAAGCTAGAACGAGTTCAAAGAACAAACCATACGAGGAGCGTCTTAGAGAATTAAATCTATTTCCTTTAACCCAGCGCAAATTAAAAGGCGACTTAATTCAAGTGTTCAAAATCATCAAAGGCATCGACAATATGAACTATAGTAAGTACTTCACTATCGACCAGTCTAATTACAACGGGGAAACGGTTGCAAAATTATTGGTAAATCTTTTAACTCACACGAATCTAAGAATTTCTTCTTCAATCAAGTTGTCAACTTGTGGAATGGGCTTCCCCGAGTCGTTATAGACTGCAGCACCGTTGATTCTTTTAAATTTCGCCTAGACAAATATCTTGCATCAAACCCGCGACTGACAGAGTTTGTAAATGAATAACTTTATTTTATTCCCCCCTCAGATTCATCAAAGGATTATTGCGTTTATATATTGTCGAGACGTTACTTTTTTTTCCCAGATATACGAAAGATCCTTATAACTGTGTTATATATTACTAAGCCATCTGTCCCCTACTAACTAATTCCTAGTCCTGCCACGGACATTAGATCCAGGGGAGTGGTTTCCTTTCTAATTTTCCCTTACCCACTCTAAACCACTGCTTGAACACTTGATCCACAGTATTTTGAAGGACAAGCAGCCTAGAGGGGTCACTATAACTGTTGTTGCTTGATTTCCTTTGTACTTTGTACTCCTTTGTACTCTTTCTCTCTGATAAAATGTAATACAATTGACACATTCAAAAGGAGTCTAGACATTCATTTCGAGGATGATTTGCTAGCATTACCTTACACTTTGTAGCAAATTCTATATTAATTTCAAGTCAGGAATGCCTAGTAGGGACCGCAAGGTCTGTACAGTCTGTGTATCTATGTAAATCTCTCTCTCTCTCTCTCTCTCATATACAAACACACTGATAACATTCCATTCCATACCAAGAATAGTGTCCACAGTTATTTTTGAGGACATAGAAATCTTTAAATGTCATGCCTCCAAATGATCTGGCCTCCATCACAACCACTACAAGAATACCGGAGTCCCCATAAAACATAATAACATATAAAACATTCTCAGATAACACACATGTTCCGGGCTACAACAACTTATAAACAGCCCTCTACCCTTGTTCGCCTATGTCCCTGTTGCCTCAGAACAGGACCACCAATGCAGAGAAAGACTAACAGAGCACTGGAACTTGACATCAGCTCACCACCTATTTCTTGTATTACAGCTCCACATTCACTTCCTTTGTCTGAAATTGGCACTTGTTTTTCGTGTACCACTAGCACAAACCTTACTTCACCTGAGACTGGCCATTCATACCTCTGGTGTACTAACACCAGCGTTGTTTCACCTGAGGCTTGTAATAGTGATGTACCTGACTCATTTATAACAGCAACAGCAACCCTGTGGTCTACAAACTCCTGCCGTACACCTGTTGAACCTGCATAGTCCGAGGGAGTGACAGTAGCCTTAGCTGAGGTCAAACCAACCACATCTGAGCTACACCTACACCTGGTGACCACGACTCCACAATCATCGGACCTTGAGGACGACGTCAACTAGTTGCACAATACCCTTCTGTCACAACATCGACGCCAAAGCCACATTGGTGCCATTACTTTTTCACTCCTCAAGACTTGGGTTATCGCCATGGAAACTCCTTTAAGCTAAATCTGTACAATTTTCGATAGAAAAATTGTCCAGGCTCGCTATCGCTTGCCCAGATAAAAATCGACACCTAAATGGGATGAAGCGTCTTATTATCGCCAAACTAAAGAAGCTTTCCCACATGCCCGATTTTCTTTCAGCAAATGTCTCCCGACTGATTTTCCATAAGAATAGGCTCGATTGTTGATTGTTGGGTTTGTGACCGTTATTTTGACAAATTTAACGATGTTTAGCGAGGCCGGTCCTAGCGATCTTGGCCCCATTCGTTGATCTTTCTTCTCACATGAGTTCAACAGGGCTAGGAATAAACTAAGTAGGAAAATCAAATCAGCGAAATCTAATTATTTCCACAGTAAGGCAGAGGAATATCAGAATAACCCAAAAAAAACTATGGAGGCACTTAAAAACAACGGGCTACAGCAACAAGGCATGGGATTCGTCTAACACTAATATTGCTCTCAACATTAATGATCAGGTTTGCCACGATAAACGACAAATTTCAACCTACTTCAACTCCTTCTTCACCTCCATAGCAAACACACTTGCACAGAACCTACCGCAACCTCTCAATAAATACACGACAACAACGGCCACCTTTCGAAATTTCTACAGGGATAAAGGCATACACCCGAACACATTTGGATTGCAAAATGTTACACCAAAATACACATTTGACGAGCTCTCTAACCTAAATGTACATAAAAGCACAGGACCAGACAAAATTCCTGCGAGATGGAGCCATTGGTATAGCAGGTCCCCTAACCCACATCATCAACCTGTCAATTAACACCAACACTGTACCTGCTGAACTGAAGGAAGCTATTGTAACCCCTCTATTCAAGAAAGGAAATAAACTAGATGTTGGCAACTACAGACCAGTTAGCATATTATGTATTGTATCTAAAATCCTTGAAAGAGCTGTATACACCCAAATTGAACACTACCTCAAAGAAAATGATCTATTTTATAAGTTTCAATCAGGTTTCAGATGCATGTACTCGACAGACTCCTGTCTCATCCACTTAACAGATCACATTCGTAAAGAAATGTCTAAAGGTAACTACACCTATGGTTCTTCTTGATCTACAAAAAGCGTTTGATACAGTAGACCATGATATCCTCTGCAATAAACTACAAGCAATGGGCATTGGGTCAGTGAACTGGTTTAAATCTTATCTTAGTGGTAGAACACAAAGAGTCAAAATTGATGATAATATATCTGATCCTATGGCAATTAACTGTGAGGTCCCGCAGGGAAGCATCCTTGGTCCCTTACCCTTTCTCTGTTATGTAAACGACATGGAACTGAGCGTCTCATGTAAATTATTACTGTATGCTGACGACAGCGTGCTTCTGGTTTCAGGAAAAGACCCAATAAGTATTGCCGCTTCGCTTTCCAAAGAACTAGAATCGTGTAGTGATTGGCTAGTGGACAATAGACTATCTCTTCACCTGGGCAAGACGGAAGCCATCTTATGTGGAACAAAACGCAAACTGAAAGACATTGTGGGCTTCTCGGTCAACTGTAATGATATTCCTGTAACAACAGTGTCACAAATTAAATATCTCGGACTAAAACTGGACTCGACTTTGTCAGGTGAAACAATTTTGGAATCTATCCTGAGTAAGTGTATAGACAGGTGGGATGCTTGCCAGCGGCGACCAAAAAGACCCTTTGCCAAGCGCTTGTTCAATGTCATTTTGACTATTCTGTGTCATCCTGGTACACTGCATCATCTAAATCAGCACAGCACAAACTTCAGGTCACTCAAAATAAAATGGTTAGGTTCATGCTGAACCTAGGACCCAGATCACATGTTGGCCAGGGACAACTTCAGTCACTAGGTATGCTCAATGTCTCTGACAGGGCCAAACAAATCAGGCTCACTAATGCCTTCAAGATATTCTATGACAGAGCTCCAGAGTATCTAAAGAGTAATTTTGTTAAATCAAATGAGAGGAGTGGACATAATACAAGAAACAGGATGTTTAATTTTACGGTCCCGAGAATCCAAGGACAGGGTAAGCTAACATTCTTCTTCACTGCCATCAAAGACTGGAATGACCTACCCCAGTCAGTCCGTGAAAAGAGAACACTGTATTCCTTCAGACGTAGCTTGAAGGAACACCTGAACCGGACAGCTGCGAGAAGGGAGCACCAAGCTTATGTCTACTACTAAATACGACATAAGAGATAGGCAAAACAGTCTGAAATGATTACTGATTACGGATTACTAATATTTACTATAGGATGTAAGGTATCTTGAAATAACCCCCTAGCAATACTTTCTCTAAAGTATCTAATTCTTTTATCCTCCCCTTTTTCCCCAGCTAACCTAATTCCACAAGGACCCCAATGGAAATACGCCTAACGGCCTTATTGGGCTATCCTTAGTTGGAATTATGCAAGGCTGGTACATGTAATTTTTGTAACATATTATGTGGTACCAACTCTGTAAAATGCTAACTGAATAAATATTATTATTATTATTATTATTATTATTATTATTATTATTATTATTATTATTATTATCCAAAAATTCGATAATGGTTATTAATTGTGATCGTGTACTTAACCTTTAACTGTGCTGGTGGTGTAATGGTTTATATGCTTATTTTCTGGGTGTGGTGTCCCAAGTTCGAATCCCGGGAGGATCATATGCTTTCATCAATTTATTCAAGTGCATTGGGGTTGTAATGGAGGATTAATTTTAAGAACGGGGTGTTCCTTAATATTTAATGCTCTGGAGCATGCCTGACTCGCATGTATTTGTGTATGTTTGTAAGTGTGTGTGTGTGTGTCTGTTATTCCGGTATTTATATTGACATTACATTTGTAAGTATATAGGTACTTGCTTACGTATATTGTGTATGAATGAATGCGCATATATAATGTATGTATGAATCTGTACAATATCTATAGATTAATTTATGCGCGAATATGTATATACTGTATACGCGCAGTATTTCAGGGGGGCTATAGGGAAATTTGACCCTAAGGTCTCTGGGCGTGGGGGTGGCATTAGGCTGCAGTTGATATTGGAGTTTGAAAAGGCAGTGAAAGTACGTTAGCCAAATGCTACCGGGGAATGCAACTATGGGGTGGTATATGAGTCTGGAAAAGATAGAATTATGTGGACTGTGGGGCTGGGGGGGGGGGGAGAAGGAGGTGAACTGTAGGTGTGTGCTTGACTGTGGGTAAAGTGGGGAAAAACATGGTGTATTATTCTTCGTCAGTACGAGGGGTTATGGATACTATTAGTTGGCACAAGCTTTTGCACGTCTAGTTGTCCCTGGGAACTGCGTTTTCTATGAAATATATACCAAGAAAAGCGGCAGTTCGTAGGGGTACTTAGTTATTGTTTTGAGGTACTTATGACAGATACTGGTAACAAGGTTATCTATACAATCTCTGGTTGGGGTAAGAGGTGTAGGACAAGAAGCAAATTGGCATTGTGTGGACTGTGGATACGAAGGAGGTGAGTGGAAGACTTATAACAATTGTGGAAAAGTAAATGGAAAAGATGAACACAATGGCGGATAAAGATAATTAACCTAAGGATTGAATACATAGATTTATGGGGCGATTGTCTTCAGAAACTTAGTCTAGCAAGACAAGGTATTTTAAGGTATGTTGATATTAATACTTAACATAAGGATTGAATACATAGATTTATGGGGGCGATTGGTCTTCAGAAACTGAGTCTGGCAAGACAAGGTATTTTAGGGTATGTTGATATTAATACTTAACCTAAGGATTGAATACATAGATTTATGAGGGCGATTGGTCTTCAGAAACTGAGTCTGGCAAGACAAGGTATTTTAGGGTATGTTGGTATTAATACTTAACCTAAGGATTGAATACATAGATTTATGGGGGCGATTGGTCTTCAGAACTTAGTCTGGCAAGACAAGGTATGCGAGGGTATGTTGATATTTATATCTTAAACTTAGGGACAGAGCATGGGTGTATTAACTTAAAGGTGTATTTATTCGTCATCGTGTAGGTAGATTCGGGCGGGTAAGAGGTGTAGGACACGAAGTAAAATGGCGTAGTGTGGACTGTGGATACGAAGGAGGTAAGTGGAAGACGTATGACAATTGTGGAAAAGTAAATGGAAAAAGGTGAACACAATGGCGGATAAAGATACTTAACCTAAGGATTGAATACATCGATGAACGACGACATTATAGTCGTCGTCCTAATAAGGTGATGAAACCTGGTTGATCTGCACTTGGCACAATACGACACAAGGACAGTGCCGCTATGTCGTATCAATACTGGTGGCAGTTAATATTATAGAGACACTTAGTTACTAGAGGAACAATGCAAGGGGGCGACTGAGCACGGGTTACATATATCTATACTCGTCATGGGAAATGATATACGAGGTCTAGGGACAGGCGTGGGTGTTTTAACTTCTAAGATATATAACATCCACTTCTCGGATGTAAGAACATACATAGATTATAGGTTTGACTCCTGTAAGGAGATAAAGAAAACCTAATATTTAGTAGTGGCCCCGTAATCATTGACGAACATGCCTATTACATAAGGCATCCTCTTCAAACACTAATCCGCCGTAGTTTGAATCTACCGCGCAGAGCATTTAAAAACTGAGGAGCCTTCATCATGAGCGCACGCGACCTCACTCATGGCTTCAGTCATTATGAATTGGGTTCTCACTACGAAAAAACTTCGTAAAAAATAAAAACAAAAAGAAAATAAGAATAACTATCCAATAAGCTTTCCATCATATCGTGGATGTACTTGTGTGGATTTCTGACCAGACGCTGATTCAGGCGTCATTCCTCCTTCACTGACATATCAAGTAAACCAAAATCCTTAATACATCAACGAATGGGAAGGGGACGGTCGGGAGGGCCCCAGTCGTCAATGATTACGGGGCCACTACTAAATATTAGGTTTTCTTTATCTCCTTACAGGAGTCAAACCTATAATTTATTAGTGGCCCCTCCATCATTGACGAACATGCCTGATATCTAAGACTGGAGGGGGACATTCGTAATCATATCATAACTCTAGAAAAGCAGATAATAAAAACAACCACATAGTATTCTTACTTTTGAAAAATGTATTTAATACGGCGTAGGCCGGAAATATACAAGAAAAAGGGGTTCAGGCAGGTGCGTGCTTCAAAGAAGCCTGCCCGACAAAAATGGGTAACCCTGAAGATTCTGAACACAGATCTGTAGTTACAAAAGGCACCCCACTCAACGAGTGGTGACAAAAATAATAAGTTATAAGTTTATATGTGCACATCATAAACCCCAAAATACATGTGGAGATCAATTGCAAATGAACTCCATTGAACTAATATTACATTGCTTTCGCAGCTAAAACTACTATAACAACACCGTTGTTTTGTACTAAACCTTGTACTAGCACAATTTCTCGCAGAGAAATTTTCATATCACATTTTAACCTTAAATTGTATCACAGCTCTCATACTCCGGCGGGGTCTAGGGTGTCCTATGTCAACTGACTGCACCCCCCCCCCCCCCCCTTCCGTGAAAGTAAACATAAGTGACTGCAGGGCCACCTAGACCCTCTGCCTTAAAGCTATACATGGTAAGGAAGGTTTGTCTAGAGCAACTGACAAGTATCTAGAGAGAAACGTATGATTAGACGCCCACAACTGTGTGGACGCAATATCTTCAACTGAAAAGTTTTTCAGGAAACGTAAAGAGGCCGCCCACTTGCGTAAATCGTGGGCCCTACCCACAACGCCGGGATTACTCTCTTTAATGACTTCTACCAGAAGAGAGGCTAATCGCCGTTTAAGTAAGCGTTTACCCGTACTCGCTACCCATAAAGCACCTTGGGGGTTTTGAGGAGCTATTCTCAAATATTTGGTTAGAGCTTGCACTGGACATAAATTATGATGCACCTTTCCCCTTTTTAACGCCGGCACTGTGAACTCAGAAAACACGTGTGCACTATGCTCATTCTTGGCTACAAACGCCGGGGAGGGTGCAATGGAAATTGAATCATTAAGTCTACCAAACCTAAGACAATTAGGTGTGTTGCTCATCGCCGCCAGCTCAGACACTCTGTTTCCGGTGGCCAAAGCCAAAAGGAAAACTGCCTTCTTTAAGATTAAAGCAAAGTCTGCAGTATTTTGATACAGACGAGAATGAAGTAAAGACAAAGCTTTGTCCAGAGACCAAGTAGGCATGAGCTGACGGGGAGGTGGGCGGAGTTTAAAACACGCTCTCATAAATCCTGTTTCCTCCGCCACCGGTATGGATAGACCTGTAAGGTCAAAAAAGGGCACTCTAATCGCAGTTAAGTGATTCTTCAAAGTTACCACAGATAAACGTTTCTGCTCAAACAGATAGTTCAAGTAATTAAAAACCAATGCCACTGAGGGTACAGTTTGTTCCGTTCTAACAATCCAAGAAGTAAAAGCTTTCCAATGTGATTGATATTGTCGCTTAGTAGACTGAGTATATTGATTGAGCAATTTATTGGTCACATCCCTACCGTATGGTGCTAGCCACTTGGCCTCCTGAATGTCCATAATGCAAAAGTCTGCGAGGTCGCTAGGTTGCCAATCGTGTCTAAGTGGAAGTACCCGACCGGGAGCGATACCGGGTCCGGGCACCACATTATTAATTGCTGGTACCACACCTGCGCCGGCCACAGGGGCGCGATTAGCGAGACTAAGCCTCGATAAACTCGTAGTTTGTTCACTACGTGGCACATTAGTGACGCATCTGGCGGCGGAAACAGATAGATGGAGCTCCATCTGTTCCAGTCTTTCACTAGGGCGTCTGGCCTCCCTGCCGGCGTTATCGCCCGGCGGGTGAGGTATAGAGGGAGCTTGTGAGTCTCGTCGGACGCAAAAAGATCCACTTGTGGAGGGAGAGCTCCGCAATCATTAGGTCGAAAATGGGTTGCTTGAGCTCCCATTCTACTGTCGTGCTCTGTCTCCGGGACAGAGCGTCTGCCCAGACGTTCGCTACGCCTGGGAGATAAGATGCGTGAAGATAAATATCTAGACTGCTGGCTAGAACAAAAATCTCTTCCGACACGAGTAGCAACTTCCTTGACCTCGTTGACCCTTGTTTCTGAATACAGTGAACTGCATTCAGATTGTCCATTCTGAAGGCCACCGACTTGCCCCGTAACGCCGGGCCGTGAGCCTGAAGGAAATACAAGGGGACTAGTAACTCTTTGACATTTATGTGAGAGATTTCTAAGTGGGACCAAAGCCCCTGACCCTGGTGCCCCTGATTTGACTGAAATCCCCACCCTATGGTGCCCGACGCATCCGTGTCTACCCATACCGTTGGAGGAGGAGAGGTCCATGACATGATTGAGTGCAATGTTTCCCTCTTCGCCCAGACCGCTAGTAAGGTGTGGATTAATTTTGGTATGGGCCATAATTTTCCCGCCGGTAAGAGTGGGAAATATTTGTTGCCTTCCAATATTAATCGTTTTACTTTCAACCGGCCCAACTTGACAGTTAGCTGAATCCAGTTGAGAGAGCCGACCAGAGACTCCCAGATTCTTCGTGTCGTAGTCAGACTGTGAAGAAACCTGAACAGTTTCCTGCGAAACCTGTTGCGATTGTCCACACTCTGACTCAGAGTGAGAGCGGCGGTGTCCCAGACCAGCCCTATCCACTGAATTACTCTTGAGGGAACAAGGTTTGACTTTACCAGATTTACCTTGAAGCCTAGAGTTTTGACATGATTTAAAATGATATTGACATGTTTTATGCATAATTGTTGTGTCTCTGCCACCACCAGCCAGTCGTCTAGATACCACAACACTCTGATTCCCTGTTTTAACAACGGCATCAGGGAGGCCTAGGTTTGGGGAAGTTAAATGCAGGTTTCTTAGCCTGTGCGGGACTGTGCTTCATGGCCTGTGCCATGTTAAACACTGTTCGCCATACATCAGGGGACATTAAAGAAGGAGTAAGTACTGGGGACATTACCACCTGGTTAGCAATGCGATCAGGCAGCTTGCGAACTAATGACATCCTAAGATCCTGTCGTGCTCGCACCGCCTCAAGTAAGGCTGTGCGTATGTCACCTAAGGATTGAATCGACGACTGAAGAATCAGACGCCGGGATAACTCAACTGATCTTCGAGCATCCGCGTCTGCGATTGCCTGAGTGGACCGGAGTAAAGACTTAGCCACCTGCTGAGAAACTATGTACTGTGAAAACAGGCGGAAAGCTTTTCCCCTTAGCCTAAATTCTCTGTCTAGGTGAGTAGGGGTAGGGGTAGTGAATGGGTCCTTTAGTTCACATAGATTAATCTTAGGGGCAGCTAGAAAAGAAAATAAAGCTGACGGAACTCCGCCGGCAGAACCCACCGGCATGGAGAACCATGAATGTGTATCCTGAGGGATCTGGTGGGAAGATTTAGAAGTGAAAGTGGTTGCAAAGTTTTGAGCCTCTACCTCCCAATCCACCCAAGGTCCTGGTCCCAACTGTCCCACCTTCAAAACTGGATTAGCTGTCTCGTCTGTGACGGTCTGTAAATCTAGTTCAGGAGTAAGAGCCGACAGAGCCTTAATATCATTAAACCCATCCAGCTTAGACCAGTCTGAAAAAAAGTTTTGAAGCTGAGGCAGGGGCTAAAGCAGGCTTAGATGCATAAACAAAATAATCCTGATGATAATAACTAGG
Organism: Paralithodes platypus; assembly: GCA_032716605.1. NCBI lineage: Eukaryota > Metazoa > Arthropoda > Malacostraca > Decapoda > Lithodidae > Paralithodes > Paralithodes platypus. The sequence goes on from CM064550.1 coordinate 29,350,880, forward strand.
TATAGCCTTGATATTTACGTCCAAAACATTACCCAAGGCATCCAATGCCCTTAATTTCTTTGACTTATTTCCCTGGATAAACCACTCACGTGGTACCGGGAGTTCCCCTGACAAGGTAGGCTTGGCAAGCTCTGGCTTAGAGGGGTTGAAAAGAACCCATGACTCGTCTGGCCCATAAAGCAGGGGCATAGCTACCTTTCTAAGAGGCGCTTTGTCTAGAGGGGGTGGATTAACATCCGTGATGACCCTGACATTTGACGTAGTGAATGCCGCCGTAGCTGGCTTAGAGCTCCCTGCCGGTGACAGAGTAGGAGGGTTAGGAATCTTAGATAAATCGATTGACGTTATCAGAGGCCGTACCGCAGAACTTGTCAAGGGAGCCCCCAAGTCCATTGTGGGGTTTTCTTGTTGTTGACTAAAGAATTTAGATAGAGCATGAGTAAGTAACCCATCAATTTCTTGTGCTGTAACAAACTGGTTAGATGCAGAACTTACAGGTGAATCAGTATTATCATGGGCGGCGTCCAAGCCTGAGCCTGACCCTTGTCCTTCCCTATCTGAAATTATTGACACTTCATCTTGTTCCTCCCGATCCTCCTGAGAAGACCCCGCCGAGGCAGGGGTACCTTGTTTCCAAGATAAGTCAGGGATAGAGGATGGGGTCGCCGCGTCCCTGTGGACATCGGCTACTGTGTGACTCGTATGAGTCGGACGTGGATGGTCAGACCCTGGTTGAGCAAACCGCCAAACACCGAGGCTCTGGCCTACGCTCTCTTGAGAGTCTGAAACATTCTCAATTATTGAATTTCCTGAACTTTCCATTTCTAGGGTTAAAATATCAATAGGTAAATCTTGTTTAGGGACAGGCGCTTTACTATACTCTGAGGCTGTAACAGAAACATTTTCAGGTGTAGAGGTACGACGAGATGCACTAGACTTAGGAGAATGTCGAGAGGACTTCCTATGGGAATCCTTTTTGGAGGATTTGTGGCTACGGTGTGACCGCGAACTAGACTTAGATTTGGAAGAATCACCACCATGACCACTGGTGGAAGCTTCCGTCTTACTCTTCTTACTCGCCGGGGAAGAGGCACGACTTGAAGACTGCTGTCTGAGAGGTGACCTTGACCTCGATCTCGCCCGCGACGAGGAGGTGGCTGCCGGGGGAGTAGGCTCTCTCGGGCGTTTAGACGTATCCACAGACGATACAGAACCCTGGCTAGTCTCTGTCGGCTTAAAACCCGTTACTCTAGAGGTACGTTTAGGGGGAGGGTGCTCTGACAGCAACTTATCCCAAAGTGGGACGTTGTCACATTGAAGTGACTTATGTGCGACAATGGTAGTGTAGGCCGACATCTGTTGTCTGACCTCTCTCAACGCTACCGCCGCGGTCTTGTCATTGTCACACAGGACTTTATTGGCTAATTGGGAGCAAAAGGAACAATTAAGTGTAACCCAGAGACCCCTTGAACGGTCTAGACATTTAACACACCTTATGCAAAGGGTATGCGCAAAAATCGGGATACCCGCGCAAGTAGGGGCAATGCACAGGGCAAAAACTGGGGCCACAGTAGCCATGACAGAGACTGGTGTGGGGAAACTACCGCCGGGTCTGTATTGGTCCGCCGGAGCTCAGCTCTGGAAAAATAAAGAAAAATTTCCAGGAATTAATGCTCATAAGGTTAACCCAAGTGTTCGCATACAAGTGTTAATAACCCGCCGGGTAACGGGATGCAAAGACACAGCTAACACATCTCGCTACGCGGCGGGGTGTAAAGAGGCTAAACAAATCTTTTTAGCTAAAGAACATGAAGAATACCCTCTGATATAATGGTCCAGCATGGCACTTATAGTCTGTAGGAGGTGGTGACTGTCTCAAGATTCAATTTTGTAACAAAGCCCCCCTCATAAAGACGCCGGCCCTTGAAATATTTTAGTAGAATAGCCCAGGGCAGGAATATATGAGATCTGATATTTTAACGAATTGTCCCAAAAGATCGTCGTAAAAATAGAAGGCGGCGATACTGAATGTATCACCAAATTAAGGTTAATCGAAATTGAATTTGTTATAAATTCCTTAGTTCCTCCACTTAGGAGCACCCGCCGGGTGTGGGAATCGATTTGGTTAAACCTCATTGAACCTTCAATTGCCGTAAGAGTAAAGGCAGCGATACACAGAGTATCACTAAAATGGATTGGTTAACTATATGAGACCTAAGTCGTTTATCCCACCCTGCTCAGGTGCACCCGCCGGGTGAGAAGTCTAAAAGTTAACCCCACAAGTTCCTGACCCCACTTCTTTGTAAAAGATCGCCGGGGAGGAACGCCTAAACAACAGCTAGGTTTTCCATGTGGTTGTCGTAAACCAGGTAGAAAAAACCTATAAAAACGAATGTTCGCAAGAACGTCGTTTTTTATATTTATATAAGGATGGGTACAGCCATCCCGCCGGGAATTAAAGGAGGCCTGAAACCAGGCACCCACAGAGACGCAGTCCTGGAGAGCCACAGACACCTCCCCACGCCGGGGAACCAGCCAGAGTTAAAAACCACGTGTGGCCCAACACGGCTCATCGGTCAGGATTTTCATGGTGAAACCGAGAAAAAACCCGCCGGAAGGCAAGCCCCACCCTGAACAGACACCATCTGAACAATACGACACGAGGAGAGTCACGCACGACTAACCAAGGTCACAACATAATCCGTGGAATTAGCCAATACACAACTAAACCAGGAAACAATTATAGTCCGAGGAATTAGCCAATACACAACTAAAACCCGGATACACATGACACAGTAGGGCATATTTAATAATAAATAATAACACTAGACATGTGGCAAAGCTACGAGCGGCTGGCTAGGCCTAGGTAGACGGCATGAAAATAGTTGAAATATAAACACACACTGGAATAACACAACAGGAACCACCGCCAACACACCACCGTAGCGACAACTTCCCACCCCGGGAAGCCTGACAAGGACCCAGAAAAAACTTCACTAAGTGAAGAAAAATACGCTGGGAACGTCAGAAAAACACAGCTTACCTCATCAGAAGGATAAAAGGCAGCAATAATTAACGCGTAATGAAAGCCGCCTGCATCACAAACTAACACAACTGTGAAAAGTTCACGTGTCCACAACAGGACCACGAGGGTACATCCGAAATAGATGCCCCATACACACGACCCAAAATACACTGCACTGCGGGCAACCAGCCCAGGACACTCCTGCTACGCCTATCCTAACCTTACTCGATACATCCTGGAGTAAACAAATGAGAAAAAACTCACTAGGGACGCAACGAATGCGGAACCAGCGGAGCGTGGAAGGCACGTCCGGGCAGGCTGAGCGCAGAGCAGAGAAGGAGGAATGACGCCTGAATCAGCGTCTGGTCAGAAATCCACACAAGTACATCCACGATATGATGGAAAGCTTATTGGATAGTTATTCTTATTTTCTTTTTGTTTTTATTTTTTACGAAGTTTTTTCGTAGTGAGAACCCAATTCATAATGACTGAAGCCATGAGTGAGGTCGCGTGCGCTCATGATGAAGGCTCCTCAGTTTTTAAATGCTCTGCGCGGTAGATTCAAACTACGGCGGATTAGTGTTTGAAGAGGATGCCTTATGTAATAGGCATGTTCGTCAATGATGGAGGGGCCACTAATAAATATATGGCTGTCTGATTTGTTGGCCTTGGCTCAACCTAGGGACAGGGCATGGGTGGTTTTAATATGAATGTATATTCCTGTTCATCATCATTGTAGTTAGAAGTGTAGGACACGAGGGGGTAGTGTACGTAAGGTGTGGAAAATGGTCAGTTTAGAAGGGGTAGGTAGGTGCGGCCTGGAGCTGCTTAGCCCTGCGGGCTTGGGCCTGTCTGAATTGGCTGGCTCGGTCAGCTGGTCCTTTCGTTCTGTGGACCTTTCTTTCGGGTGTTTCTGTGTGGTGTTCGCTCGTGGCTTCTGTGGTGGGCTTCTCGTTCTGGGGCATTTTACTTCCCTCTCCTTCATTATAGGCTCGTCCTCGAGCATCAAGGGTGAAGTAAAAAGAAGCATAGTTATGGTGGGTCATTTTGAGGGTGTTTAGAAGGTTCCACCAAGCAAGAGAGCGATGGTCAGGTTTCTTTTGTAGGTCAATGTATACCTGTAAGAATGTGTCCTCTGTGTTGTGACGGGTTGCCCGGGCTTGATGTGGGCGTTGTAGATGTAAGTGTCCAGTGGGGGTTTTTACTTTAACCTTTCGTATGAATGGTTTATAGTTTTCCCCCGTGGGGGTCGGAGTGAGGTGTGTGGGATTGACAGGAGGTCTGTTTAGTGTGGTGAATGGGTTACTAACCGAAGGGGAGGGATTACCGCGCGAAAACGGAGCTGGGGATGAAGGGGGAATATGAGTCCAGGTTTTTTTTTTGGTTGTCTTGGGCAGTGTTGTAGGCTGGGAAAATATAGTGAGGCAATGCGCAAGATCGGTTTAGGTAAGGTGGGTGAAGGAGGTGTGTGAGAAGGAGGGGGTGTGTGTTGTGTGGCTTGGGTCTTTAGTGTCAGAACGGGGTGTTATTTTTGTATAACTGTCTTTAAATCTGATGGGTCTGTTGATTATTCTACCTCTGGCGGTCCTGGTGGGAAGGTAGATGTTTGTCGTGGGACTTGAGTCGCTCGACGATGTTTTATTTTGAGGGGAAGAACGTTTTACAGGTGAAGGGCATCTATTGGGGGCGAGGTCGGGGGTTATTTGAGAGGTAGATGCGTGTGGAGGATTTTGCTGGGTGAGGGTGGTAGGCGGAATGGAAGAGGATTTGGTGGGGGTATGTATGGGGGTTCTCTCAGGAGTGACTTTGGGGGGGGGGGGGATTTTTTGTTTTTGTTTTGTTTAGGGGGGTTGGTTGGGTGTTCGATGAGATGAGGAGGTTGGTTGATGTGTGGGTGGGGTTGCAGGGATAGTGGAGGGGAAGGGGGTGGATGTGGGGGGGCTAGACGGGTGGGTAGGGAGTGTAGATTTAAGTTGGAGGGAAATGGCAGCCTGTCGGTGAGGACGAAGATTGCTGTCATCCCGACTAGCAACAGACTGTTCAGAAAAGAGAGACAAAAAACTTAAAACATTTTATCCTGGAATGTGAATAATATAATGAAATTAGGAAAAAATTACTCAGGCCATATATCTAAGACACTGGAAACTAATAGGAGAGTTACTATTCAAGAAAAAAAAACGAGGGAAGAAAATACATAGATGTTGGAAAAGGAGAGAAAATATGATAAAAGTACCTGACGAAAGGACAGATAATTAAGAACACAGGAAAATTAAGAAGAGCTAAAGTGTTTAACAATGTATAAAACAAATTTAAAAGATAGTCAGAAAAGTGTAGGTTAACAAGAAAAGTAGTATGACTAAGGGAAAAAAATATAATACATACAGTATATGGAAAACATGTAAATTTAAGAAAGAACAGATAATTAAGAACACAGGAAAATTAAGAAGAGCTAAAGTGTTTAACAATGTATAACACAAATTTAAAAGATAGTCAGAAAAGTGTAGGTTAACAAGAACAGTAGTATGACTAAGGGAAAAAAATATAATATATACAGTATATGGAAAACATGTAAATTTAAGAAAGAACAGATAATTAAGAACACAGGAAAATTAAGAAGAGGTAAAGTGTTTAACAATGTATAAAACAAATTTAAAAGATAGTCAGAAAAGTGTAGGTTAACAAGAAAAGTAGGATGACTCAGGGAAAAAAATATATAATATATACAGTATATGGAAAACATGTAAATTTGTAGAATCATGCCCAATCGCTTAGGAATTGAAAACAATCAAAACAAAAATTTCAAGTACAATAATATCCTCATCATCATCAGGGGGGGTTATTTAGGGTCGCCGTTAGTCTGGGTGACGGTCTGGTAATAGGGGTGGTGGTGGTGGTTGTGGCTTTGACCTTGGGGTTTCACTTTCACTTTGGAAGGGAGGGGTGGGTATACTGTTAGGTCTGTCGTTAGGAATGTGGGTCTGGGTGAGAGCTGGCCCGGGGCCAGTTTTGGAGGGTGTTTTAAATGGTTTCGGTCGGGGGTAGTGATAGGGGGGGTTTAAAGGTGAAACAGGCAGGTCGAGTCGGGGTTGTTGTTGCGGAAGAGGTTGGTGCTGGGGAGGGGTTGAATTGTGTAGAGAGTTGTGGTCGTGAGTGGGGTTGGGGGAAGGGTGAATAAGGCTGGAGGTTGAGAGTTTACGATGATCGGGTGGTATGGAGGTTTGGAGTGTGGGGATTTGATAGGGAGATGGTGGGGGGGGGGGTCTGGGCAGGCAGGGTTGTGGTTTGAGAGGGGTTGAATTTGGACTGATTTTATTTTCGGGAGAGACGTGAATGGGATTTCGAGGAGTGGTTGAGGTTGAGAGGTTGATTATGTTGTTTGGGGCAAGAGAGAGGGTAGTATTTTGGGAGTTAGCCAAGGTGGAAAAAGTTTTGTGGTTGGATTGGTATGGGCGTGGTATTTTGTCGAGCGGGATCTTTGGGGGTGGAATTTGGGGCGGATGGGGTAACGGTGAAGAGGGGGGTAAGGTAGGGGGGAAAAAGGAGGTAGGGGTTATGTACGGGGGTGATTTTTCGTTCTGAATGTGGTCGTGAGAGGTTAGGCTGGCAGGGTGGGAATTGGTGGAGGTTGAAAGTTTAGCTGGGCTAATGATGGTGGGAGGCCGACTGGTGAGCAGGTGTTCGGTATGCATGAGGGGGGGGAAATCACTTTGGTGGGGGTCACGCGTGAGGGGGGGATTAACGGCGCGTGTGGGAGGATCAGAGTGGTGAGGTGTGAGTGATCTAGGAAACGGAATTTGTTGGTGGGACTGGGGAGAATTGGTGGGGGAAGAGTTAGGCATAGGACATGGGTTATTGGGGGAGGATTGATGTACTGATTCGTGGTTGTTAAAAGTACGAATTTGGGGAATTTTCTTGGTGGCAGTCACGGTCTGTTTAGATGTTATCTGGGATTGGTGAGTTTGTCTGTCATGAGAGGGCGAGTCAAGTGTGGGGTTTGGAAGTTTTCTAGGGGTGTGGATTGTGTGGGGGTGGAAGGGAGCTACTGACGGAAAACTGTCACAAGGGGAATTTTGTTGGTTGTGGAATAGCTGAACATTTCTGGAGGCATGGGGAAAACATTGTTGGGTACATAGGTCGGCATTTTCTCTGGAAACATGTGTACATAAACATTTGATAGAATTATGGTTACATATATCAGAGTCTGTCCTGAAAACATGGGGGGGATTTATCCTGGACAGATTGGGGTGTGGGTGATTGACAGGTAATTTGTGGGGATCGGGTGAGTAGGTCAGTTTGGAGAGATTGTTGCGGAAGAGATTTGTCTCGGACAATAATGGAATTTGGTAGGATGGATGAAGGAGGCATTGATGGAGATTTTGGTTCTGGTGCTGGATTATGGGGCAGAGGTAGGTTGGTGAGCGGGGGTGTTACTGGAGGTTTATTCAAGAGAGGTTCGGGTAATGTTGGAGAGGGTGACAAGGGAGGGGGGGAATAGGAGGTAGGCGGAGCTATAGCATTCTTGGTTGATGCGGGTGTTTGAAGGGGTTCACCGAGGTTGGGCAGGTGGGGAGATGATGGTGGGGGGTGTGAGGTTGACAGTTTTGAGGGGGGGACAGGTGATGAATATGAGGAAGTGAGAGGCGTGACAGGTTGTTGAGCAGCATTTTTTAGGGGTGAATTTGAAAAAGAATTGGTTACTGTGGGGGTGACCATTTCTACGTGCTGTGGTTTGTTGGCAGGCATAGAAAAAGGATGGGGTTTATGGGGTAACACAATTGATGGAAGATGATCGTTGGTGGATGGCTGGGCAGGGGAAAATTTAGGGATGGTCAGAGAGGATAGAGGCAAGGAAGAGTGCACTGGGGTTGGACTTTCACTGGAAGTCATATTGGAAGGGTGCACGGAGTTTTCTTTAGGGGAATGGAGGGACTTATCAATGATAGTGTTCAGTGGAGGAATACATTTATTTTCTTGGATAGGGGCTGAAGGGGTGGATAGGGGATTCATCGAACCGAGTTGGCATTTTTCTCTGATGGAGAGCATATGTTCTTCGAATGAGCCGTACTGGTCGAGATGGGCGGTGATGTGGGGTGGGAGGATGTCTAATAATGCGGTGAATAAGAGTTCATTTTGTTGCTCGTCATCTTCAGAGCTATACGTGGTCCTCACGTATCTGTAGAGTTGTATGAGGGTCACATTTATATCCCCTTCATACTTGATCTCGTCGACTTTCTTTATTATTTCGGGGGCGACGAGGGAACCCAAAAGTGGCCCTAAGGTCCGGATCACGAGGGATCGAAACTGGTTCCAGGTAAACTCTGGCGTTACCTGTTTAACAATTTGGGAAACGGCTTTTCCCAACTGCATAATGTGCAATAATGCAACGGCGATTTTGTCGCGGTAATTTTGAAGTGCCACATCTAACACTGGCTTTACTATGTCTAAGTAAGTGGCGATATCATACGTGTTTACATCATACTTGGGAATGTGTGTGAGTGTCATAGCGAGCTGCCATTTTTGCGATGTTCCCATGTTTCTACTGTTCCAAACTTGCAGTGTAATGCAACCTTTTATCCGAATCAAGAACCACCGCTGCCGCCAATGTTATGCCCTGTTTTTCTACAGGTTTAACTTGGGTAATGTGAGTTCTAACTGACTGGGTATATAAGGCTGCATGCACAATACAAGGTATGAGGAATAGAGAACACAAAAGAAACACACGGTAACAAGACACACGATCACGTTTATTAATATACCACTGCTGAATACTCGTACAAGACAATATGATAGAAATGAACAACACTAGCATAAGTGGATCTGGATGGAGCCTAGTCTCCCACTTCCAACGTTCAGGTATTAATCTTCTGATCACTGGCTTATTTAATAGGTTTATATACTGGAGACCATCAATGTTACTTATAGATTCATATTCACTGTTAGATTTATCACTGGTAGCTCTGGTGCACAGGTAATAGTTCACAGACTAGATTAGACACGCGTATTTTAGAGCACGGGAATTCTAGTAACCTCAGGGGGGTACTGATCTAAGTTTTATATTCTTATGGCAGAAATACGTAGAACACAAATCAGTGGGCGAACGTTAGATATCACTAGGGTTTTACTCCTATGTAAGAATATCTGGATAAAGGTAATTACGAGAGTTAATGTCGCCTGTTAATTAATAAACACTGATACGCTTAGCACTTCCCAACTGGAATGGTTATATATGAATTACACTGGGCAAAGATATAGCCACTTCGTAGAAATATTAATAAGTGAATCTCTAAACAGCACTGTAACAATGTAGTACTGATAGAGTGAATCTTGGGTAGTATCTGATTGGTCTGGTCCTGGTTATCTTGCGTCCATGATGTTGGGGGCTAGCGACTGGTTCCGCGGCCGTCCAGGGTGTCCATATGTATGAAGTTCTCAAATACGTGGGTAGGTCCTTCTATCCAAATCTGCCACGGAGTCTGCCAGCTCTGGAACTCACTTCTCAGCAACTAGCAAGGATAGAGCTCAAGGCTAACTCTGGTGACCAACATGGGTTGGTGTCTATCTTTCAACTGATTTTACTGGGGGCTGGAGCTGGGTTTATAGGCTCGGTTTTGGGCCCTGTAGGCCATAGGGATCTCGAATCTTATGGACTTATTTGAGTTCTCAATAGATACGGGGACTAGGTAAGATGGTGATTACTGTTGTGGCACATGGCTATAGGAAGCCTTCATAATATGATATAACTGAGCCTTAGTAAGAGGTACTATTTTGGCTATACTGGAAGTATTTAGGGGAGAGAGACTGGATCTACTTTGCGAGGAGGATGGGGACAGCTGTGATAGGAGCGTCTCTCTTAGATTGTTCAATCTTCATTCTATGGTATAGCTGAGGTGCTAATTTAGTGATCAGAGTATGCAAGAAAGGTAAATGGTTTATTGTGAGTTAATAGAGGTTAGTAAAGGTGTTAGTCATGCATGGTTAGTTCATTGATAGGAAGAATTCCTGTGCTACCTGGCAATGACCCAGAAGTCAAAACAGGGGTCAAGTATACCTTCGCGGGGGTGGGGGTCTCCCTCCTCGGGAAAAAAACCGGGTAGCCAGGCGCTCTCTCTCTGGGATGGTCGTCCGGCGGCTGTGGCTAGGGGCTTACCATATCACCAGTGTTTGTAATAACCCTCTGTTTATGAGACAGATGTGGGTCTTCTTAATATCCAAACCGAAGGTGCCTTGGCTAGCTGGTTTTAATCGGTTGGTTGTTAATCGTATGGTTTGCTGGATGTGGTGGAGACTGGTTGCTAACTCTGCCACATTTATCTGGAAGTATGGCAATAGAAGTTAGTTACTGGTGAGGCGGCTAGCCTCGCACCGACGACCATTGGGTGCAGGGTTGTGAATAGGTTGTAAGAGAATAGATGGCATGCAAGGGGTTAGTAAAGTGTTACGATCCAGGTTCTCAAAGACACAGGGCTCTTCAACATTGGACTAGATAATGGCAAAATGCAACAACGGTAACACTAGATCCAACCCCTGCCTTAAACACTGGAAAACAAAACACCATTACCGCCCTGAGTCGTGCCTGGACAACGAGGTATCCTATGACTCGGTAACTGGTGTACACACACTAGGCTGACGCTCGATGAAACAGCCTATTCTCAAACAGTAAAAGATTACTCGATTAGGTTACACAAAGAAAAGATAGTTAACGTGATTAATTAACATTACGGTAGATACTCAAATAACTGGCACTCCTGTATTAAAGAAAGTGCAATGCTAGTCCTGCAACATCAACTGGAAACTTCTGAAATAAGTCTGATGCTGGGAAGATGTTCGTAAAGAATCTTAAACAATTATAATGCAGAATACGGGTCACAATAAATACTAGGACATATAGTAATAATAGGCAGGCGAATAATAAAGACTGCGCAAAAGTAGTAATGCTCGACAACTAAAGAAATGCTTTGTGACACAACGCAACAGCCTACTAGGGTTGTGCAACTCAACAACAACCTCGGCTCAAAAGTGCAGTGAATAATAATGTTGCATACATATAATAATGGGGGCTTATCTCTAACCAGTGTCTGCTCAGTTAATAAAGTCTAGCTGGGGTATCAAGGCAGGGCAACAATGGGTGAGCATGCGGCTCGTAGCCTAACGTTGTCCGAAGGTGGTATAATGAAGATTACGTTATATGACGGGGATGCTCTCTTGATAAATCCAGGTCTCTAGTACCTAGTTCTATCCTGGCGATCCCTCAGAAGTCAACACAAAGAGGCAGCACTGTGTTGTGAGGGATAGGCTATGGCCCTCTCACACCACAGCGCTGTGCTCGCAAAGTAAACCCACCCGAAGACAACTTAGGCTCCCACAGTACCTGTCGATGTCGTGCAGGGCTTAGCTAACACTGCACACATCGGAGACAACGACATAGTAACCCTACCCCTAGCCTAGCTTTAGATAACCAAGCAGAATCACTCAACACCTTGCCAGGGAGACATATACCGGTCTACAACCTTCCCGAGAGAGGACACATACGGAAAAGTCCGTCTCTCTAACCTCAATAAAGCATAATACCTCCTTAACCTAATACATGGAAATATCTGAGAGCTTCGCGTACAATACGACTGGTCGACGGTGAACGTCTATGCTGAAACCAGAAGGGATGTTGAGTTTAATAAAGATTAGAGAATGAGAAAGGAGAAGTCGAGAGAGAGAAATAGTATGCAAAGTGGCGAGTATGGGGGACAGAATTGCAAAGGATGTAGGCGATACGCGTGTCAGGCAAGCTCTGAGCTGGTAAAGAACACGAGGCCGCGATGGGAAGGGACTAGTTGACCACCCGGCCGCCAACGCCATCAGCGCCCAAGCGAGCCGCGTCATAGCTCACCCCGCTGCCAGGTGTACTCCCTCACCCTCTCTCGCTCGCCTCCCACACAAGCAACATTTATATAAAAGCGAATATAAAATACAAGGCGCGGTCACAGACCAAAACAAAGACCATTTCTAGACTGTCTGTGGCAACACGACACTAATTAAATAAAGCAGATCATTCTAGGACAACTGTAGCCCATCCCCCCATCCTGGCGAGCGCTAGCGAGCTGCAATGCCCCACGCAACCATTCTGCTAACGCTGGGAGGCGTCACAAAAGTTCTAATGTTGTTCTGGCCTATTAAGGGAAGGCAGGCTGGATAGGAGTATATAATTATATAAAAGGTTGGAGAGCGTTAGCAACGGACAAATCAAGGATCTTCGAGAGGTATGAGAGAGAGGCTAGGTCGGACAAGAGTCGAGAAGCGCGGGGTATTTTAACGAGAGGGGAGGAGTTCAGGGGGCTATAGGGAAATTTGACCCTAAGGTCTCTGGGCGTGGGGGTGGCATTAGGCTGCAGTTGATATTGGAGTTTGAAAAGGCAGTGAAAGTACGTTAGCCAAATGCTACCGGGGAATGCAACTATGGGGTGGTATGAGTCTGGAAAAGATAGAATTATGTGGACTGTGGGGCTGGGGGGGGAGAAGGAGGTGAACTGTAGGTGTGTGCTTGACTGTGGGTAAAGTGGGGAAAAACATGGTGTATTATTCTTCGTCAGTACGAGGGGTTATGGATACTATTAGTTGGCACGAGCTTTTGCATGTCTAGTTGTCCCTGGGAACTGCGTTTTCTATGAAATATATACCAAGCAAAGCGGCAGTTCGTAGGGGTACTTAGTTATTGTTTCGAGGTACTTATGACAAATACTGGTAACAAGGTTATCTATACAATCTCTGGTTGGGGTAAGAGGTGTGGGACACGAAGCAAATTGGCGTAGTGTGGACTGTGGATACGAAGGAGGTGAGTGGAAGACGTATAACAATTGTGGAAAAGTAAATGGAAAAGATGAACACAATGGCGGATAAAGATAATTAACCTAAGGATTGAATACATAGATTTATGGGGCGATTGTCTTCAGAAACTTAGTCTGGCAAGACAAGGTATTTTAGGGTATGTTGATATTAATACTTAACCTAAGGATGGAATACATAGATTTATGGGGGCGATTGGTCTTCAGAAACTGAGTCTGGCAAGACAAGGTATTTTAGGGTATGTTGATACTAATACTTAACCTAAGGATTGAATACATAGATTTATGGGGCGATTGTCTTCAGAAACTTAGTCTGGCAAGACAAGGTATTTTAGGGTATGTTGATATTAATACTTAACCTAAGGATTGAATACATAGATTTATAAGGGCGATTGGTCTTCAGAAACTGAGTCTGGCAAGACAAGGTATTTTAGGGTATGTTGGTATTAATACTTAACCTAAGGATTGAATACATAGATTTATGGGGGCGATTGGTCTTCAGAACTTAGTCTGGCAAGACAAGGTATGCGAGGGTATGTTGATATTTATATCTTAAACTTAGGGACAGAGCATGGGTGTATTAACTTAAAGGTGTATTTATTCGTCATCGTGTAGGTAGATTCGGGCGGGTAAGAGGTGTAGGACACAAAGTAAAATGGCGTAGTGTGGACTGTGGATACGAAGGAGGTAAGTGGAAGACGTATGACAATTGTGGAAAAGTAAATGGAAAAAGGTGAACACAATGGCGGATAAAGATAATTAACCTAAGGATTGAATACATCGATGAACGACGACATTATAGTCGTCGTCCTAATAAGGTGATGAAACCTGGTTGATCTGCACTTGGCACAATATGACACAAGGACAGTGCCACTATGTCGTATCAATACTGGTGGCAGTTAATATTATAGAGACACTTAGTTACTAGAGGAACAATGCAAGGGGGCGACTGAGCACGGGTTACATATATCTATACTCGTCATGGGAAATGATATACGAGGTCTAGGGACAGGCGTGGGTGTTTTAACTTCTAAGATATATAACATCTACTTCTCGGATGTAAGAACATACATAGATATATGGCTGTCTGATTTGTTGGCCTTGGCTCAACCTAGGGACAGGGCATGGGTGTTTTTAATATGAATGTATATTCCTGTTCATCATCATTGTAGATAGAAGTGTAGGACACGAGGGGGTAGTGTACGTGAGGTGTGGAAAATGGTCAGTTTAGAAGGGGTAGGTAGGTGCGGCCTGGAGCTGCTTAGCCCTGCGGGCTTGGGCCTGTCTGAATTGGCTGGCTGGGTCAGCTGGTCCTTTCGTTCTGTGGACCTTTCTTTCGGGTGTTTCTGTGTGGTGTTCGCTCGTGGCTTCTGTGGTGGGCTTCTCGTTCTGGGGCATTTTAAAACCTTAAAACAATATTAACTAGAGCTAAACTCCGTAACTCATCTGACTTTAAAGTAACAAAATGTGGCAATCCTCGATGCAAAATATGCTTAGAACTAATCGAAAGTCATGAATACAAATGTATTAATACTAATTATACTTTTAAAGTTAATGATAATATGAGTTGTAATACAATGAACTGCATATATGTCTTGTGCTGCAATGGCTGCAAGGAAATCTATATAGGGGAAACTTCAAATCTTAGACTTCGAGTGAACCTACATAGAGATCATGTAACACATAATAGAGGCCTTAATGTAAGCACTCATATTTCACAATGTGCCAAAAACATCTCTCCTAAATTTAATGTAATGCCGTTTTATAAAGTCAAATCAGACAACATTAATTTGCGAAAACCAAAGAAACCTATTTTATTGGAAAATTTAAACCAACACTTAATGCTGAACCATCAGTACACCTCCATTAGCAGTGTTCCAAATCTGCTCGTTAAGGGCTTCATATATTATATATATATTAGAGATGGACCGAATATTCGTTTCGTATTCGTATGTCCGAATATTCGCTATGTTTTTCAATATTCGTATTCGTATTCGTATTCGCATTTCCATTCATAGCTATTCGCAAATATGCGAATATGTTCACGAAACCAATATAATATATACAAAAAAAAAAATATTAAATTTTAAAGTTAACACAAACGAATAAATAACAGTGTAGATGTGCGTTGGGGCCGCTAAAGTGGAATGAAGGAGGACTGAGCAGTGTTGCTACTTAACTGTATTTAACCCGTACAGCCCCAGCGACGCGCCTGACGCGTCGGCGATGTATGTAACGCACAGCCCCAGAGACGCGCCTGGCGTGTCACCCTAATTGCGCCGACCGTAACCTCAGGTGTAGCCACTCAAGAGGGCTCAGATTTGTATTGGAACTGTGTACGTATCCCACGCAACCATGCCGATGGTTGAAAACTCTCAAAGTCCACGTGCGTGCGCGTGAGCGTGGAATAACCTGGTTTTTTGGGGTAATTGCCTTCAATTTTTTACTCTTGTAAAATACGTTTTCGGGGGCTCTGTACCACCATTCTTTAAGCTTTTTGAGCGGTTTTTCGTGGTTTTTCCTTCATTCCTAACCCATTCGCTATTGTTTCTGGAATAAAACCATTTTTTGAAAACCGGCCGGGTTCTGGTGAACAAACATTACAAAACTAGCCGGGGCTGGACGGGTTAATAGTACCAGATCAAACTAGTGAAAAGTACCAAATTATTCTAAAGTGGAATCACTGCCCGGTAAACGAACGTGTGCTGGACGCCTGGACCTGGACATTTGAACCGTCGCAATATTGCCATTTCAGACATATCCAATGTAATAGCATGTCACTAAAATATATTACATCATAATTATTTCCTCACTGATTTCGTATTTTATTGGAAAATGTATAAAATGTACTTGAGAGAGTCAAATGTACCAAATCTGGTACTTTAGTACCAACAAAGCGGCAACATTGGGACTGAGGACTGGAAACATAGAACATTGAATGGATTTAATTTTAATTATTCAATTTTCTATGGCTGAACTCTTACAATATATTAAACATTAATTCATATAGTTCATTTATGATATTTAAGAAATTACACATTCACATCGTCATTAACTTCTGGTAATTAATTTCATAGTAATTTAATTAACGTTTGTTGGTGACATCAACATAATTACCAGTTCTTGAAGGATGAAATAAGGATTGAAATACTCGCTATTCGTATTCGTATTCGCAAATTTTACAAAATATTCGTATTCGTATTCGCAAATAGTGAAAATTGATATTCGTTCCATCTCTAATATATATATATATTATCTTTGGTTCGTATGTAACACACTGTGTATGGGTGCCAACATATTCAGGTAATATTCTGTGAAGGTATTACTAGATTTAATTCAGCAAAGGTTTCTAAATAGTTTAAAGACCAGCATGACGTTTTTCATTATTCCTATACTGTTATTATATGTGAGTAAAATATTTTACCATTTGTGGTATATCCTCAACAACCCTCAGGCTCACCTGAGGGTAGCGGAAACAATTATTCTGTCAATAATCCAAGAACCAATAGAGGTCTTTATTATATTATCAATGTTTTCTTAGACGATATGTAGCCCTACATTGTATGAATAACTTACTCAAACTAAATAACTTGTACATAATAGTCGTATATAATAAAGACGACTTTTATGGAAATGAACACGGAAATCTCCAGAGAGTCTACTGCACCACACTAAGCAGTTTCCTTTCACACCTAACCAATATCATCCATAATTACGTTTGACACTTTCCATCATTTCTTAACTGATTAAAGTACTAGGCTATCTATTCCACATTATTCACAACCCTATTTCCAAAGCAAAAACAGAAGTTATGTAGTTAGAAACCATTTGTAAGGGCTATTTCGCAATCATTCAGCTTTTATACTGTACTGTCGCCTGAGTTATGCTCTCAGCTCTCTTAAACACCTCTATCATATCTACTCTACATTATCGTCTTTCTAATGAATGTAAGCCGAGGGTTTTAACCTCTTATCATACGATGAATATAAAATATTGTGGATAATTTTTGTCATAATACGTTGGATTACCTCTAGAAGGTTTACCTACATTCTCTAATAAGGGCACCATATATGAACGGCACAATCCGTAATTATGAGGGCTCACTAAGTAACATTTCAAGATAACGTCAGCAGTTCTGTTACTCACATTCCGAAAGATGTATCCGATAATCCTGTTTGCCTTGTTTTCTAGGCTTCAGATCATTGCTAAGAAACATAAGAACATAAGAAAATGGGAGTCTGCAGAAAGCCGATTGGCCACACAAGGCAGATTAGGTTAAAAAATGTATAAGGACAGACAAAAGAAATTATGAAATCAGGATAGCCAATGACTCAAAAAATAACCCTAAGGCTTTTTACCAGCTATATAAATCTAAAGTTAGAGATAAAATAGGCCCCCTTAAAACTTCGATAGGAGAAATGACAGAAAATGATTTAGAAATGTGCAGTACATTAAATAGTCAGTTTCTATCCGTTTTCACTAATGAAAATTTGGCACAGATTCCAGAAGTCCGTAAGGTATATAGCGATAGTATAGAAAATAGGTTAAGTACTGTTACTATAAGTAGAAATGATGTGCTTAAGGAAATTGACAGACTGAAACCTCAGAAATCACCTGGTCCCGATGAGGTATATGCCAGAGTATTAAAAGAATGCAGAGATGAGTTAAGTTACCCATTAACATTTCTTTTTAACAATTCATTAGAAACAGGTATAGTTCCAGAAGCTTGGAAGCTTGCAAATGTAGTTCCGATTTTCAAAGAAGGTGATAAATCAATAGCATCCAATTACCGTCCCATTAGTCTCACTTCAATCATAGGAAAGCTACTAGAGTCAATTATTGCTAGGAAAAAGAGAAACCACTTAGAAACATTTAACTTAATCAATTCTTCTCAGCATGGATTCACTCAGGGACGTTCTTGCCTTACTAATTTGCTTAGTTTTTTCTCAGAGGTATATGAAGCAGTAGATAATGACAAGGCATACGATATTATATATTTAGATTTCAGTAAAGCTTTCGACAGAGTCCCTCATGAGAGATTGATGAGAAAGGTTGAGGCACATGGAATAGGTGGGGCGTTGTTGGGATGGATTAGGTCATGGCTAATTGGTAGGAAACAGAGAGTCAGCATAAATGGTACCAAGTCAGAGTGGGGAGCAGTCAAAAGTGGTGTCCCCCAGGGATCGGTATTAGGTCCCCTGTTGTTTCTTATATACATAAATGACCTAGATTTAGGTATAACTAGTAGGATAAGTAAATTCGCAGACGATACTAAAATGGGGAGATCAATTGATTCAGATAGCGATATAGAGTGCTTCCAAAGGGATCTAGATACCTTACATGAATGGTCAGTAAATTGGCAGATGAAGTTTAACATTGACAAATGCAAGGTATTAAAGATAGGGAAGATGCAAACAAATGTTAAATATAAACTAGCTAATTTAGAATTAGAAAATTCAGACTGCGAGAAAGATCTAGGTGTGTTTGTTAGCAATGATTTGAAGCCTAGAAAACAGTGTATAGGCGTTCGTAATAAGGCAAACAGGATTCTCGGGTTCATCTCTAGGAGTGTGAGTAACAGAACTGCTGATGTTATCTTAAAACTTTACTTGTCATTAGTGAGACCCCATATGGATTATGCTGTCCAATTGTGGTGTCCTTATTACAGAATGGACCTTGATTCAATGGAGAGAGTACAGCGTAGAATGACAAAAATGATCCATAATATTAGAAATCTTCCGTATGAAGAAAGGTTGAAGAAATTAGGTTTACATTCGTTAGAGAGACGCAGAGTTAGAGGGGATATGATAGAGGTGTTCAAGTGGGTTAGTGGGATTAACAAAGGGGACATGACAAATGTACTAAAGCTCAGTGATAGCGAAAGAACTCGTACCAATGGTTTCAAATTAGATAAATTTCGTTTCAGAAAAGATATAGGCAAATATTGGTTTGGTAACAGAGTTGTAGATGGGTGGAATGGACTACCAAGTGCTATAGTGGGATCTAAAACTGTAGGGAGCTTTAAGATAAAATTGGATAAGCATATGGACGAGAAGGGTTGGGTGTGAAGGGGGATCAGCCGGGTTGGGCCAATCAGCGCTCTGCAGACCCCCATAATCCTGCGTTAATCTCTAACCGTTTTGGTAAGATGATCCTCAGGGTATTAGAGTGTTGAGCCTATAATTGGGCTTTGTAATTGAATTGGGGTTGTGTGGGACAGGGATCTGCCTTGCTTAGGCCAATCGGCTTTCTGCAGACTCCCATTTTCTTATGTTCTTATGTTATCCCTCTCACACCCAACCCTAATTATAAGGCCTAATTATAGGCCCAACTCACTAACACCACGAGGACCGATCTCACCTTCACGGTCAGAGGTCAACATAAGCAAAGAAAACGGGGGTCTGCAGAGTGTCGATTGGTTCACACCCGGCAGATCCCCTTCATACCCAACCCATCTTGTCCATATGCCTATCTAATTTTATCTTAATGCTCTCTATCGTCCCACTATAGCACTTGGTAGCCTATTCCACCTATCTACAACTACGTTACCAAACCAATATTTGCTTATATTTTTTTTCTGAATTGAAATGTGTCTAATTTGAAACCATTTGATCGAGTTCTTTCGCAATCACTGAACTTTAGTACATCTTTCATGTCCCCTTTATTAATCTCACTAACCAACTTGAACACCTCTATCATATCCCCTCTAATTCTGCGTCTCGCTAACGAATGTAAGCCTAATTTCTTCAACCTTTCTTCATATGGAAGATTTCTAATATTATGGATAATTGTTGTCATTCTACGTTGTACTCTCTCCAAAAAACCTATGTCCATTCTGTAATAGGGACACCAAAATTGGACAGCGTAATCCATATGTGGTCTTACTAACGCTAGTTTTATTTTATAATTACGTCTGCTGTTCTATTATTCACACTTCTAGATATAAATCCGAGAACTCTAATTGCCTTATTTCGAGCACTAATGTATTGATTTCTAGGTTTCAAATCACAGTTGACGATGACTACCAAATAGTTTTCATTATCTGAGTTTCTTATATTCACATACATCCTGCATTGTCTATCGATTTCCCATATTGTACTACACTGCATTTATCTACATTGAACTTCATCTGCCAATTAACTGCCCATTCGTGTAGTGTATCTAGATCTCTTTGGAGAGCAAATCTCTTTCAGTTTGTATAATCCGTAGTAGATATGATTATATATATATACATAAAATAACCAATGCATATTGAAATGACGGGTCTGAAGACAAGCCCTGCAGGAAACAGATGCAGGATAGCCAGTCTACAACTTAAAAACCCCAAGAGGACTGGAGAACGAAGAGAGAGGAAAAGAAGAATAGCAGAGCCACCCCTTCTAAGCACCACAATCATGGGAAACCTTCCTCAACAAATACAGGAGTTACCCCTATTTTCTCTGTGCTCTAAGACATCAACCACCAGCCACAAGTATGGGAAATTCCATAAGTATGGGAAATTCTATCAGCCAATCCCCTCCCGGCTTTCAAATCAGGCCAACCAACCACAGCACAGCATTTCCTCTCTGCCCAGATCTACAATATGACGAGAGGATGCTTATGCAAGTTGCACATCAACGCCCCGTGTCCTACAGGAATAAATGGACGTGAACAAGAGCAGTTATGACAGATACACATATGCAAGAACCTCCCTATAACTATGACTACCAAGTGAGGTTTAAACACATTCACCTCAGATCTCGAATAATGGTCTCCACATATTTAGGGAGATTTCTCTATTAATAAGTTAGTTAAACCATATGTAAGTGTTAATTATAATACCTATGAGGTAAGCCATCATGTAAATACTAAACCGCAATGCCTAGACTAAGTAATGTACCTCACAACTTCATAACAACGAATTCCCCATACCCCTATGATTTCGAGCCCTTGTAAACGAGAGTCAAGAATAAAGCCGCATATTACCTATAGGAAATTATAGAGGAGTATGTAAACCTCAACTGTGGTACTATTCTACACCTGAACAAGGAACAGAATAGCTAATCATATTAGTGGCTTTGTACCAGCCTGCCCCTACCCTGCCCGGAGAGTGTATTTGCCTGAAGTACCCCCTGAAGTCCTGCCCGAGTGACGCCCTACACCCCTGAAGTCTGGAACCTGAAGTACTGCTCGAGTGACGCCCTACACCCCTGAAGTGCTGCTCCATGGACCTACGATCTACGTCGGCCAGACTCGTACTCTCTCTTTGCCCTCCAACCTTACCCTAAGTGTCCCTGTATATCTTACGTTGTGCTATTGTTGTCGAGGTATAGGTAAAATATGTGAATCGTGTTGTGATAATTTATTCTGAGATCTGTGTCTAAGATCCTTGATTGCGTACTGTGTTAATTCTTCTGAACCTGATATAAAGTCCTTGCTAGATCTGTGTGTAAGTCCTAGCTCTTTTACTTAATGTATCTTGTATAGAACGTCCTACGCATGTTATATAATTGTACTCATTAATTCACCTCGCCACGCGTTCACAGATTTTCCTAATATATGTATTCTGTTATGTATGTTGTGAGTTGAGGTCGAAGTGTATTTCGTGATCTAATTCCCCTTCTTAATACGTAATCATTACCTAGAACCTACGCCCATTTTCATAACTAATTTATCTCAGTTGATTCTAATATAAGTATATTAATTTTCATAAACTTATTTCTTTCCCGAGCTCCCCAAACCCACGTTCGATTATATAATCGCCTTTGTAATTATTTTATGAATTAGTATTGACTTTCATTTGATTACTGTTGTAAGTAATTTTGAGTCTTCATGCCTAGGAGTTCTAGCATTGCATAGATTCTATTACTTAATTATCCATCATCAACCATATGCATAGTATTCCAGTGTATGTTTATTAAAGACACTGTTAACTCGTTCAGACCTCTTAGTGATACTGAAATAAGTATTTCTTTAGCACAACTTCGTCGTGTGCGTTCATGTTCTTTTATAATTAATATTGTATTAATTATCACTTTACGCTATTAAATCTTAAGCGTTTCCAGAGCATTCGTTGACTAAATTCGATTAGTTGATTATAATTTGTTCTCCACTACAATTAGTAGATATTCTTCTATAGTTAATTCATAATTGTACGCTAAACTCTACATCTAAATTCCTCAGCTCGTTTCGTTATTATTACATACGATCGTTGACGTGAATATAAGATTCCCATCATAAATTACATAAGAACATAAGAACATAAGAACATAAGAAAATGGGAGTCTGCAGAAAGCCGATTGGCCTAAGCAAGGCAGATCCCTGTCCCACACAACCCCAATTCAATTACAAAGCCCAATTATAGGCTCAACACTCTAATACCCTGAGGATCATCTTACCAAAACGGTTAGAGATTAACGCAGGATTATGGGGGTCTGCAGAGCGCTGATTGACCCAACCCGGCTGATCCCCCTTCACACCCAACCCTTCTCGTCCATATGCTTATCCAATTTTATCTTAAAGCTCCCTACCGTTTTAGATCCCACTATAGCACTTGGTAGTCCATTCCACCCATCTACAACTCTGTTACCAAACCAATATTTGCCTACATCTTTTCTGAAACGAATCTAATTTGAAACCATTGGTACGAGTTCTTTCGCTATCACTGAGCTTTAGTACATTTGTCATGTCCCCTTTGTTAATCCCACTAACCCCCTTGAACACCTCTATCATATCCCGTCTAACTCTGCGTCTCTCTAACGAATGTAAACCTAATTTCTTCAACCTTTCTTCATACGGAAGATTTCTAATATTATGGATCATTTTTGTCATTCTACGCTGTACTCTCTCCAATGAATCTATGTCCATTCTGTAATAAGGACACCAAAATTGGACAGCATAATCCATATGGGGTCTCACTAATGACAAGTAAAGTTTTAAGATAACATCAGCAGTTCTGTTACTCACACTCCTAGAGATGAACCCGAGAATCCTGTTTGCCTTATTACAAACGCTTATACACTGTTTTCTAGGCTTCAAATCATTGCTAACAAACACACCTAGATCTTTCTCGCAGTCTGAATTTTCTAATTCTAAATTAGCTAGTTTATATTTAACATTTGTTTGCATCTTCCCTATCTTTAATACCTTGCATTTGTCAATGTTAAACTTCATCTGCCAATTTACTGACCATTCATGTAAGGTATCTAGATCCCTTTGGAGGCACTCTGTATCGCTATCTAAATCAATTGATCTCCCCATTTTAGTATCGTCTGCGAATTTACTTATCCTACTAGTTATACCTAAATCTAGGTCATTTATGTATATAAGAAACAACAGGGGACCTAATACCGATCCCTGGGGACACCACTTTTGACTGCTCCCCACTCTGACTTGGTACCATTTATGCTGACTCTCTGTTTCCTACCAATTAGCCATGACCTAATCCATCCCAACAACGATCCTCCTATTCCATGTGCCCCAACCTTTCTCATCAATCTCTCATGAGGGACTCTGTCGAAAGCTTTACTGAAATCTAAATAAATAATATCATATGACTTGTCACTATCTACTGTTTCATATACCTCTGAAAAAAAGCTAAGCAAATTAGTAAGGCAAGAACGTCCCTGAGTGAATCCATGCTGAGAAGAATTTATTAAGTTAAATTTTTCTAAGTGGCTTCTAATTTTCCTAGCAATAATAGACTCTAGCAACTTTCCTATGATTGATGTGAGACTAATGGGACGGTAATTGGATGCTATCGATTTATCACCTTTTTTGAAGATCGGAACTACATTTGCAAGCTTCCAAGCTTCTGGAACTAAACCTGTTTCTAATGACTTGTTAAATAAAAATGCTAATGGCTACTTAACTCATCTCTGCAATCTTTTAATACTCTAGCATATACCTCGTCAGGACCAGGCATTTTTTGAGGTTTCAGTCTGTCAATTTCCTTAAGCACATCATTTCTACTTATACTAACTGTACTTAACATATTTTCTATACTATCACTATATACCATATTGACTTCTGGAATCTGTGCCAAATTTTCATTAGTGAAAACGGAAAGAAACTGACTATTTAATGTACTGCACATTTCTAAATCATTTTCTGTTATTTCTCCTATTGAAGTTTTTAGGGGGCCTATTACATCTCTAACTTTAGATTTATATAGTTGGTAAAAAGCTTTAGGGTTATTTTTTGAGTCACTGGCTATCCTTATTTCATAATTTCTTTTTGCTTTCCTGATTTCCTTTTTGACCTGTCTTGATAGAGTCTGATAGTATATATGTAGATGATTTTCGCCTTTCTTTATTTTTCTATATATTCCTTTCTTTTCTCCTATAAGATCTATTAGCTTATTAGTCATCCATTTTGGTTGGTTCTGCGTCGATCTAAATCTTCTTTTAGGGATATATTTATTTTGAGCGTTGTGGAGTGAAGCAATAAACTGGTTATATGTAGGTGGCAAGTTTAACTCTGGCATATCCTGACTTAATTGCTTAACAATAGGGTCCACCCTTTGCCTCTTCTTAGCCTACCATAATCGGCTTTTCTGAAATCTGGGATAAGTGTCGTATTCTCTCTTGAACATAATTCAAGTTACGACTATATTAATTTGAGCAAATAATTAATTCATATTCTGCCACCAATTTCATGAGAATATTATTGAAACTAAGTTCATAGTTGCACTAACTTAAATCTTATTTCCCAACACTGCAGTCCAGCTTCATGACCTGACCCCCCTGTTAATGAGAAAGGTTTCCAGGCTTGACTGGAACTGCCTGAGGGTTTTCCTGATTTAGCTGCTAAAGAGACTGGCCAGGGCAAGGTCGACAGGGGCGCATTGGGGGAGACTCCATACCCATGCCAGCAAGGAGTCTCCCCCAACGCGCCCCTGTCGACCTTGCCCTGGCCAGTCTCTTTAGCAGCTAAATCAGGAAAACCCTCAGGCAGTTCCAGTCAAGCCTGGAAACCTTTCTCTCTGACTAAAATTTACTTCAACCCAACTTATTCTTCCCCTATCCCCACTTCCCTCTAACCCCCTTTCACTACTATTTTTGATTGATTGATGAGAAAGGTCACCTTAGTATATGCGTCTACCTGGACAGCGTGCACCCACTATCGTGTGACTCACCCAGCCTACCTGTGTGTTTATTTATATTCTCAACTCACCCCATATCTCTTACACTGAGATTGACTCTAAATATCTTTGTTGCTGATTACTCACAGAACACATTCGACTCACATCGATATTATTATTAAGGGTTGATATTCCTATTTACGTGTATTTATTTAGTTGCTATTTATTACCTTCTTATTACCCACATTTGTTTCATGATTTAATCTCATTGATTATATAAGTTACTATGCGCTCCATTCTTTGCCTATTATTGTTAATACTGATACAAGTAATATCTCATCCCGGATTACGAATCTATGTTCGTGAGCTCGAGATAGAGATGATCATGTTAAGAAGGTCTATGAGCATCCTCAAGCTAGACGTTACTTATAATAAACCTATTTGTGAATTACTTGTGTGTTGTTATTAAGTTCTGTATTACCTAATTGAATACCTCAATTGTGCTATTAAGAACGTGTTAGGTGTGACCCTGTTGAGCTATATTATGGTCTATAAGTCCATATCTGGATTTTAGTGGAGACTATATCACGAATTGTAAATATTACAACCCGACATAACAAATATGGTTCATGAATATACATATACATATATATCCCTTCCCCAGGTTTTGCACTAGGCCATCAGGGTTGCCATCGGGGCTGCGATATATCCACTACACCATGAGGTGGTAAAACCCACAAAATGCGTTATGAATGGGAAAATATTGTATCCGAGACGTCAACCCTGATGTTCAACATATACTATACATATAATGTATAAAGGCTTTACAAAGTCACCATTAAAAACAACAACAATGTAGAAATATTGTATCCGAGATGTCAACCCTGATGTTCAACATATACTATACATATAATGTATAAAGGCTTTACAAAGTCACCATTAAAAACAACAACAATGTAGAAATTCCCGGCGCGACCGAAGCCGCTCCAAGGACCCGTGCCCCCGGGGAGGGGGCAGGGGATGGTTGTGACGGTTTGGCTCCCGAAACTGCTCCCCGCGGCCGGCATCCGGTTTTCCTCCACTGGTCGTTGATTTTGTCTACGGCCGTGGAGGGTCGGCAGCCATCCGCGGTTGGCAGCGTCGGGAGGTGGCCCCACGGCGTAGACGCCGCCACATCAGGACCTCGGGGCTGTTCGGCCAGGCAGCAACAACAACAACAACAATGTAGATTATGTATAAAGAAAAACACTGGACAATTATGTAAACGCTATGCCCGCTATGGCTGTCGCCCTACAGTACAACTTTTGAACAAAATAAAAAATAAAAAATAAATATAGGACTAGATAGAAAAATTTAAAGCGTCCTAAGGTTGTTATGAATTATAAAAAAAAAAAATGAAAAATATAATAATAAAATGCAAAAAGTTTGACATTGGAGAAAACTATTTATTACAATAGGTCTGGGTGTCAGGTCGGCATCCTCTATGAGGATTAGTGACCTCTGCCCCAAACCATTCACCCGCCCTCCTATACAAGGCTCCTATGCACACCTGTAGATCTAGAAGAACAGGTACAGGGAGATATTTCAACACTAACCCTCATGATAAATTCTAACTAGTACGTTCCTTAGCTTTAGTTAAAACTATTATGCGTATTTATGAACACTGACTCTACTGATCTGCGCTTTTTGAAGTCCCCATATATTATAAATACTTTACTGGCTCCCCAGTATAGAATTGTACAGAGTTTGATCTCTCTCTCTCTCTCTCTCTCTCTCTCTCTCTGAGAGAGAGAGATATTACAGTTGAACACATGGATTTGTATCCAATCAGTGACTTTAGGTATGGAAAGGAAAACAGTATGATTATATTAGGGGTGTAGTTCCTTATAAAGTAGTTAATTCATATGACCAAGTAGCGGGTTTGTTACACATTAGTCGTGTAAATCAATCATAATATTATTCCTTCCATATACAGTATAGCACAATGAGTGGATAGTTTTTTTGTGGACAACTACACATACCTGACCACGGTCGCCTAATTAAATATGACCTTGACCTGACCCTTCCGGGAAATATCATATATTCACAGATAGGCTCACTAACAATTACTAGAGTATTGCCTCAATGGTCTTATGTAGCTTGTGGGACTTTGACATAGGCCTCCAGTTATTACTAGAGTATTGCCTCAATGGTCTTATGTAGCTTGTGGGACTTTGACATAGGCCTCCAGTTATTACTAGAGTATTGCCTCAATGGTCTTATGTAGCTTGTGGGACTTTGACATAGGCCTCCAGTTATTACTAGAGTATTGCCTCAATGGTCTTATGTAGCTTGTGGGACTTTGACATAGGCCTCCAGTTATTACTAGAGTATTTTTTTTTTTTTTTTTTTTTTTTTAAGAGACAATGAACGGAGGAAGGAAAAACACAGATAAAACAAAAAGGTCCATGTGCCTAAAGGCATCCTCCATTCATAAAATGTTTGTAACAACTGGATTTAAACATTTGTTGATTGTAAGTTTGTGGAAAGCAATTCGAGGGAAGTGAATTCCAAAGAGTAGTAGCTCTGGGGATAAATGAATTCTGATAAGCAGAAGTTCTGCATTGTGGAGGAGAAAGTGTAAATTCATGGGCGCTCTCAGCTGCCCTAGTTCTACGGGGAAAGATGTGGAGAGGCGGCACAATTGAAGCAAGTTCCTCGGAACAATTGCTGTGAAAATATCTGTAGAATAATGCAAGGGATGCAACGTTTCTTCGTATGGCTAATGTAGGAAGGTCCTGTGTGATTGCAGGGTTATTGATTAATCTAATAGCTTTATTTTGAATTTTGTCCAACTGCCTCAATGCAACCACTCCACTTCCACCCCACAGAGGTGAACAGTAATCCATCTGAGAGCGCACATCACTTTTATATATTACGGCCAACTGCTCGTCAGTGAAGAATTCTCGAACTCTGTACAGGAGTCCCAGTTTTTTAGAGGCATTCTTAGCAATGCTTCTAACATAATGTGTCCAGCTCAAGTTAGTAGTTAATGTTACACCGAGAATGTCAATACTAGGGGAAGTGGGAATATTTACATCATTAAAAAATATATGGGAGTCAGTGAGATTCTGTCGGTTAGAAAATTGAATGTACTTGGTTTTCTGTGCATTAAAGGAAACTAGATTCTCTTGTCCCCATTCATTAATTCTAGAAAGGTCCTGGTTCAGAGAAATTGCAGTGTTTATTTTTGAATTTATAAGATCGGGTTGGGTGAAAGAATTGGTAAATGTGAAGGAACTGTGGAGTGTTGAGTCATCTGCGTAGGAATGTATTGGATTATGAGTGGTAGATATGAGATCATTGATATGAATGAGGAACAGAGTTGGGGCCAAAACTGATCCCTGGGGAACACCAGCATTTATTGAGTGAAATTGAGAATAAAGGCCATCTACCATTACACGTATTTTTCTGTTATGAAGATAAGAAGAAATTAGTGGAACTAATGATGCAAGGCCGTAGTGTGACATCTTCGACAATAAGGATTGATGCCAGACTCTATCAAATGCCTTTGATATATCCAGTGCTATTGTATGTGTTTCACCATGTTGGTCTGTAGCTTGGTTGATTTGATGCGTAAGAAGGCAAAGAATGTCTGCAGTTGATCGACATCGTCTAAAACCATATTGCCTATCACTGATTAATTTATTATTCTCCAGATGCTTAATTATGTGATTATTTAATATAATTTCAAAAACTTTGCCAAGAGTGGAAGTTATAGCTATTGGTCTGTAGTTTGATGGATCTGAAGAGGCACCTTTTTTAGGAACTGGATGGATGTTTGCTTCTTTCCAGGGTACTGGGAAGCATGAGGTATGAGTACACAGACGGAAAATGTTTGCCAATACAGGAGCGAGCACCAAGGAGCAATTCTTAAGTACTATTGGAGGAATTTCATCTGGACCAGGAGCCTTATCTACTGAGAGATTCTGCAAAATAGTTTTGACATGGCTGGTGTGGATCTTAAGTGAGGGAATTTCAGGTGAATTAAAATTAAGTACAGGGACATCTTGATTTATTTCATCTAAGGTTGAGTTGGTGGAGAAAATATCTGCAAGAAGGTTAGCTTTACCTCGTGGGTCACTTACAAGATTGCCAGTCGGAGATTTTAATGGTGGAATGGATGAAGCAGTAGTGAAGTTGGATTTGAAGGAGTTAAGAGTAGACCAAAATATTTTGTTATCATTTGGATTATTTAGAAGTTTATTTGCCTGCTTATGGAGAAAGTTTGATTTAGTTAGGTTTAATACAGTTTTGGCATGATTTCTGATGTTTCTAAAGTAATTAAAGGCTTCATGTGTTTTTGATCTTGTGTATGCATTGTAGGCTATTGCTTTTTGTTCAGTTACTCTAGCACAATTATGGTCAAACCATTTAGGTGAATTAGATCTTTTACTGTACTTTTGATGAGGAATAAAAGTTTCCATTCCAATTTTTACAAAATCTTGTATGTGGCTCAAGGTGGAGTGTGCATCATTAGAAAAGAAAGAGGTCCAGGGAATATCAATAAAGAAACCTTGAAGACCCTCCCAGTCTGCCCTATCGTAATGCCATTTAGTCACCAAAACAGGTTCAGAGTGGGAAGGTGTGGTAGGTGATACACAGGTGGCCTGTATCAGACAGTGATCAGAAGATCCAAGTGGGGACCTCACTGTAACATCATAATTTTCTGAATTGGTTGTTAAAAATAAGTCCAGTAGGTGGGAATTATGATTAGGATTATCTGGTACACGGGTGGGTTGGTTGACTAGTTGAATGAGATTAAATGAGTCTGCAAATAGCTCACATTCAAGACCAGCATCATCAGTCCTGGCTGAATGAGTGAGCCATTCAACATTATGGACATTAAAATCACCCAACACAGTGATTTCAGAAGAAGCATTTAAGTTGGACCATTGCCTCAATGGTCTTATGTAGCTTGTGGGACTTTGACATAGGCCTCCAGTTATTACTAGAGTATTGCCTCAATGGTCTTATGTAGCTTGTGGGACTTTGACATAGGCCTCCAGTTATTACTAGAGTATCAGTGTGCAGAAAATGAAGAACTTTATTTGGAAAAGTTAGGGGAGCTTGGTGGCCTAATTTCTGAATTAGAGATAACGTGTTACTCAGTGGTAGGTGATTGGAATGCTACCCCTCACGAGTTGGGTGGTTCCATGTTTGCTAAACATATGTTAAGGTTTTGTGAGGAGCAAGGTTTAATTTTGTCCTCCAAAAACCTGCTTCCAGAAAATAGCTATACATATGTTAGTGAAGCATGGGAGACCAGGTCGTGGCTTGATCATGCAATCTGTAGCTCTGACTTTCATGACTCTATCTCAGAAATGGCCATAAGATACGACATTACGGATGACGACCACATACCTATAGAATTAACAATCCAAATTAATAAAGCACCGGAAATAACAGAAACTAGCAATAGCATCAAGGCAAAAGTTCCATGGAATGTAATCTCAAATGAAGAGTGCCAAATGTACTGTGATAAAACCAAGGACTTATTAAATAGGGTGCAATATGATGGTAATGGTGTAGCACAATGCAGGGATCCAAAATGTAGTGATGCACAACACAGAAAGGACATTATTAAATTTTACAATAGTATAATAGATTCTTTATCAAAAGCGGGGGAAAGTATTTTTAATAGCCGTAAATATAAGTCCTCATTCAATAAGCCAGGTTGGCAAGACTATGTGGCTGACCTGTATCAGGCCTCCAGAGATGCTAGGTCTCATTGGCTTGAAGTAGGTCAGCCTAGACAGGGGCCTATATTTGAACTTCACAAAAGAGCAAAGGCTAGGACCAAATATGCCATTAGATTTATTAAGCAAAATGAAAACCAATTAAGGAAGGAAGCCCTTGCAAAGAGTCTGGCAGAAAAGGATACTAACTGTTTTTGGAAGGACATCAGATCCATGCAAAATTGTAACACACCATTACCTGTCAGTGTTGAGGGGGTTACGGGTGAAGAGAACATTGCTGACTTATGGAAAACTCATTTTAAGGAATACTTAACAGTGTAAACCAAAGGTCTACTAATGGTGCAATTCAATATGTGAAAGATAGTAATTATGCAGACATTAAAGTGACTGAAAGTGATCTTGAGAATGCCATAAGAAAACTTAACCTAAATAAAGCTTGTGGGCTGGATGGTATATATGCAGAACATCTTAAATATGCAGATAAGTTGTTAATAGATAAACTTAGTTCTTGCATCACCAGTCTATTTACGCATGGTGTCCTGCCGGAGTCTATGATATCCGTAATACTTGTTCCTGTCATTAAAGATAAATCAGGTAAAATTACAGCAAAAGACAACTACCGCCCAGTAGCACTTGCTAGTGTGGTGAGTAAGGTAGTTGAAATGATAATGCTAGAAAGAATGTCTGCATATATTGTCACCAGCAGCAATCAGTTTGGCTTTAAGAAAAATCACGGCACAGACCAATGCATATATGTGCTGAAAGAAGTGATTGATACATACAACAAACTAAATAGCTCAATTTTCTCTTGTTTTCTTGATGCAAGTAAGGCTTTTGATAGGGTGTGTCACAAAACCTTATTTGAAAAATTAGTTAACAGGGGAGTGCCTAGCTATATTGTTAGGATACTTATTTTCTGGTATGCTAATCAAAAAATGTGTGTAAGATGGGGCAACATCCTGTCAGGCTCTTTCGCCGTAACCAATGGTGTTAGGCAGGGGGGGATATTGTCTCCGTATCTTTTCAACGTCTACATGGATGATCTTAGTCTGGAGCTGAACAAGACTCGCACTGGGTGCTGTATTGGCAGCACCATTGTAAATCATCTCATGTATGCTGATGACCTAGCCTTAATCGCGCCCTCTGGAGCAGGACTGGATAAATTATTAAGAGTATGTGAAAAATTTGGAATCGAACATTCAGTCAAATTTAATCCTATAAAGAGCAATATCATAATATTTAAATCTAACCTTCTATTGAAATCAAAGCTACCTAAATTCCATTTGTATGAAGAAATTATAGAAGAAGTAAGTAAAGTAAAGTATCTAGGACACTATATTTCATGTGATCGCTCAGATGATGAGGATATGGGTCGTCAGCGAAGGCAACTTTACATGCAGGGAAATTCAATATTAAGAAAATTTCATATGTGCACATGGGATACAAAAATAACATTGTTCAACTCCTACTGCTCACCAATGTATACAGCACAACTATGGTGGAACTATAAGAAAATGACAGTGAATAGACTAAGTATCTCATATCACAATATCATGAAAATGTTTCTGGGGCTCTCAAAATATGAGAGTACAAGTACGCTATGTGCCTATATGAACTTACACTGTTACAAATCACTCATTAGAAAGCTAACATATAAATTCATTCAGCGCCTTAACACTTCTGAGAACAGGATCATTAAAATGCTACAAACTCCAAGCATAGTGTACACCTCCAGGATCCAGGCACACTGGAGGAAGTTGCTCTATATTTAACCTTAAGTAATGATTTCAGGTCTGCTACTCTACAGAATTAGCATACCGGTACTGATCCTCATAGTGCAGTACAGTACCGATATTCCTATACTGTACTGTAGCAACATACTGTACCGGAAGCTAAATTATGTGAGGCATGGTACTGTACACAATTAGGACAGTGGTTTTGGTAACACAGTAGTTTGATGACCACTGTTTTTGGTTGAGGCAGTGCTGTGAACTACATGATAGCAAGCTGGGTATTATTTAATTTCTTTTTATTTTATGTAGCCTATGTACAGTAGCTTATATATATTTATATATATTTATGTTACTGTAAGGTATATATGGACCCCAGTATGGTCCCCTCTGTACTGTGTGAGTCTGAAATAAAGTATTATTATTATTATTATTATTGCCTCAATGGTCTTATGTAGCTTGTGGGACTTTGACATAGGCCTCCAGTTATTACTAGAGTATTGCCTCAATGGTCTTATGTAGCTTGTGGGACTTTGACATAGGCCTCCAGTTATTACTAGAGTATTGCCTCAATGGTCTTATGTAGCTTGTGGGACTTTGACATAGGCCTCCAGTTATTACTAGAGTATTGCCTCAATGGTCTTATGTAGCTTGTGGGACTTTGACATAGGCCTCCAGTTATTTTTATTTCAGTAAATGTATAATGTGTGTATGTGTGCGTGTGTGTGTGTGTGTGTGTGTGTGAGTATACACAGGATTATATATATATATATATATATATATATCTGTATATATACCTGTATATATATATATATATACAGTATATATATATATATATATATATATATATATATATATATATATATATATATATATATATATATATGTATATATATATATATATACAGTATATATGAAGGGGGATCAGCAGGGTTGGGCCAATCAGCGCTCTGCAGAC
This sequence comes from Paralithodes platypus, assembly GCA_032716605.1. Lineage (NCBI taxonomy): Eukaryota > Metazoa > Arthropoda > Malacostraca > Decapoda > Lithodidae > Paralithodes > Paralithodes platypus. Next base: position 29,384,225 of record CM064550.1, read on the forward strand.
CCCCATAATCCTGCGTTAATCTCTAACCATTCTGGTAAGATGATCCTCAGGGTATTAGAGTGTTGAGCCTATAATTGGGCATTGTAATTGAATTAGGGTTGTGTGGGACAGGGATCTGCCTTGCTTAGGCCAATCGGCTTTCTGCAGACTCCGATTTTCTTATGTTCTTATATATATATATATATATATATGTATATATATATATATACCGGTATATACTGTATATATGTATATATATATATATATATATATATATATATATATATATATATATATATATATATATATATACAGTGCAGTATATACATATATACAGTATATATATATATACAGTATATATATATATATATATATATATATATATAATTATATATATATATATATATATATATATATATATATATATATATATATATATAGGCTAGATAGATTTTTTTTCTTTTTTCTTAGATGGTCATAAAGCCCGAGTCACACACAGTACGGCCACCGCTCGACAGCCGCCGACAGAGGATGACTTGCACTTTTTCGCCGATTTTATCGAATCACTGGATCACCACCGCACGATCCTCGCCAGCACACGATGACCGTATAACAAGCCCTCGACAGTCACTCGACAGTCACTCAACACACACGACACACACACGCTGGTAACACGACCGTTGTAGAATAAATCGTTAACCGCCCTCGATGCTCACTCGGCCATCACACGTTCGTCATACGGTAACAGCACGGTAACGCCGATGTTGGTCGATAGCCATATGTGAACCGCACGGGTGTAAACAACATACACACGGGTGTGGAACGATTTAAATCGACCGTGGTACGACCCACATGATAGTCACACGGCAAATGACCCGCCCTATATATACATTGGGGGGGGGGGCGGGTGGCCCCATTCATTCTACCGGAAGCTCCTACCGTCAACATGGAGACCAACATGGACGGGGCATTTTCCTTTTTTGTCCCAGGTTTTGGGGCAATTTTGGGCCAAAATTGCCTAGCGAGCGAAGCTAGCCGAAAAATATGAGAAAAACTGAGATATAATAAAATATCAATCATCTCTTCTGTAAAATCTGATGCCTTTATGTTTTACGCGAATGTAGAAAGAAAGGGCACCGGAAATAAGGGTACAAGGGAAAAAAGGCACAGGCAAAAATGGCATATTCTTCGAGGCAGGAAAATATGGCATATTATGAAAATCTATCATAATGTTTAATTAGGCAAAGTTATTATCCAGGATTTATTCCTAAATAATTTAGTATTCAAGAATTATATAATTTTAATATATTTGTTATAGTTATTGTACGTCTATATTTTGCTTTAATTACACTATATTTCTATTTAACCTAACCTGACTTAATGTGAGACCTCACTTGGAGTATGATGTTCTGTTTTGGTGTCCTTATTATAGAATGGATATTGACTCTCTGGGGGCAGTCCAACGAAGAATGACGCAAATTATCCACATTGTTATAAATTTATCATAAGAGGAGAGGCTGATAACCCTTGGCTTGCATTCATTAGAAAGACGCAGATGTATAGGAGATATGATAAAGGTGTATAAATGGATGAAAGATATAAATAAGGGAGATAGAAATAAGTTATTAAGGCTTAATAACGGCGAGATAACCCGTTCAAATGGCTTCAAATTGGATAAGTTTTGCTTTAGAAAAGACATAGGTAAGAACTGGTTTGGGAAAAGAGTTGTGGAAGTGTGTGGTTAGCTCAGGAACGGTAGAACATTTTAAGTGCAAAGTTAATAGTCATATGAATTATATGGGTTGGGTGTGAATGGGATCTGCCTCGTGTGGGCCGGTCGGCCTTATGCAGAATTCCGGTTTCCTAAGTTCTAACCTAACCTAACCTAACTATGGTGAGTTCACTACCAGATATTTATAATTACATTATGCAATATTGCATATTGCATCGAAACACATTTTATTTATCTATTACTTCTTAATACAACATTTTTGTGTCGAACTATTGTCAAAAACACATTCGCTCTCTCTCTCTCTCTCTCTCTCTCATTTTTTCTTATTGTGTGGTAGTTGTGCTATTGTCGTGCTATTAACGTGTATTGATCGAACTGTGGTCGTCCTGTTGACCTGTCGGTCGAACACAAATCGTCGTCGAAAAAGTTGACCGATCACAGGGCGATACCACAGGATCGTTGCACGATATCTACACAATAGTCACACGATAAAAATTTAACGTTTTTTTCTGCCGACTATCGGCCAGAAATTAGTGCAGCCACTATTTTTTGGCCGATCATCGCCGACCATTTCCGCGCCACTCGACCACCCCTCGACTACCAGGAATGGAGGCGATCTTTTTACTCGATAACAGACGATGTCAGACGATCCGGGAAAAATTCAAATATTTTGAAAAGATCGTCTGTGATCGCCGGCTATCGTACTGTGTGTGACGCGGGCTTAATGTTAGTGGTTATAGCGCTAGTGATCATATAATATGTATAGAGTCATCATTATTATTTCCCTCTGGTCGGGTTCGTGTGTGCCCCTCGGAGGTATTAAGACATGGTGGGACTAAATTGATCCAGATGAAATTGTCTAGGTGGTCAGTAATTTTACCAGTATTTATTAAGCAATTTTCCTATTATTGATGTCAGACCAATGGGACGGTCATTTGATGAGACTGACTTATCATATTTTAAAGAATCGGAACGACATTTGCAAGCTTCCACTATTTTACAGTATATCTAAATTATATGATGTGTATGTGAGTTAGGGATGATTATTATAATGCAACTAGAACCAAGTGTTTGTAGTATATATTTGATATTAGAGTAAAATCAAATTGATATCTGTAATTGTCAAGAATATTCTATTTTTATAGTTATGAGGGTTATTATATATATATATATATATATATATATATACCGGTATATATATATATATATATGTTTCTAGTCTCTCAGTGGGGATCGAACCATCGACCATCAGAACGATAGCCGACGCTTTAATCAATTACACCACGGCAGTCTAAAAGATTAAAAAAACTAAGACTAAAAAACTAAAAGACAGTCTTTTAGACTGCCGTGGTGTAATTGATTAAAGCGTCGGCTATCGTTCTGATGGTCGATGGTTCGATCCCCACTGAGAGACTAGAAACATTTAGTGGCTCACGTGTATTTGTGATATATTCTCAATATATATATATATATATATATATATATATCTTGCTTTTGCCATTTTCGAGTAATGCAACAAAAATCGCCTTCCCAGACTTCCTTCAAACTATAAAATGCCTACCCAAACCCCCCTTTAAGTTGGATTTGTACAGTTATCATAAAATGCCTACCCAAACCCCCCTTTAAGTTGGATTTGTACAGTTATCGTAAAAGAAAATGTCCCGTCCGAAGGCAGATTTCTTGTAAGTTACAGGTTTGCTATAGCTCACCTAAATTAATAAGCGTCATTTAATCTACAAACTAATGGGGTGGAGCGTCTTAAAATCTCCCAACAAATGGATCGATATAGGGAAATCCAAAAAGAACTCCCTCGAACCAAATAGAATTAATAGCTCTTTATCTCTTTAATTAACCCTCGTCTAGTGGGGTTTTTGGGGCTATTTTGGGCATATTCAGGCCCTCCTGAATGATCAATCAAGTATCTGCATGAAAAAAATGTATTCAGCAAAAAACTAGGCGCTACAAGCTTCAAAATGAGACCAGAACGAGCTACGTAGCACTCGTCGTTTTGATGTAGTGGTACCACCAACATGGGAGTTTAGCGTATAGCGGCATATTTTTTCCAGCTACACTCACTACTGGCTACACTGCCGGCCTCTCGAGAACAGAGGGAGCGTGAGTCAGTGGGCGGCGGTAAGCCCTGGGTGTCGGCCGTGTGGCCTGCTGCTTTCCCGGCCATTTGCACTCGATTTTAACCCTTTAAAAACCTTAATAATGCTCCTAACTTGCTGCTTTTTAGATACAGACTTAAGTCAGGCCCCGCTCTTTAAGTGTTAACAAACGACTCACTCTTCTTAACTCGCTCTCACTTTCTCTCTCTTGCTCTCGCTCTCGCTCTCTCTCTCTCTCTTTAAATATAGTAGTGAACAATAAGTTCATTAATTAATGTATTATTGGAATTTAAGCATGATGGGTATCATCCGTCAATCTTATTGTTATGCTTAATTCATATTACATTATATATATATATATTTTAACGATATTTTTACTCATTTTCTTTAGCAAAAAAAAATATTATTATAGTTCAATAGATCACAAAAAAACTGTCAATCTTAGTTGTTGTTGTTGTTCCCCAGGCTGCCTGGCCGAACAGCCCCAAGGTCCCGAGCAAGGCCAAGGCCATAGAGCGCCCCCACTAAACCCTCCCTGCTTACCACTAACAAAACCCAGGTGACCGAAGCCATTCTAAGGCAGGGAGCTGAGGAGGGCGCGGAAACGCCCGGGAAACCAAAGCCCCACCCAAGGCCCTGTGCCCCTCAGCAATTATGAAGGGAAAGTTGAGGGGCAAGGGAAAAATGTGACGCTTTGGCTCCCAATCTGCCAACTTTTAGGTTGGCAGTAGGGAGGTCGATCCACGGAAAAGACGCCGTCACTTGAGATCTAGAAGATATATAAGTAAAAGGAACAGTCAGAGTAAGCTATGGGTATGGCAGAGATCGCTTAGCTCTCACTCTGATAGACCAGCCCATCACCACATGACTAGAACCCAATCCTCTCAGCATCAGCTAGGAAAGGCCCTAGAAAGCCTCCTTTGGCGGGGGGATAGCTCCCCTACTTCAACTCCTTTCGGAGTTGGGCACCCGCCGTGTCAATCTTAGTTGGCCACAAATGGCCACATACACAATGGTTCAATACACAACTAAGATGTCAATCTTAGTTGTGTATTGAACCAAGTATACTGTATCTTGGATTGAACTAGTGCGAGCGTTGGTGGCTGGACTCAACCAGTCACTACCCGCGGGCGGGTGACAGCCTCTCCCGTGTGGCCATTTAGGAGTGTGGCCATTTCGGTTTGTGGCCATTTAAAATTGTGGCCATTTCGGTTTGTGGCCGTTTTGGTTGTGGCCATTTCGGTTGTGGCCATTTCGGAGTGTGGCCGTTTTGACCTGCTTCCCTCAATACCGTACTCAATACCGTACTGTTAACCCATTCAATCCTTTTCATTATATTCTGGCAACCATTAGAAGGTTATATTCAACTTAGGAAGAATGTCTACCCGTTAAAAGATTACAGACTACTGTATCTCAATGTATCCTTTTAGCTTCCATATATCCTTCCTAAGCTTCGTAAAATCGTCTAAATGCAGCTGAAATATAAACAAAAGGACGTCGCCGGTTCTGTAAGGGTGAATATTGTTATTGGTGTGTTATTTTGAGTGGATAACCTTGTCATTCATTATGTATATAATTTAGTTGCTGTTTATTATAGTTTATGATAAAAATTTGCTCTTCTTGGATGGTATCGATTGGTAACATTTCTATATCTGGTTTATAGACTATTATACGGAAGGGAGCATGTGTCTCCCCAGGATTGGGTCTCTCACCATATAAGATTTGTGTTGTAATTTGTTAACTTAATGATTTGTTAACTTAATGATTTGTTGTTGGCAGAAGAATATAATGGTAGTTATATTTTTTGTGGTGGCTAGCGAGTCAAGCTATTAAGGGGGGAGGGTATATTTATTGGTTGATACATAATACTGTATATATATATACAGTATATATATATAGGCCTACATATATATATATATAAAAACATATATATCTATCTATTGCCTGACGCCATGATCTCCGAAGGGGTGGCCACGAACGAACCGCCCCCAAGCACCTCTGTCCCCAGTCAGATGAAGCCCCTCCTCCCAACCAGCACCGCCTTTATTCATATACTTCCTCACTCCATCCTTCCACCTCTCCTTCGGTCTACCTCTCCCTCTCTGTCCTTCCACCTCGCTCTCGTACACCCTCTTAGTCATTCTCTCGCTTCCCATACGTATGGCCATATGGCCGAACCATCTCAAGTTGTTCCTTTTCACACTTTCCAGCACATCTACCTCCACACCACACCTCCTTCTTACTTCCTCATTCGTCTGTCTATCCCTCCATGTAACTCCGCACGCACTTCTCAAGTAACTAATTTCCACCGCTCTCACTCTTGGTCTGAGTCTCTCCACGAAAGTCCATGCTTCGCTTCCGTAAGTTAGTGTCGGGATTACCACACTGTCATGCAAGGACTTCTTCACTTCCATACTGACCACTCTATTTCTTGTTACTGCTTTCAGCGTTCCTACAACCCTCTTCCCCTGTTGCACCCTCTCCCGTACTTCTTCATCCACAGTCCCATCTTTACTCAACACACTGCCCAGATATTTAACACCTAACGAGCGGCCTAGGCGGTAATTTATATGTACGGCCCAGAGGGATGTTTTTACCCTAAATACGGTTGTTTACGTGATCATTTTCATGCCTAAATAAGACACAGAGCGTAAAACAAGTATCTATCCCTGAAAGGGCATAAACAGAGCTTTCCAATGACACCCCAACCATCCTTGTACGACCGCTAGTTTTCTTTCAATGATCGCGTAACACGAGTGCAAAAACCATGTAATTAGGTAGTTTCCCTACATAATTCCCTGTGTAGCGAGTGCGTGAGGGTGGGGGAGGGTGGGATTCATGTCAGTAGGTCCGCCGCGGTGGTCTGGAGCAGTCATACGCTTGCTACTCTCCTGCCACCACTTATCTCTCTCTCTCAGCAACATTACGTGCTGAAAATGGCACACGACATAAGTTGTGAACCGCCACTTAGTCCAAATTTCTTTCACACGACATAAGTTGCGCGCCGCTAATAAAGGGTTAAAAGAGCTGACGATCTCCATAGCATGACCGTTCAACTTCACCTCACACTCTGTCACTTCACCCCTTTCGAAGACCATAACCTTGCTTTTCCCCGCATTTACCTTCAAATTCCGTTTTTCGCACACTGTTCCAAACTCATTTACCAGACCCTGCAACTCCCATTCATTATCGCTCATCAGAACTGTGTCATCCGCAAACAGCAGTATAGGCAGCTTCCACTCATTTCCCTCCCTTTTCAGCGATACACCAACATCCACTGCTCTTCCTAGTATTTCTTTCATTACTCCATCCATATATACAGTAAACAACCACGGGGACATCACACACCCCTGTTTCTACCCAATACTCAGGTCAAAGAACTCGCTCTGCTTATTCTCCACACGTACTGTCGCCTTTGCACCCTCATATATGCTCTTCACTGCTTTCAGCAACTTGCCATCTACTCCGTATATTCTAAGTACTTTCCACATGCCTTCTCTATCCACTCTGTCATAGGCCTTCTCCAAGTCCATAAAGGTAACATACACCTTTTGTTGCTTCTCCAGATATTTCTCCACAACACAATTCAGGGTAAAAATCTGATCTACAGATCCTCTTCCCTTCCTAAAACCTCCCTGCTCGTCGCCTATCCATTTCTCGATTTTTTTACTCTCACTCTTTCAATCACTACCTTACTGTACACATTCCCTACTACGTTTAAAAGACATATTCCTCGGTGGTTACCACACACTCCTCTTTCCCCTTTGCCCTTATATAGGGGGACTATTATGCCAGTCTTCCAGTCATCGGGTGCATTCCCCTTCGCCCATGTTAGTTTGCACATTAGTTTGGTCATTTTAAGACTTTGGTTGTATTTAGATATATTTATGTTTTATATGGGCATGAAGGAGACAAAAGGCAAAACTACCTGTAACAAGTGTCCCCCCAAGGTTGAAAGAGTGATAGAGAACCAAAATCAAGGTACTGTAGGTTAGAGGTAATATAGGTGTGTTGGAAAGAAGTATGATGTGCTTGTCAAGTGTAGTGAAATGAATAGTAGAAGGAAGTGTTTGCGAGAGTAAGCTGGAGTACTCTCTGTGTAGGTGAGGCACAAATAGAAACAGTGGGGGAAACCAGGCAAATGAAACAGGAGCTCCAGTAACTCCTTATCATATATCTATGTAGCCTCCCCTGGGTACTGTCCTGCTCGATTGGTGCCTATACAATCTCCCCACTTGAAATGTCCTTTACCTTTACATTACCAGCGACGGCGCACAGCCGTCATTAAAAAAAGTGACTCACCAGTACCAGCGATGGCTCTCAGCCGTTGTGCTAATATCTAGCTGGAGCTGCTAACATGACTTGGAGGAACTGCTGTGAGGAGTTGGTAACACTTATCATGGTCCTTCTCAGCTACTCCGGGCCGGCTGAGTCAGTTACCCACCAACTCTTGAGCTGAGAGGGTGTTGTCTCATTGCTTTTGACAACAAGTCTGGTACTGGAGGGTACTTTTAATCTACTATGGGTTAACCTGATGACTTCCTATATCCAGAAGAAGGTGCAGGGCTAGTAATCCGCCGGGTTGTGGTTCCCTCCCCTCTGGTGGCAGGTGAGGCGGGCTGGCTGGACTGTCAGTTCCTGGAGGAGAGGGAGAATGTATACACCCTCAAGTGGTACCTCGGGCTGGATGAATTTTACCGATGGACGCCCGCAGGTATGTCCTTGTTCTTGTTGTTATTGTTGTTGATGTTGTTGAGTTTTATTATTCTTGCAACGATGATAAGGCAGTTGGTAAAATAGGCTACATAACGCAACAACAACATATATTAGTTAACCTAATTTAAACTAATTGCTAACCTATTCTATTTCTATATACATGTACAGTATAGTTGACCACATGAATTCCTACCCATTCCTAGGTTTTATATATGACAGTAAAAAATAGTGTGATTGACTTACAAGAATAATAACCATTAAGGGGAGATGGGTCGTTTTTCAGGTCCCCCTTCTTCCTCATGTTTAGTCCCATTAGTTTTGAGATTATAAGACGTTCGGCCCATTAGTTTGGCGATTGTAACACCTTTCACCCCATTTCGTTGTCAATTTTAAGACCTTTCGTGTCATTTGTGTCGATTTTATCCTGGCGAGCAAAAGCAAGCCTGTAATAATTTTAAGAGGAACCGGCCTTCGGCGGGGAAATTTTTCTACCGAAACATTTATACATTTATCTTAAAAAGGGGTCTAGGGGGTGTTTTTTAAAACTTGATGGAGGTCTAGGGAGGAAAAGAAACAATAAATGAATATATATATTAATAAACCAAAAACTAGCCACTATCCCCATAATTGTTCATATGAACTATCTACGGCATAACCAACTATACTCGCAGGTTAATCCTACTTATATTGCTTTATACAACAAACCCTGGAGTGGATACCAATTATCTCCGGCATAACCAACTATTATATACTCGCAGGTTAATCCTACTTATCAACATACAGCAATCCTGGAGTGGATACCAATCGCCCACTTGCGAGTTTCATGCAGGGGCGGATTAACCCGACACGCGTGCGCAGGGTGTAGTGAACACCACACTTCTGGGCGGCAATATTAAGCTCCATTCCCGCCTATGATTGTCATTTTACGATAAATATCGTTATTACTTATTCATATGCGCATATTTTACGTTTAATATGAAGATAGTAACATGTAACAACAATAAAACAAGTGGGAATAGTGTTTGGATGGTCAAAATCGCGAATTATTGCAGAGCGGTTCATTCATGAATTGTGGAGCAGAGCGAGGCAGACCCTCCACTCGGGAGACCTAGAGCTTGACTGAGTCAGACTGACTGACTCACCCCACCCTCTTCCAACTGGTAAGTCTGGTGGCCCAATCCTCCACTTCCTCCCTTCTACTGCGCTCTCTCTCCTCACTCCCCACCGCGGCTAAACTTGGGATTTGCCAAGTATTGCCACTGTTGGGCAACATCATAAGGTATATCCCATATAAATTTGAACCCTCTAGCTATCATAGGACAAGAATAAATAAGCTCGAAAGTGGCGGTGAGATAAGTGGGTAAACTGACTTTCCCCATCCGCCCGTACCCACCCGCCCGGATGGACTAGGGGTTTGCCGAGTACCGCCACTGTTCGGCAACATCATAAGGTATTATCCCATACCATCCTCAAGCCTCTACCTACCATAGGACAAGAGTAAATAAGGTCCAAATTGTGGACACAGGTGTTGCGGCACTGGGGTTTAGCGTTATATATTGCTGACACAACACGTGCGTCGCTGGGGTCCAGTGGGTTAACCCATTAAGCGCGCGCAGGGTGTAGTGAACACCACAGTTCTGGGCAGCAATATTAGGTTCCATTCCTGCCTATAATCGTCATTTTACGATAAATATCGTTATTACTTATTCATATGCGCCTATTTTACCTTTAATATGAAGATAGTAACCTGTAACAACAATAAAACAAGTGGGAATATAATTTTTCTGGTCAAAATCGCGAATTGTAAGCGAGCGGTTCATTCATGAAGTGTGAGAGAGCTGGCAGTACACCCTCCTCTCTCGAGGGTTGAAGCAGTACTGAGCTACTCCCACACACCCTCCCGGTCTTTACCTTACGTAACAGACACATGAACATACACTAAGATCAGTCTGGAGATGTTTAAGCGAAAATATACCAATGAATAAGGGAATAACATGGAAAATAGGTGATAATTGAAGGGGGGGGGGGGGCGGGGAAGAAGGGGATGTGGAGGAGTGATATGAGGTATGGAGGAAGAAAACAAAAAATTAAGTGCTACTGGGCTTTTTAAAATGTTTTTTTTTAGACCTTCCCTCTTAAGAGCTTTCTCGCCGTCGCCCAGTAAAACCTCTTAAGAGTGTTCTCGCCGTTCCCGGATTAAACTCTTGTTTAAATCTGGTGAGGGGATTAGTTATAGGCCACCTAAGTTACTATCAGTAGTCGCCAGCCCCAAACATTTTATGTTCAGCAATGATAAAGGAATCATAAAACCTATACAACACGATAAAATCAATGAGAGTACAGTCAACTAGATAAATTTACAGAAAAAAAATCCCATTGTTCAAGCTTATTAGACATTCTCCAAGGCCGGTCACTCAGGTTGAGTGACAGACTATGTGACAGACATGGTTGAATGACTCGGCCATGTCTGTTATGCAGGCACATCCACGAACATGCTTCCACTGCGACGCTCGCCAGTTTGACTGGCCCGTTCTCACTCCTTACATTATAAAAGAAGCAATACAAATATTAACTAGAGAAACTTACCTCTAATATTTGGCCGTCCAGGCCCGTCTTAGGCGTCCTCTACCCTAAAGTGTCGGAGTGTCAACAATGACTTGAGCATTCGAGTAGGAATATAAAATTATACTTTATACTAATCTGATTCTCTCATCTAGGTCTCATTTAGAAAATTATAGTAATTACTATGTATTAAACATATAACTATACTGTATAATCAAATGAGAAATTATCTAGAATATCTGTTTGAGATGCAACATTCAATACTGGAGAGGGAGAGTTAAGAGTTACGAAAGCAAACCCGGGCTTGAAGGTAAATATAGTGGTAACTATTTTATTATTTAGGCACTGGCTCATTAACCTCTGAAGTGCGCATGGGGGTAATTGGAAACGTCCCCCTGTGCTGACGTATTTGAGGTGTTTCCGTCACTAAAATATTCATTGTGCCATTAATAGCATTAATACTTATCCATATGCGCCTATTATGGGTTGATTATAAAGGTATTAACCTGAAACAACAATAAAACGAGTGAAAACAGCGTTTGGATGGTCAAAATCGGAGATATAGCCCGCGAGTTGTATAATGTATGGGTGAGGCAATCTGCTTTCCCGCCAATTTCCCCCAAGGCCACTGAGACACAGTCGATCGATACTCTCTCTCTCTCTCTTGCACTCGCTTGCTATCAGTGATGACCACACCCTCCAATCGGATTTCTAATGTTAGCACGAAAATATACCTCAGAATAAGGGAATAACAGGGAAAATAGGTGATAACTGAAGGAGAGGAGGAAAGTGGGGAAGGAGGGGAGGTAGAGGACTGAGATTTTGCATGGCCCAGGGGCCAAAAAAAAAAAAAAAAAAAAAAAAAAAAAAAAAAAATATTTCGATGTCAAAAGTTGATTTTTTTTTTCTCTGACTCTTAAGAGTCTCCCCGCAGTGCGCCGGGGGAACTCTTAAGAGTCTCCCCGCAGCTCCCGGGTTAAGTTACATGTACTATTATTAGTTTATTATTGTATATAATGAAAACCTAAGTGTTAGTGTAGCTGTGGCCCGTGGAGGAATAGTACCTGAAGGAAGATTTCTCATGGGGGGTTGGGAAGGCCGAAGGGGCCTCCCGGAGGGCCCCCAATCATGCATCCCCCTTAGGTGACATTTTTGTTCTGTTAATTAACTTTGGGAATTGGGGGCCCCCCAAATATTGGGTACCCCTGGCTGCAGCCCAGTCTGCCCCCCCCCCCCCTTAATCCGCCACTGGTTTCAGGCTATAAGGAAGTTGGAGTTTTTTACATTGACATTTAGCAAAATTACCTGCTAAAATGCGGTTGTAGTACATATACAAATACATACAACTAAATTCAACATACGTTTTATCCAATATACATCTACTATATTATTGTATTTCTGTTTAATACCAATGTTTGCGGCACCAACTTCCTTATAATTCAACATACGTTTTATTCAATATACATCTATTATATTATTGTATTTCTGTTTAATACCAATGTTTGTGGCACCAACTTCCTTATAATTCAACATACGTTTTATTCAATATACATCTACTATATTATTGTATTTCTGTTTAATACCAATGTTTGCGGCACCAACTTCCTTATAATTCAACATACGTTTATTCAATATACATCTACTATATTATTGTATTTCTGTTTAATACCAATGTTTGCGGCACCAACTTCCTTATAATTCAACATACGTTTTATTCAATATACATCTACTATATTATTGTATTTCTGTTTAATACCAATGTTTGTGGCACCAACTTCCTTATAATTCAACATACGTTTTATTCAATATACATCTACTATATTATTGTATTTCTGTTTAATACCAATGTTTGCGGCACCAACTTCCTTATAATTCAACATACGTTTTATTCAATATACATCTACTATATTATTGTATTTCTGTTTAATACCAATGTTTGCGGCACCAACTTCCTTATAATTCAACATACGTTTTATTCAATATACATCTACTATATTATTGTATTTCTGTTTAATACCAATGTTTGCGGCACCAACTTCCTTATAATTCAACATACGTTTTATTCAATATACATCTACTATATTATTGTATTTCTGTTTAATACCAATGTTTGTGGCACCAACTTCCTTATAATTCAACATACGTTTTATTCAATATACATCTACTATATTATTGTATTTCTGTTTAATACCAATGTTTGCGGCACCAACTTCCTTATAATTCAACATACGTTTTATTCAATATACATCTACTATATTATTGTATTTCTGTTTAATACCAATGTTTGCGGCACCAACTTCCTTATAATTCAACATACGTTTTATTCAATATACATCTACTATATTATTGTATTTCTGTTTAATACCAATGTTTGCGGCACCAACTTCCTTATAATTCAACATACGTTTTATTCAATATACATCTACTATATTATTGTATTTCTGTTTAATACCAATGTTTGCGGCACCAACTTCCTTATAATTCAACATACGTTTTATTCAATATACATCTACTATTATTGTATTTCTGTTTAATACCAATGTTTGCGGCACCAACTTCCTTATAATTCAACATACGTTTTATTCAATATACATCTACTATATTATTGTATTTCTGTTTAATACCAATGTTTGCGGCACCAACTTCCTTATAATTCAACATACGTTTTATCCAATATACATCTACTATATTATTGTATTTCTGTTTAATACCAATGTTTGCGGCACCAACTTCCTTATAGCCTGAAAATCGCAAGCGGTCAATTCACGTGGCCAGTTGAACATTTCAAGACACTAATGGTTCATTGTATCAGTTCTAGAGCTTAAATTAGTTTTTCTGGTCCCCTTTCTCCTTCATGTGTAGCCCCATTAGCGTTCAAATTATATGACACTTGGCACATTATTTTGGCGAATTTAGGACCTTTCACCCCATTTTTTTTAGATATTTCGTACAATTTAAGTGTAGCTTTTTTTCCTGGCGAGCGTTAGCGAGCCTGTAATATAGTACCATAGTAACCGGCTTCTGGCCAGGTCATTTTTCTATGTACAAATGTAATTTGAAGGGGAGTCTTGGGGTGTTTTATTAAGCTTGATGGAAGTCTAGGGGGAACTAAAATAATAATATAAAGATAAATAAATAAGCAAATAAATACGCCCATCCCCCCTTAAATTGATTCAGCATCAGTCAGTGTCCACGAGTGAAACAAAATGCCCTAAGCCTATTGACCAAAACAAAATGCCCTAAGCCTATTGACCAAAACAAAATGCCCTAAGCCTATTGACCAAAACAATCCATTACTAAACTTTGGAGGCTTCTCTACAGACCATGCCAGTGAGGGTCCTCTTGGAAGTTAAAACCCGGGAACTGTGGGGAGACTCTTAAGAGTTCCCCCGGGGGACTGCGGGAAGACTCTTAAGAGTAAGGGGGAAAAAAATCCATTTAAAACACCAAAAATAAAAAAAAATAAAAAAAAATATATATATATATATACAGTATATATATATATATTTTGTTTTTGCCCCTGGGACATGCCAAATATCACTCCTCCACCTCCCCTCCTTCCCCACTTTCCTCCCCTCCTTCAGTTATCACCTATTTTTCCTGTTATTCCCTTATTCTGTGGTTTATTTTCGTGCTAACATTAGCGAGTTGGTAGCAGGGCATTTTCATCACTGTTACCAAGCGTGGGAAAGAGCCAGAGAGAGACTATTGCGGAACAGTGTCTCTCCAGACAAGGGTAGGGGTGGAGGGCAGGGAGGTTGCCTCAGCCATACATTATGTAACTCCCGGCCTGTATCGCCGATTTTGACCATCCAAACACTGTTTCCACATGTTATATTGTTGTAACAGGTTAATACCTTTATAATCAACCTATAATAGGCACATATGGATAAGTATTAATGCTATTTATGGTAAAATAACGATGTTAGTGATGGGAACAGCTCAAATACATCAGCACAGGAGTGTGGTGTCTCATACCCCCCATGCGCACTTCTTAGGTTAAGGGGATGGCTGTATTTATTTGCTGATATATGTATATTTTAATTATATTTTTAGTTTCCTCCCTAGACCTCCATCAAACTTAAAAAACTCCATTAGATCTCCCTTCTAGAAAAATTTGTACATTTTTCGGTAGAAAAATTTCCCGATCGAAGGCCGTTTCTTCCAAAATTACGGGCTCACTGTCGTTCGCCAAGAAAACAAATTGACACCTAAATAGTACGAAAAGTCTTAACATTGACAAAGAAATGGGGCAAAGGGTCTTAAAATCGACAAACTAATGGGGCAAACATCTTAAAATCTGAAAACTAATGGGGCTAAACATGAGGGAGAAAGGGATCTAGAAAAGGACCCATATCCCCTTAAATTGTTGTTACCCTGTTATTTCCTGATTCCAACATTACAAATTCTGGTACATACTCAATACATACACAATAATCGTGTTCTTCCTGCAAAACCATAGCCTTAACCTTATTTGGTCAGAGGGGGGTCTTTTTGGACCTCCCCTGTTTTGCTCCATTAGTTTGGAGAATTTAAGACGCTTCACCCCATTACTTAGTAGATAGTAAGATGCCTCACACAATGCAGGTGTCTATTTATTTATCTGGGCGGGTAAACAAAATATCAAAATACCCCACAAGACATCGGCCCAGATAGCATTAACATTTACGCTGCGGGCATATTTCCGCTATATTAGGGCTCATTCAGGCACTCCTGAATAATTAAGCAAGTGTCTGCATAAAATGAAATGTATTCAGCAAAAAACTAGAAGAAAATAGCTTCAACATTACATCAGAACGAGCTCGCAATGCGCAGGGTTTACCCGCAGCGCTACCATAGACATCTGCAAATATCCACTAATATTAAGCAATGTCGCGCTACGTATGCCTTTGGCAGCGCTGCATAGGTCTCCCGAGATATGGCTGTTGCCCCTCAGTGCCCCAGGTGCCATGCTGGAGAGCGCACGAGAGCCTGCCACGCTCCCGCTCACTCGCACACATCTTCAGAGGCTTTAAGGGCCTGTAAATTGCTTAAAATTGCCAGAACCTTCCTCAACAGTTCCCGCAATGAAAGGGTTAACTCACGCTACAAAGACTCCATCAGTATGCACCTTTCCAGTACGGAGTGCACCACTAGGGAGAAACAAAATTAACGGAAATGACCTGCTTTTTTTCTCTTCTTCTCTATCTTTCTCTGGCTGGTATCCATTCGGCCCCATTCAGCCTACTGTGTTAAGATGCTTATCCCCATCCAGGTGTCGATTACTTCCAGCGATAGCAAGCCAGCATTGTATTAAGAAATGCGGCTTAGCCGGAGACATTTTTCTATTGAAAAATGTACAAATTTAGCCTGCTGTCAAAAAACATATTAATAAATATACTGGCTCGCTACCACTCGCCAGGAAAAATTCGACACCTGCATTGGAGCGTCTTAAAACAGTAGGCTGAATGGGGCAGAATGGATACAACTCGGAGAGAGAGAGGGAGAGATACAAAAAAACGAGGTGGGCCCCCTTAAGGAAAACCAAATCCATACCCCCTTCATTGGTGACAACTCCTTATTCTATAGTGTTGTGTTAAAATATGTGATGTTGGCAATATTCACAAACTACCCCACACCACTGGCACCCACAATACATCACCCAAACTCCCAGAATACACCAATATGCCAACAAAGACCACAAAATACTGAGGGAGGATTTCTATTCTTAATTTACATATACTGTGCGTTTCTCAATGCAATCCAAATGGCCCAGTGCAACCCTTCCTGAAGATTACTTAACCATTCATAATATCCAGAAAGCTCGGTTCACACATACCCGTCTTGCGCTCCCGTCCTTCCCCGACCACAAAAAATTGTTGGACGGCATCAAACGGAGGACCTTGTGTCCCGAGTGGCCACGTGTGGCCACGATGCCCGACCTCAACACGTCACCGCCCCGGCAGACGGCGCATGGACGGGGAGTGAACGGCGACCTCAACACGTCACCGCCCCGGCAGACGGCGCATGGACGGCGACTTGGTGCCACGACCAGTCCCGTTGAACGGCGACCTAAGAAGTCTGTCTACGACCTGTCTGCGACGCACTGTGACGGTACTGTGACGGCATTGCGACCACAATACGATGGACGCAGTGTCGTCAGCGATGGCCACCACCATGAATATAAGAGAAAATGTGCACAGGTGTTGTGTGTGTGTGTGTGTGTGTGTGTGTGTGTGTGTGATCCTGTATCATTGTGTGAAGGCATGTAGGAGGGTATTGTTAATAAAGGATGTCCTCTCTGTGTAGGTATGGGTGTGGGTATGGGTATTGGTGTGGGTATGGGTATGAGTGTGGATGTGGGTATGAGTGTGGGTGGGTACGGGTGTGGATGTGGGTATGGTTATCAGTTGGATGTGTGTATGGGTGTGGATGTGGGTATGGGTATTGGTTGGATATGGGTATGGGTGTGGGTGGGTATGGGTGTGGATGTGGGTATGGGTATTGGTTGGATGTGGGTATGGGTGTGGGCGGGTATGGGTATGGATGTGTGTATTGGCTATCAGTTGGATGTGGGTATGGGTGACGGCGGCTTGGGAAGTGAGACCGGACCACACCCCGCTCGCCCTTTTATGGACGCCAAGTGGCGGGAACAGGCGGGGTGCGCACGGCGTGGTCACATGACGCGACGTTGCCACATCGCCGTCTCAACATTCAAATGTTTTGGTCACCGACCACACCCGTCTGGTGGCGTCTAGGCGGCGCATAGACGCCAACAGACGGCGTCTATGCGCCGACCAGTCCCGTGGGTGTCACGTGGGTGTCCCGTCCTATCCCGTTTTTTGGCGGTTGGCCCGTCCTGAGGGGTTTGTTTTTGCATACCAAAAATGTTCGCCGCCTTCGCTGCCGCGGCCCGTGTTGTGGCGTCACTGTACGTTCATGAACCGACCATACCCGTTTATGTCGGCGTCCTTGCACGTTTGCATACAAATTCAGAGGTCGGGGAAGGACTGGAGCTCAGGACGGGTATGTGTGAACAAAGCTGAACAGGTCAGTAAAACAAACAATAAACAACTAAACTCTCCCACATCACCCATGCACACCCAATCAACACATAAGTGCACCCTGAAATTCTCGACAGATGTTTATGACCAACATTGCTGTAAAAGAACCAACAGGCATTACCGTTATGTGAAGGACATAGTTTTAGTACGAGGTGTAATAAGTATAAGTGTTGTTTACTTAGATGAGAGTGTTATGTGGGGTTAACCAGATACCCTACAAATGTAGGAGACAAAAATATATTAAACCAGCACCCAAGGGCCTGAGAGAAAAAGAGGATTCCAGATAATTATGTTAAATTCTCGTCATCCAAGGTGGCATCACTTCCCTGAACTGGGCTGTCTACCCCAAATTATATACACACTATAAACTTTGGACTACCCTTACTACTTACAGGATAAAGAAGCCTGACATGAGGGCCATGTTAGGATTTATGATATTAGTCTTAGGGCCACATGGCATTTTCCAGGCTATGAAATTAGTATCACATAGAGATATTTTATTCCAGTTAGTTAGTTATAGATTAGCTCCTAAATTACAAATACTGGTACTATACATCCAAGCTCAAAAATTATTGTCCAACTTCATAACTTCAACTTAATGTTCTCATTATACTTAACAAACCCCACAGAAACTCCCTCGGTGAGAACCTTCCCAGTGAGAGGCCGACCACTACTTGTTGACATAGAAGTCTCTCACCGGGGCCACGTCAGGATCCATGATGTTAGCCTCGGGGCCACGGGAGTCTTCCGGTGTGAAGTATCAGCCGAGGCGCCTTCCTTCCATACTGAGTCTGCTGTGGCCACCATGATGGTGCTAGGCAAGCACTTTGTAACAATTAATAGTAATATATGTATATAGATTCTCTAGGAACTACAGTAATCTCAACCAACTTTAAGTCTCTTCAAGAATACTTACCATGTATTACATACATCTTTGTTGTAACACTTTTAATGCTCCTCAGGCCACATATCTTAATAATTTCTCCCCCAGATTTACCAGACGAGCAGCCAAAGATCAGTGGAGTCCAGCCTAGCTACCAGCCTAACGATGTAGTGAGAGTCAACTGCACCTCACCCCACTCACAACCACCAGCCACTCTCACCTTCTATGTCGATGACCACCCGGTATATCTCACAGCTGTACACTCTAGGGCACAAATTACGGCCCTTTCTCACTCCTTAATGAACTCTCAAAATGCATGAGCATATTTAATTAAGTTTGTCATAGTTCAAGAAAATATGGGCATTAGTGTCTTAGAATGTAAATGACTTTCCAGCTTTCTACTTGACTTGCATACCCTATATTAGAGTATCTTTTACTATACGTTTTCTGTACAGTATATCTAGTTTACCATTCCTTGAGATGGTGAGAATGAAGTGTGCCTCACCCCACTGACAGTCATCTGCCATACTCTAAAGCCCTATCCACACAGGGACTCTTGATGCCCGTCGTGATGTGCAAGGTTATGCCTTGACTCGTGTGTTATATGAGGTCTCTGCATATTGATTAGAGCAACTCTGGCAGGAGGCATTTTATACGTGTTTCAGAAACTGGCATTTAGTAGCCTTTCTGGCGGTCATCACAGCACCATGCACATTATGGTGTGCATCATGTGTCCCAGTTTGAATGGATGTTTGAAGATTTTTCCACAACGGGACTCATGATATATGCTGTGATGTGCATGATGCTGCACGAGACTGATGGTGCGCTGGCCTTTCCTTTATGTTGCTTGTGGCACCTATACACTGTTCAGAACAACTCTGAGAGGAGGCCTCTTTATGTGATGTGATTATTTGGTGATCTCAACAGCCGTGTGGTTATCACTGCAACACCATGTGCATTACAGCATGCATTCAGTGTGGATGAGGCTGAAACATTAATTTTGGCCCACTGTGTGTCTCACACAGCAAAACCATACCTCAGAAGTCCTAATATTTTGCAAATATTCAATGAAAAAAATTCGATTCATTCTGGGATAGCTTTGAAAATGTAAGAGTGTACATTATAGGACACGAATGTTGCCCTAATATCACATTAGCTAACCAAGACTGTATCAAATTTACTAGACTATATATTACTGTACCTAATAGTTTCATTTTATAGGTTTGTTTGTGCTGTTCGAAAGGTCAAATAGTGGACCTGAATTAGTGTCCTTGAATATATAATTAAATGCAGAGGTCTTTATGCTCTGGTATGAATCAAAGCTAAGACTACTGAAAGCTTAAACACCTGAGCAATTGAATCCTTGGGTGGATGATTTCGTTCCCTTTGCTTCTCGGGGGCACCAAAATATCTCTCACTAACAGGCACAGGGTGGTTGCATGTCTCCACACCTTGAGAAGCACCATCCAACTATCTCATCTGTAATGGCACCAATGTAGGTGCTCCAAGCCAAGGTTTATAAGGCTCCTACCCTTCACAGCCCTTACCCCAACAAAAACAACAAATGCATCTTGACCGGGAGATGCTCAGAGAGGAGTTATTATTGCAGAGTAGTCTCGAAATCTTGCAAGAATATAGTTGCTAATCAAAACCCTCCAGATTTTTTTTTTTTTTTGGAAATCAGTCTTCAAAGGAAAGTTAAACAAATTAATTTATTCTTCTCCTTCAGGCTGAGTCATCATGGGTGGAGCAGTACCCACCCTTGGAGGACCACGACACAGGGCTAGAGACAGCCATATTGGGGTTGTCGTTCCCTGTGCCTGAGGGTGGCGAGTCTGTTGTGTTGAGATGCACAGCAGCCATAGAAGACAAATACTTGGAGAGCAGCATTGTGGCGCTGTATGGTAATGGACCACATCATGTTTCAGTTGTGGAGGGTCATGATGCATCGCATGCACAAGGTTTGACTAATAAATTCTTAGTTCAAATGTTCTTGCTATCATAGACATATGTTAAAGAGCATAGCTCACAAGGTCAGCTATCCTCATTATCATAAATGGTAGTGTGCAATAATAGTAGTCCGAGTTTCTTATAAATGTAAATATACATAAATTAGTATTTTGATGGTGGTGGTGAGAGGAAGTTTCGACAAGTCGTGACATATATACAGTAGAGGAATTAGGGGTACCCATAGAATAACACAATCAGGCAAAGAGATTCCGAGTTCAGGTCACTGGCCACTATTTTAATTTTCTGTATCTCTGTTAAGCACTCCATGATGTGAAAGCAGCTACCTAGATGAACAGATTTTTAAAGAGAGGTATGAGTAATTGTATGAGCAGCATAAGCTTAATAATGAAGTGTAGAAATAATGGCAAGCTATCGAATAATGCACAGTGAAAGTGAAAATCAAGATGGAAAATGTGATACATTGGCCGTACGCTATATTACAAAGATACCTTTTTAGCATTGCCATATGGATTGAGCTGTTAATAAGTATATATTTATGATTAACAAGTCCAAAATACGAATAATGGTATTGATAGATACATAATGATAGACAAAATCTACACTCATGTGATATCAATATCAAGTATTGCCTTCACATTACTTACAATGTATCAGGGTAAGCTAGATAAAGGCAATATCAAAACAGATTCGAATCCCGCGGTCTATTTCCTTTATCACTACCACAAGAGAGAGGCGACAGGGTTTGCCACCAACCTTCTAAGCTTAAAATATCTTACATGGCTTTGTTTACTATTTGATATCAAAATGTATTTCAAACCAAGACAACTGTGCAATACCAATCATGCTTTAGACAGCGATAAAATGGGAAGGGATTGTTCATGGGATATGCTCTTTAAAAAGACATGCAGATCAGGGCCTAGGGTTACTTACTAATTCTTTATGTTGTGCCAATATTATTAAGGTGTATAACAAGGGGAACTTACTGGCTGTAGGGATATGAATGGTGAAAATAGAATATAGTTTTGATATGCCAGAATGCCAGGTTGCAACAATGCCAGAATGCAGGATTGAATCAAATGTCAGAGGGTTGAGACAAAGCTGAATTCTTCGCCCAAGCTTTCGCTAAATACTCCACCTTGGATGATTCTGGTGCTATTCCTCCCTCTCCACCCCCGTCCCTCCTACTTATGCCTAACATCCTAATCTCTTCTGAAGATGTACTTTCTACCCTCTCTGGCCTTAATACTAAGAAGGCGAAGGGACCGGATAGTGTTCCTCCTGTTGTACTAAAAAACTGTGCTGCCGTGCTGACTCCCTGTCTAGGCAATCTCTTCTGTCTGTCTCTCCTCTAACGTATTCCCTTCTTGCTGGAAGTTTGTTGTCATTCAACCTGTCCCAAAGAAAGGTGACCGCTCTCAACCCTCCAACTATCGTCCAATTGCTCCCATTTCTTGCATTTCCAAAGTTTTGAAACTATTCTTACTTCAAAATTTCTCTTTTCATAATCTACTCTCAGATCGCCAGAGTATGGCTTCCTTAAGGGGGTATCCCACTCTGCGATTTTTCGTTGGCGAACGCCCAGCGATAGAGGGCGACATGATTTTTTTGTCTATGTTCCAAAAATAGCCATATTCGCTCCAACACTCTCCAATTGTCGCCAAAATCGCACAATGGTCGCCCTAGCGTCAGCCATGTTCGCCCAGATTCACCCAGATTCGCTGTTAAATTTTAAGCATACCCAAATAACGGTGGCGAACTGAAAATTTTGGCGAATATTGGCGAATGTTCGCGAATGTTCGCCCTTTGTCTCACTTCATTCGCCCTTGGTCGCACTATAGTCGCACAATTCGCACCAATTCACCCCGATTCGCCAATTTGCAAATTCCAATTATTGGCAACGCTGCTTTTTGAACGAATAGGGCGACAGTAGCACGCCAGTAGCCAAATGCAGCGAATGTGATGTGTCGACGAATTATTGCCAATGCCATACGAATGACATGCGGCATGTGGCGAACTGAGGTGATTGGTGGGTTTTTATGTGACTGTTGATGTGTCTCTCTCTATAGTCTGTTTCTTTTCAACTGACGGTAAAAAATGCAAAGTTCCCATCAGGATTTCTCAGTTATTTTGAAGATTTTGTAGTGAAATGTGGTGCTAATTATATAAACTTGGACTTAACCCCTTCACCCCCATAACTTTCATTCTGGCATTCTGACATTTTTCAATCAATAATGTAAACATTTAGCTTGCTCTCAAAACAAAAAAATATATACTGTATGTTGGCTCGCTACCGCTCACCAGGAAAATATTGAAACCTGGATGGTGGTAAACGTCTTAAAACAGTAGGCTGAACGGGGCCGAACGGATACAAGGCAAAGAGAGAGGGAGAGAAATAGAAAAAAAAAAAAAAAACGAGGAGAGAGGGAGAGAAAGAGAAAACTAAAAGGCGAGGTGGGCTCAATTCTTAAGCCGTAACGCAAACATTGAGCCCACCTCGCTGTTTTTTGTTTTATCTTTCTCTCCCTCTCTCCTCGTTTTTTTGTTTTCTATTTCTCTCCCTCTCTCTTTGCCTTGTATCCGTTCGGCCCCGTTCAGCCTACTGTTTTAAGACGTTTACCCCCATCCAGGTTTCAATATTTTCCTGGTGAGCGGTAGCGAGCCAACATACTTATATATATTTTTGTTTTGAGAGCAAGCTAAATGTGTAAATTTTTCGATAGAAAAATTTCTCCGGCGAAGCCGGATTTCTCCATATAATGCTGGTTCGCTATCGCTTGCCAGGAAGATATCGATACTTGGATACTTGGATACTTGGATACTTATCGAAAAATAAATCCATGATTGTATCTTGAGTGGGAATACACCTATTCCATAGATGCGCAGACACTCAGACATACCCACACAATTATATTTACATTTTGATTCGAGGGGATATGTTTTTGTAATAGACCTTATGTAAACGAGATTGTGAACTTTGAACGAAAATATAAAACAAAGTTAATGTTCTCTATGGGACTGTTAATTGTTCAGAATAATTCGTCAGTATCATTGTTGTTCTGCCAAGTATTGTTCAGATATTCCGGGATAAGGCTTGTACACATTGATCCGTGTACATACACACACAAACACAATGTCCAGCTTTTCCAAATTTCGCCTTTTCACACACACACATACTCAATACAGCACACATACATGCACAGTTGTACACACACTCTACAACACACACACACACACAGAATGTCCAGCTTTTTCCACATTTCGCCTTTTCACACACACAAACACATACACACACACTACAACACACACACACACACATGGCATTCGCCATATTCGCCATAAGTTGCACAACCTCCGCGGTTTTATCTCATTACATCGTCCAACATTCGAAAGTCAATCTCTGTGCATCCTCCATTTTCGCCCTTTGTCTCACTTCATCCGCCCTTAATCGCCCTCAATTGTCGCACAACATTCGTCATTATCGCCAAAGATTGCGCCATAATCGTCCTTTGATCTTACTTCCGTCCACTTCATTCGAGGAAATTCGTCTTTTTCGCTTACAATCGATTTCATTCGCTTCTGAAAAACCCATATTCGTCGCGATTTTAGGGACATAGGCAAAAAACACGGTCGCACGGCGGTCGCCATCGAAAAATCGCACAGTGGGGTACCCCCTTTAGGTGTTGCTTTACTGGTGATCTTCTTTCTTATCCTATTAACTCTTGGTCATCCTCCTTTCGGGACTTTGGTGAGACTTTTTCTATAGTGCTAGTAATACCGAAGGCCTTCGATACAGTCTGGTACAAATCTCTATTTTCTAAACTACCCGCCTACGCTTTCCATCCATCCAGCTGTTCCCTTATCTCTAATTTCCTTTCTGGCCATTCCAATGCTGCAGTTGTGGACGACCATCGCTCTCTTCCTCAATATATCAACTCCGGTGTTCCTCAGGTGTCTGTCCTATCTCCATTTCTCTTTCTAATATTCATCAATGATCTCCTCAACTGTACCTCTAGTTCCACTTACTTATATGCTGATGACTCTACCTTACCCTATTCAATTAGTTTTTCACAACAACCCAGCTTGTAATCACTCCAAAACTCAAGTAACAGGGCCTAGGCATGCCTATCTTCTGATTTTTCTACTGTCTCTAATTGGGGCAGAGAAAACCTTGTTACTTTCAATGCTTCCAAAACTCAATTTCTCCATCTGTCTAAGAGTACTTGTCACAACCTTCCACAAGACTATCACTTACTCTTCAACAACATACAAACTACCCCTCATCATCTCTTAATATTCTTGGTGTCTCATATTCTTCTGATCTCTCTTGGAAAGACCATTTTAACACTTTTGCTAAAACGGCTTCCCAGAAGCTGGGTGTGTTCAACCGCCTACGGGGGTTCTTTACCCCTGCGCAGCTTCTTGCACTGTACAGAGGCAAAGTGCGTCCATGCATTGAGTATTGTTTGCATGTGTGGGGAGGATCCTCTAACACAGCACTTCTAGAAAAAGTAGAAAGGAAAGCCTTTCGTCTCATTAACTCACGTCCACTCACATATTCTCTGCAATCTCTCTCTTCGCCACAATGTTACATCTCTCTCGCTATTCTACTGCTATTACAGAGCTATTCCTCAGAGCTCTCTCAGTGTATACCACCTCTTCTATGTAGAGCACATAGCACCCGTCTTGCAACACAATCCCATTCCTATTCTGTGCAACTCTCCAACCCAAGAGTGAAACGATAATCCAATTTTTATTTTATTCAACAGCGGAGCTCTGGAAGTCTCTACCTGAATCCATCTTTCCCTCATCGTATGACTTAAATTGCTTCACACTCCGTGTGTCCAGGCATTTTGGCTTGTACATTCCTTGATTTTGGCCCTATCACTCTTATAACTCTGAGCGAGGCACTCGTTGCAGGTAGTTTTGCCTTTTGTCTCCCTCATCCATATAGAAAGAAAATAAATGGAAATCAAACTGTACGTTTTTCAGTAGAAATATGTTTTAGGCGCGCTGTTACACGATAGGAAAAAATTGACATCTAAATGGCCAAAAAAGGATTAATTATCGCCAAACTAATAGAGCAGACGTCTTAAAATCTCAAAACTAATGGAACTAGGTGAAGTGACGGGGTTGAATGGAACGGGGTTATGTAACACCTGTAGGAATGCTAGCCTACAGGTGAATAGGAAGGAGAGAAGAAGAAACCAACAGCAGAGATGTAATCACATACCAGTTTCCCATGCTGTAGAGAAACAAGGAACAGAGGAGTGCCCCATATTACCAGGTCATTCCCGTTCTCTAAATACCAGGAAGCTGGGTCATCTAGGTCAGTCACCCATACAAAAGAGTGGGAGTTTGAACCAATCATCATCCAGCTTTCAAACCATCTCCACCAATCACCAGCCTTCATTCGACCAGCAGCCAGACTTGCAATACAATGAGCAAATGCTTCTGCAAGTTCAACATCAAAGACCTGAGTGCTACCGAGATAAGTGGGGATATTAGGATCTCCATTGCAGTACCATTACACAGAACTCTGAATCAACCCAGGAACATAGTGAAGAACAGAGTTATCCACTGCATCACCAATAACCCTTAATTATAACAAAATCACCAGAGTTACTATTATGTCCTTCCTAGACTTCGTGACTCCCACCAAAGTATTAAATAAAATACTTTAAATGATTAGGTACCAAATGATAACCACCATGTATTTTTAAGCTAAGTATTAACTTCGCCAATTATGTCACAACGATTCACTATATCCTTTTAACATTGAGTTACTATAAGTTAAAGCTAAGAGATAACTTGAACATAGTCTCAATGAAATTGGAAGAAAGTAAGCACACCTCCACCTAGGTAAGGTTCTTAAGGCTGAAAAGCACGGAACCTATAACTGAAGTGGTAACTGCCTCCCCTTCCCCCTTGAGACTACAACGAGCCCTGCTGTATTCCCTCTGATGTCTGGATGTTGGATTCCTGATTGTGAGAGACAGCCCCCCCTGAAGTCCAGACAAGCCGAATCTACGTTCCACGTCGGCCAGACTTATTCTCGAATCACTACCCTCCTAACTTACCCTAAGTGTCTCTGAGTGTCTTACGTTGTGATTATTGTTGTGAAGGTAAGGTAAAATATATGAATATCCAGTGCAAATTTCTATATAGATCTGTGCCCAAGATCGTTATTAATTGCGTATGTACTAATCCTTCAGAAACCATATTAAGTATTGTATAGATCTGTGATCAAGATCTAGTGTTAACTCATCTTATAAACTCCTAAAGTGTACTATGCATACGTTACATACTCGTGTCAATTAATAACATAGCCGAATACTCACAGATTTTCCTTGTGTATGTCCATTCTATTATGTATGTAACAAGTTGAAGTTGAAGTGTATATCGTGTATCTATTCCCTTCTTAAATATAACTTTTACCTAGAACCTACGCTCAATTTCATAATCTAGTATTACCTCAATCTTCCATCTTCCAGAATTATTATTATTGATGATAATCATAATTTAAATCTAATTTCTTCAAGAAAACCCTCTATACGCCTTATTATATCGTGCATTAACTTGTTTATTTTGTGACTAACGTATTTGTTTATTCTATTATGAAATAGATCATTTCGATCCATCGCATCTAGGAATTCTAGTTTCGTATAGTTCTATCGTCTAACTATTTCACCAACTCGAATACAACGCCAATTTGTTCTGTATTCCATATAGGAATATGTTAACTCGTTCAGACCTCCTTCATACCTTATCAGGTATTTCCATCTAAGTGCAACTTTGTCGTGTACGCCATATTTTACTATTAGTATTGTTACGCTGGCCAGCTTGCCAGAATGTACTCGTACTCGCTAGCGCTCGCCAGGGCAGTGAAATGGGCTATAATAATCGTAGAACGATGTTCTTTCTTTCTTAGTATTCATGTTGTCACAGACAGATCAGTGGTTGTCTTCATTCTTGTCTGTGACACTTGGAAGTATTTTATATCATTGATAGAGTATAAGATAATTATGTAGTGTGAATTGCAAGGAGAAAGAGAGCAGGGAGGCAGCGAGGTGGTAGTATGTGCGTGTGTATGTACGTGTGCCTTCCTCGCTTGGGCGGAGGTTCCCACGCTCGTGATTGGCCGGCGGGCCTGGCGTGTCATATGACGCCTGCTCTTCATGACGTAGTGGTCTGTGATTGGGTGCCGCTGTCTTAGTTTGGTGCTGGGGGGCTCCTACCCATGTGTCTCCTTAGAGCTTGGTATGGTGCGCTTGGTCCTAGACGTCCCTTGCATTCTGTCCCCGATCTAACTCTCTTTACTGCTGTTCCTCTCTCTGAACTTCTTCTTTCCAATACTTCTAATCTTTATCCAATTACCTCCCTTCTGGTTCTAGCATACGACTTCCATAGTCGGCCAGTCGTATTACCAGCGCCAGTTCTCCCATATATGTTTTGCACTAGCTTTAGGATTATTAGTCATAATCACATGGTATCATAGTATTGGGGTGCTTCTAATTATTGAGTTGTTCTTTCCTACTATTTAATGCTAGACAGTGGAGGGTATCCTTGGTCGTTGTCTGAGTTATGTATGTGGCAAGTCAGAGCCTGTACGACTTCGACGGAACTAGGTAGCCTGTAACCCTTGTGCATTTTTTTCCTTTGCGAGTGTAGCAGCATACAAGCGAAGGGCTTTTGCCTACTCTTGCTCGTATGTTTGCTACCTCATTTTGTTGACCTTTGTGGAGTGCCAGGGCAAGACCAGATACTTGAGATCTGGACTTACCAAGAGAGCCTCCTAGTCACTTAACGTAACATAAGGGAAATCTGTTCAGGGGGAGACAGTAGGCTACGAGCATGCTTGCACTCTGCCTAGTTTCCTTGTACCTTTTATACCGCTGCTAGACTTTATTAGTAGAAAAGACAGCATTGTGTGTATTAACTTTAATTGCGTATGCTTTAGGAATTATTCACGCCTTATTTTAGCCTAGGTTGATGCATAGTGCACAACCCAGTTTGGCTGTTACGTTGGCTAAGGAAGTACTGTTTTGAGTGGCTGTTATTAGTGCTGTCACAGAGTTGTTGCACTCCCTTGTTTTATATATATGTATCCTACTTGTTGGTGTATTTAAGATACACGCTTTGGTGTCCTGCCCCTGCATTATTTCTGTTCTATATTCGACGAGCATCTTAGAGCATCAGACGTTTTCAGAAGATTCCATATCTGATTGCTGTAGGACTAGACTTCCAGTGTTTTCATAGAGCATTGAAGAGTTTAGTGTTGAGTTCAGACTCACACTAAAGTTAACGTAAGCATATACTCCTTTATTAAATCTTGTTATAGTTTATTTAAGCATTGTTATTACTTGAGAGCATTTTATTAACGTAAAGTACTCCTGTTGTGAGTAGGCTTTGCCGTCACCGGAAAGCCTTTGTAGAAGTGCACTAAACCCAGTTAATTGATACCCCGTTATCCAGTAGATTAACTCTGGAGGGTTTAAGTGTTTTGTTCACCGGCTTAACCCGTGGAGCCCCGGCTAGTTTTATAATGTTTGTTCACCAGAACCCGGCCGGTTTTCAAAAAATGGTTTTATTCCAGAAACAATAGCGAATGGGTTAAGAATGAAGGAAAAACCACGAAAAACCGCTCAAAAAGCTTAAAAAATGGTCCTACAGAGCCCCCGAAACGTATTTTACAAGAGTAAAAAATTGAAGGCAATTACCCCAAAAAAAACAGGTTATTGCGCACTCACGCGCACGCACGTGGACTTTGAGAGTTTTCAACCATCGGCACGGTTGCGTGGGATACGTAGACAGTTCCCATACAAATCTGAGCCCTCTTGAGTGGCTACACCTGAGGTTACGGTCGGCGCAATTAGGGTGACGCGTCAGGCGCGTCTCTGGGGCTGTGCGTTACATACATCGCCGACGCGTCAGACGCGTCGCTGGGGCTGTACGGGTTAATAGTTCGAGGGTTTGGAATTAGCGTACCGTTGTTGCAGATATAGCCTATCTTCTAGTCCAATATTAAGTGCCCTTGTTTATTTCGTAGTGCCGGTCGTAACAGTATTATGATAACTACTAGTAAAGATATTTTATTTATGCGTTTCTTAATCTTCTGTAATCATTATATCGATTGATTCAGTTTAGGTTATATTCAACCTTTAGCTATTCCTCAGTAGACGTTAACCCTTAATTAGCGGCGAGCAACATAAGTCGAGTTAAATAAAGCTGGACTATGTGGCGGCGCTCGACATAACTCGAGTGGCAATTTCAGCACGTAATGTGGCTGAGAGAGAGAGACAAGTGGTGGCAGGAGACTAGCGAGCGTATGACTGCTCCAGACCACCGCGGCGAACCTACTGACACAAATCTCAGCTCCCTCCTCCCTCTCTCACTCGCTACATACTCAATTATGTACTGAAAGTACCGAATTACCTGCTTTTTGCACTCACGTTGCACGGTTATTGCAAGAAAACTATCCATCATACAAGGATCGTTATGGTGTCATTCGAAAGCTCTGTTTATGCCCTTTCAGGGATAGGTACTTGTTTTAAGTTCTGGGTCTTATTTAGGCATGAAAATGATCACGTAAACAGCCCTATTTTGGCTAAAAACACCCCGCTGTGCGGTACACATAAATAAACCGCATAGGCCGCTCGTAAGGTGTTAATCATTAAATCTGAATTCCTTGACCCGTGAGATTATTATTACATATAAGAGTTAATTAACCTTCTCCGACATATGACGCGATTTTGAGCCTATTGGGGATACTTTAAAGCCTTTGTTACCATGAGGGGTATTTAGAAACCTTTAGTTTAGTTACTTCAACCTCTGCAGTTGTCTTTGAGTTAGCTGTGGGCAGAAAACTAATTTTGGGGAGGTAATTATAAGAGTGAGAGAACTCTATTTCTTATTGCTAATCTGGCAACATCTGCATCATAAATGCGTGAAAGGGTTAATAGTATGTTCATAATATAAATTTTCTCATAATAATCTAACTATATAGTTATTTGTAAAAACAATTCAACTCCCCTCTCCTTTTTATCTTAACGTATTCCTCCCCTTATTAAGAATAACATCGCACTAACCGTAAATACTATTTCTATCACCGCAGTATAGCGAAGGACCTGAGTGACCTACCTGGTCATATTGAGCTGTGCGCGGTAGTCTTTACACTACCCGTACGCCCCTCGCCACCCATGAGCGAGCGTTCGCTTAAGAAATCCTCGTACGTTTCCCTTATCGTTCAGGCACGAATTATTCATGCGTATTTGGAGATTTCATTAAACCTTTCATAAACTTGTTCAGAATACTTCACCTTAGATACTCAACTCCCATATATATTATTATCAAGAGTTTATTCTATGTATATGTGTGTCTGTACTTTTTCCACAATATTTCCACAATAATGCTATCTTTATTTCATGTGCATTGTTATGTTATTCCTAGAACTTGGTATGTTATAAATGTATTCAATTATTTACTTGCTATTCCTTATAATAGTTAAGTTAAGTTTCAACTCACAGTTTAGGTCTAGATATATCCGTTAATTTCATATCAACCGTATTATGCTTAAGTATGTTGATTAACTTTACTATTCACAAATAATAGAAAAGGAATCCAATGATCTATCTCTATACCATTCAATGTTTGGACACTTGATCCTCAGTGTTTTGGAGGACAAGCAACCTAGAAGGGTCACTAGACCTGTTGTTGCTTGATTTCCTTTGTACTCCTTTGTACTAATAAATAAGAGTGTATAATTATTTGTGTGTATTTATTGTGTTCATTATAACCGGATTGAGTACCTAATTGTAAATAAGAACGTGTTAGATGTGTTCCTGTTGAGGATATATTGAGTCTAAAAGTCCATAATTGGATTTGAGTAAAGACCATAACAAAGCTAAGTTGTATTACAACCCGGCATAATACTAAGCATAAGGGAGAAAGGAGGGCCCAGAACACCCCTCCCCCCCCCCCCCCCTCCGTTAAGTCTGATAGGGTTAGGGCTGGTCAGGTTAGATTAGATTTAGCTAGATTTAGTCGAGTTCGGTTAGGAAACTGACCGTTCTGGTTGTGTCCGTTTAGGGGTGTGACCGTTCAGGGATGTGGCCGTTTAGGGGTGTGGCCGTTTAGGGGTGTGACCGTTTAGGGATGTGGCCGTTTAGGGGTGTGACCGTTTAGGGATGTGGTCGTTTTGGAATGGGGCCGTTTAAGGGTGTAGTCAGTTAGGGGTGTGGTCGTTTTGGGATGGGGCCGTTTAGGGATGTGGCCGTTTTGTCGTGATATCTTCTTATCCGGATGTTAATAGGGCAAATATCTCCTGAAAATTATATTATACAGTTGTGAGAATTAAGACACAAATGCAGAGCAGGGACCCAGTTTATTCAACGTTTCGCCATGTAGGCTTGTTCAGGAATAACATACAGTAGGGGAGGACAGTCAACAAAATATATCTCTTACCATAAGGAAACAACACAACAAAAACAACAGCAGGAAATGTTCAAATAGTTTAGTCTGGTTCTCGACTCGTTAATAAATATGAAAGTGATTTGGCTAGTGAAAAGGAACCTTTATATAAGTTCATGGTATCATTCATTACGATATGAGCTGACTCAAAGTATCTACGTTTAACAGTATTTGTTTCACATTTTATCAATCTAGCTTCATTATATTTCATTCTGTGTCCGGTATCTAGTCTATGGATGACCATGACGTTGCTTAACCTAAATTTCTTCATATCGGTTTCATGTTCTTTTATTCTTTTCTGTAGGCCTCGGTACGTTTCGCCTATATATACTTCATTACATGTGATACAGTCTACGACAGAACTTGTTGTCATGGCCTGAGGCAGTGTGATAGTTCACTTATCTTTTAATAGATGGCCCTTTAATCTCTTCTAATAAAAGGGGGCAGGGTTAATATAGAGGTTGGAAGGAGGAGGAGTCAAACGAGTGTGTGTGTGTGTGTTCTAGAACAACACGCAGAATAAGTTTATTTTAACATAACACACAGGCTATATTATTAGACTAGCCCATGCCGGATCACAAATAAGTAACACACATCAGGTGTTGCGTTATTTATGGAATTTAATATACAGACAATCAAGTTTCTATCCTTCGAACTTCCCATTCCCCCCTCCTCCCCTTCTCTCTGCTGCCTTCCCCTATCTCCCCCTTCTCTCTTTTTCTCTACCCCTTCTCTCTCCTAACCGAATATATAATTTTCCTCATCATCGTGTTCAAAGCTGTCCATAAAAATGACTTTGGTGTTTTAATAATACTGTTCTTTTTACCTTTACTGATTCTCAATTATTAACTCGTATTCTATTCTTTAACTTATACAATGTGTTATATAAAATAAATAGATATGCTCCGTTGCAAAACACTCAAAGTTGCCAACCTTGGCGTCCTGGTGGTTAGTGTGAACAATCGTATAAATATATAAGTAATTGAAACGGGATGTTACAATTCAAGCATCAAGACAAGTTGGATCACATTGTAATCTAGCTTGGACCAAATTATAACCAAATATATACAGTATATCATAAAGACAAGATAATATCGGCCCAGTTAGAGAAAACACTTTAGATGAGCCGAAACGTGTTTCTTTGTAATACAAACAAATTTTGATATTAGAGTAAATCTTGTTTTCTTCCATACCACTATTCACAGCACTGTGGTTGACCAATTCATAATCTACCTTAACATGTAATATGACACGCTATGATTATTGCATTATACTTTTCTCAGTGGATTCTTAATTACTAGCTTAATTACTGTGGCTTCCCATTATCAGTAAACAGTTCGGCGCTACCCATTGTAATGATGTACTATAAAGTAAGTCATCGAATTGAACAATTAACGATAATCCAAGCAATCTGGTTATGTTGTTTTAAAGTTGATATCAATTGTTTAGGCTTTTATATTTTGACTTGGAATTGTTTAAATTATCGTCCAAACATATTTAAAAGTATACTACAGCTCTGTGTATGTTACCTTGAATGTAATTTAATATGTATTATTTCACCATCATTATGTTACGGTGAACATTGGAAACACATACACATTATATAATATATATAAAGGGTTCTTAAATGTAAACATTACAATTTATATGTATTCAATCAATATGATCTCCACTCACAAGCTGCATCAACTACCTCCTGTATTCAATCAATATGATCTCCACTCACAAGCTGCATCAACTACCTCCTGTATTCAATCAATATGATCTCCACTCACAAGCTGCATCAACTTCCTCCTGTATTCTCGTTGGAGCTGATTTAAAAAAAATCCAACTTATATTAGGGCGGCGACGGATCCCCCTCCCCCCCCCCCCCCCCCCCTGCCCCCTGACCCCACTCCTCCCGCCCTTTCCAATCCTAACCTGGACCACATTCCATTCCATGGCATGATGGCCCACAAATTCTCTATTGGGTTCATGTCACCCACCCTTGTGGACCAGCTAAACCCCGGATGGGGTCAGGTCAGGTGAAGGTATTGAAGGATAAGCCTTTACAACGGCACCTCGTAGCTACTTTCTACTTTTCCTATTTTCTGAAGAGTGTAGAGAGGGGAGAAGGGGTGTTGGAGAGAGAGGAAGTTGTTGTAGTGGCTTTGTTATGTGTGTTATTAGTCTGTATACGTCGTAAGGCTCAGGAAGGCCATGGCCCGCACTGAAGACAGCAGCATTTCCTCAATAATGCTAATACCTTTACTAGTTTGCCTGGACCAGTGTGCATGTGCGTTTCATGTTATCATGTGTGAGTGATTTGTGCCCATTACGTTGTATGTGATCATGTGTGTGATGTGCGTTTTATGTTATCGGGTGTGAGTGTGTGTGTTTTGTATCCTGTGTTAGTGTTGGTGTGGGTGGGTTGGTGTTTGCATGTGACGGAGAGAGGTTGAACCGCCGTCTCCCTAAACATTACAAATTGTGGAGGTCATAAGTATATGTATTATTCAACTTATTCCTTAAGCCAACACAAATAACTTGAATCCTAAGTGATATTGTTACACTTAATATATATACAAACAAATATAGACGTGTTCTTCGGGAATCGTAGCCTAAGTAGGAATAGGATAACTAGCAAGGCAGCGAGCAATAGGTGTTGTTCGCTGCCTCGCTAGTTATCCTATTCCTAATCAATATATGTTTGTTATTTTAGTCATCCCTAACATTTATTATGTATATGTAAATTCAAAACAATCGCATAGTATTAATCTGCGTATTTTAGAGGGTTATCATTTACGTCCTTGAGAGAGAGAGAGAGAGAGAGAGAGAGAGAGAGAGAGAGAGAGAGAGAGAGAGAGAGAGAGAGAGAGAGAGAGAGAGAGAGAGAGAGAGAGAGAGAGAGAGAGAGAGAGAGAGAGGTGGGAGGGAGGGGAGAGAAAGCAGGTGAAGAAGGAGAGTTAGGGTGAAAGGGAGAGGGGGAGGAGGGGGAATGGAAAGTGCGAAGGATATAGACTTGACTGTCTGTATATTAAATTCCATACATAACGCAACACCTGTTGTGTGTTACTTATTTGTGATCCAGCATGAGCTAATCTCATAATATAGCCTGTGTGTTATGTTAAAATAAACTTATTCTGCGTGCTGTTCTAGAACACACACACACACACACACACGTTTGACTCCTCCTCCTTCCAACCTCTATATTAACCCCGCCCCTTTTATTAGAAGTGATTATAGGGCCATCTATTAAAAGATAAGTGAACTAATACATTGCCTCAGGCCATGCCATCAGTTCTGTCGTAGACTGTACATGGTATTTTGTATACACCTGCTTCGCTGTTGTCATTTTTGCGTTTATTTACTTTTTTCACAATACTACCAATGGTGACACTTCCTGTTCTAATTGTTTCGACTCCTGCTTCCTTCAAAACATGTGATACATTATCCGCTACATTTGACTTAGGCAGAATTATTAGTTTTTTGGGTTTTTCTTTGCGTTCATTCCTACCGTGGATTATGTGAGATTTCTTCTTGGCCTTGAGTATAAAGAATGGAGGGTATTTTAAGTCAGTGAAAGTTTTAAAAATGTAGTCATGTTCATTATGCAAATATTCCTCCGAACAAATTCTCAAGGGACAAAAATAAAAACCTATCACAATACCTAATTACCTGCTATCAGTAGAAGAATAAAAATGTACAAAATCATTTTTGTTGATGACTTTTTCTAAAAACTTTAAACTTTAAATAATTTCCGTCTTTTATTAAAAGAGCATCAAGAAAGGGTAATTTATCGTCATTTTCATATTCTAATGTAAACTGAATACTGGGCTCTACGCTGTTAATTCTATTTCTAAGGTTCTCTAAATCTAATCTACGAGAGGCTATCACTAGAACGTCATCTACATATCTATACCAGGTCATATCTCTAGGGACTATCCTACTAAAGGTATCTGCTTCTAAATGTTCTAAAAATAAATTAGCTAAAATGCCACTAAGTGGACTACCCATTGCCATACCAGATTATTGTTTATAAAAATCATCGTTGAAAGTGAAGAAGCAGTTGCATACACATAATTCAATAAGATTAATACAATCTGGAACAGGAATAGGCGAATACTGGCGAAACGTTGAATAAACTGGGTCCCTGCTCTGCATTTCTCTTAATTCCCACATCTGTTGTAGCCATTGCTGTTTCTTCACCATATTATACAGTATATGTATTGACCCAGATCAATATATAATATTCTTTAGACACTTATTAGGTTATCAAATTTTGTTATCAATTTACGTGGAGCATATTCTATAGTGAAAGGAGGTCTGGAAAGGCGCTTATGTTAACTTAGGGGACAAAATAAATTACATTGCTCGAAAATGGCAAAAATAAGCAAAGTCCTCAATTAATAATTAAAGTATCGTAATAACCCAAACGAGGTCGGAGCAGATAGCGTTAATATTAGCATCACAGTTGAGGGCAGAGTTTTGTTCAACAAGCAGTTAATAGGAACCTGGAGTTAGTAGACATATGTGACGCCCTATCCTGCAGTAAATAGGAACCTGGAGTTAGTGGACATATGTGACGCCCCATCCTGCAGTAAATAGGAACCTGGAGTTAGTGGACATATGTGACGCCCTATCCTGCATTAAATAGGAACCTGGAGTTAGTGGACATATGTGACGCCCTATCCTGCAGTAAATAGGAACCTGGAGTTAGTGGACATATGTGACGCCCCATCCTGCAGTAAATAGGAACCTGGAGTTAGTGGACATATGTAACGCCCTATCCTGCAGTAAATAGGAATCTGGAGTTAGTGGACATATGTGACGCCCAATCCACCAGTAAATAGGAACCTGGAGTTAGTGGACATATGTGATGCCCCATCCTGCAGTAAATAGGAACCTGGAGTTAGTGGACATATGTGACGCTCCATCCTGCAGTAAATAGGAACCTGGAGTTAGTGGACATATGTGACGCCCCATCCTGCAGTAAATAGGAACCTGGAGTTAGTGGACATATGTGACGCCCCATCCTGCAGTAAATAGAAACCTGGAGTTAGTGGACATTATGTGACGCCCCATCCTGCAGTAAATAGGAACCTGGAGTTAGTGGACATTTGTGACACCCCATCCTGCAGTAAATAGGAACCTGGAGTTAGTGGACATTTGTGACGCCCCATCCTGCAGTAAATAGGAACCTGGAGTTAGTGGACATTTGTGACGCCCCATCCTGCAGTAAATAGGAACCTGGAGTAAGTGTTCATTTGTGACGCCCCATCCTGCAGTGAACTCTGATCACTTGGATAAGATGCAAGTAATATATACACCATTCGAGTAGGAGCCCTTTATTGAGACAACTTCTTTCCGGAGTTAATTTTAGCATAATATGCAATACTAGGCTAGATAATTCACTTAAGTTCTCATCATAGGCCTACACTAAAAAACAATATGGGTGTGAAAAGGCATATAATTATATGGTCCAAAGTAATACGCCCTCGATAATGAGGAATATTGGCAGTAATATACCTAATATAAGGCTAGGAAGGTATATCACTATCAATATACTCAATCAACATATATACCTTTCTATCTGTTGCAGTGCAGCGTATGCCCCCTCCAAATTTACTTTTACTTCATGTTCGTCGATATAACAACATAGGATAACGAAAAAACATCGAGCCCCGAATTCAGAACAGTGGTCTGAACCTCTGTCCAGGCTGTCCCGAGAATACGGCTTAATTTACGTTTGTCGATATTCAGAAAGAATTGAGCAGCACAGGCAGTCAATCCAAGGTTTAGTCAATCCAAGCTTTAAACCAGGGGTAGGGTAGGACCTCAAATTACTTATGGCTGTTTACACTAATCCTTCAGAAACCCATAATTTTTTTTTTTTTTTTTTTTTTAAGAGACAATGAACGGAGGAAGGAAAAACACAGATAAAACAAAAAGGTCCATGTGCCTAAAGGCATCCTCCATTCATAAAATGTTTGTAACAACTGGATTTAAACATTTGTAGATTGTAAGTTTGTGGAAAGCAATTCGAGGGAAGTGAATTCCAAAGAGTAGTAGCTCTGGGGATAAATGAATTCTGATAAGCAGAAGTCCTGCATTGTGGAGGAGAAAGTGTAAATTCATGGGCGCTCTCAGCTGCCCTAGTTCTACGGGGAAAGATGTGGAGAGGCGGCACAATTGAAGCAAGTTCCTCGGAACAATTGCTGTGAAAATATCTGTAGAATAATGCAAGGGATGCAACGTTTCTTCGTATGGATAATGTAGGAAGGTCCTGTGTGATTGCAGGGTTATTGATTAATCTAATAGCTTTATTTTGAATTTTGTCCAACTGCCTCAATGCAACCACTCCCACTTCCACCCCACAGAGGTGAACAGTAATCCATCTGAGAACGCACATGACTTTTATATATCACGGCCAACTGCTCGTCAGTGAAGAATTCTCGAACTCTGTACAGGAGTCCCAGTTTTTTAGAGGCATTCTTAGCAATGCTTCTAACATAATGTGTCCAGCTCAAGTTAGTAGTTAATGTTACACCGAGAATGTCAATACTAGGGGAAGTGGGAATATTTACATCATTAAAAAATATATGGGAGTCAGTGAGATTCTGTCGGTTAGAAAATTGAATGTACTTGGTTTTCTGTGCAATAAAGGAAACTAGATTCTTTTGTCCCCATCCATTAATTCTAGAAAGGTCCTGGTTCAGAGAAATTGCAGTGTTTATTTTTGAATTTATAAGATCGGGTTGGGTGAAAGAATTGGTAAATGTGAAGGAACTGTGGAGTGTTGAGTCATCTGCGTAGGAATGTATTGGATTACGAGTGGTAGATATGAGATCATTGATATGAATGAGGAACAGAATTGGGGCCAAAACTGATCCCTGGGGAACACCAGCATTTATTGAGTGAAATGAGAATAAAGGCCATCTACCATTACACATATTTTTCTGTTATGAAGATAAGAAGAAATTAGTGGAACTAATGATGCAAGGCCGTAGTGTGACATCTTCGACAATAAGGATTGATGCCAGACTCTATCAAATGCCTTTGATATATCCAGTGCTATTGTATGTGTTTCACCATGTTGGTCTGTAGCTTGGTTGATTTGATGCGTAAGAAGGCAAAGCATGTCTGCAGTTGATCGACATCGTCTAAAACCATATTGCCTATCACTGATTAATTTATTATTCTCCAGATGCTTAATTATGTGATTATTTAATATAATTTCAAAGACTTTACCAAGAGTGGAAGTTATAGCTATTGGTCTGTAGTTTGATGGATCTGAAGAGGCACCTTTTTTAGGAACTGGATGGATGTTTGCTTCTTTCCAGGGTACTGGGAAGCATGAGGTATGAGTACACAGACGGAAAAATTTTGCCAATACAGGAGCGAGCACCAAGGAGCAATTCTTAAGTACTATTGGAGGAATTTCATCTGGACCAGGAGCCTTATCTACCGAGAGATTCTGCAAAATAGTTTTGACATGTCTGGTGTGGATCTTAAGTGAGGGAATTTCAGGCGAATTAAAATTAAGTACAGGGACATCTTGATTTATTTCATCTAAGGTTGAGTTGGTGGAGAAAATATCCGCAAGAAGGTTAGCTTTACCTCGTGGGTCACTTACAAGATAATATAAAACAGTGAAGACCAGCACTGATTATTTGAAGTGTTTTTAGAGGCATGCTAAGCAAGCTTATACTGTATATTAACCCTTTTGCTCACCGTAGTACACAATCGTGTCCTAAGGTGGTTTGGCCAAAACGAGTCCTATAGCCCTATGTACTTATAAAGTCGGGGAACAAAATTTAATCGAGTTCAAACTCCGGCTGTGGGAGGCTCAGGATCTCAGATATTATGTGAGACTCTTACTGTAAGCCCACAAGAAGCTTGCTTGTGATTGGTCTAAACATATTTGATAATCAGTTTCCGTATTGAGTCAGGCTAGGCCCATCGTTTCCCACGGCCCCTTTAAATCTGAGAAATCGCTCGTTCTACCAACAAATAGTGCCTATATATGATTTATATTATATTATATATAATGGGAAGTGTCATATAATTGCTTGAATATTGTCATTATAGATGTGATCAAGAAATTATGGTCAACGGTCGAGACTAAGGTAAGCTAGAGTACGTTCAAGTCTGTTCTAATGGTATACACATAAGAAAATATTCATATAGAATCAAGTTTTAGTGGTAGAGACATGGTTCTTGTTTTATAAGCATCCTTATTCATTACCATAAATCTGGAAATATATTCCATAGCTGCACAGTTTACCAATTCATATAATATGCTCGCAAGTAGTAAATTAAAAAAATCCGCGAAATTTTCCCTGGTGGCAGGGATAAAAATATTCATATAATAACCAATAATATTTATGGTACATGGACTTTGATGATACTATTGGAAAGAATAATAGAAAGATAACTGTCGTCATTGCTTTTGTCCGTGAAATTTCTCGTCAAAATACGCACGGACGGAATTTTTCAATTTACACAGCGATAATTCGAGGTTTTGAGATTTTCAATATGTTAATATTATAGAATAACCTTATCCCTTTCTTGTCATGTCAGGAAAAGTGTAAAAAAACAATTCTTAAGGCCAAATAACGACTGAAAGTTAATATTTCGGACCGTCGACCGCACTATAAATCCTTGAAACGATTGGTTTACATTTAATTCTATAAAATCAAATAATTAATGATCAAATATTTCTGACTGCACCATCGAAAAAAGTAGAAAATATGCTAATGATTTCATATAAAAAAATATAATTATTTAGTGAGTTTCGGAAATATCTTGAGGTTAAGTGTGGAAATTTGAAGTGGAAACATTACGAATATTCACTTTACACGATACTCATCAAAGGTTTTATGTTTTTGTTAATATTATTGTGGTATTGCTGTATAGCAAAGTACAGTTCAGGGGATAATTGTGGGTGAAAAATGAGCGATAATAAAATATTTTCAGTGGCGCGGGACCAGGGATAGGCAATTTTTATCACAACTATTTGAACGGTCTTAGAATTAACCACTTGTGAGTTTCAGGCCATAAGGAAGTTGCAGCCATAAACACCGATATTGAACAGAATCCAATAATAATGTATGTTTCTGATGGATAGAAAGTATGTTAAATTTGGTTTTATGTATCAATATTAATGTACTACAACCGAATTTCAGCTGGTAATTCGGCTGAATATCGATGTCGACAGCTCCCACTTCCTTGCATACTGAAACTCGCAAGTGGACAATTACGTATGTTTAGGGCCACGCCTGAAAGGGTTAACAATGGGTAATAAGTGTAATAACAGTGCGGCTCAGGCAGTCAATCACAGGTTTAAGGGGAGCTAGTTGGTTTTTATGGTCCCCATTCTTCATCATGATTAGCCCCATTTTTTTTCAGATTTTAACCCGGCAGCTGCAGGGAGACTCTTAAGAGGTTTTACTGGGCGACTGCGGGGAGACTCTTAAGATCCTGGTTTTTAAACGCATACCAAAACCGCGGCCTTTCAGCCAGGCGGCTACAAATTGTTGTGGGTGTAGTACCACTTGGTAACTCTCGATACCACAACCCCACACGCTCGGGTCGCGCGCGCTCAAGCAGTATACAAGCACTTGTCATGGAGCCCACACGTCTCTCACACGCGCGCCTTGATGACACAACCAGCTTTCCTTCTGGTGGTGTCAGCAGCCGTGGAAGGCAGAGAGTGGCTACCAGAAAGCCTAACTAACTCTACTTCTACGAGTGTAACTCCGGTGACGAGGCCCCGGCCCGTAAGGCACGTAAAACACGTGCAGACAAGGGCACGAAAGGCACAAGTGCACAGAGGTCATTGTCCTTCAGGGACACTGCCAGCACCACCCAGGCAGCTGCTACCACCACTACCACCGACGCATGAAGCCGTCCTGGGGCTGCAGGACGTGCGGGGGCCACTGGGAAGAAAGGGAATGGGCACAGGTAAAAAAACTACTCGTACCTCTGCCACTACCACCGTGCCACCACCACCACCACCACCACCACGAGCCGCCCTTGCCCCTGCCCCTGCCGCCCCTGCCCCTGCCGCCGGCGCCTCTGCCCCTGCCCGTGCCCCTAGGAAGAAAGTGCTGCCCCTGCCAACGCCGCCCGTGCCGGCCCTTCTGCCCCTGCCCACAGGACACCTGCGAGAGTGAGACAGAGGAACCCCCTTACTCCGTCTAAATACGAAGCCCTGCTATTTCCTGATTCCCAGGATGGTGACACCCAGGAATATGACGACGCCGCCGACGCACGGGCGTGTGGGTGGGGGGGCGGCGTCGATAGTGACAGTGAGTCCGAGCCAGGTGGAGAAAATGAGGAGGGGCGGTCATCGAGTGAGGAGGGCGACGACGATATGCTATACCGGGATCATAACAGTGATTTGTCTGAAGGTGGCGCAGACGTAGACGACTTTCCAATCCCCGACGCTAATATTCATACGTTTGTGTGGTCTGACGGGGCTTATTTTGTGCCTGACTTGCACCAGTTTGATGCTGGTAGGTCAGGTTCAACTGCTGACTGGCCCTGTGATGACAATTCAAACAAGATGGATTTTTTCCTCGCCTTTTTCGACTTGCAGCTAATGAAGTACATTGTTGCCCAAACCAACGCCTACTACAGGTGGGTGAGGAGCAAAATGGACGTCATTTCTCCGAGAGCGAGAATACGAGTCTGGGTGATTCTTAAGGTGGCTCTTATATATTTCTTAGAGTGGTTCATAGGGTGGTTCTTGGGTGGTTCATTGGTGATTCTTAACTCCCTCCGACATATTATGTTCCAATAAGTCCAAGGAGGCGCTTGACAAGTATTTTGGGTCTTGAATTTGGCTCATGAGTGTTGTCGAAGCCTTACATTTTTCGCGATTTCCATCCACCAGAATGCTGTTTATTGTGATGTATCATATATCAATGGAAAGAGGAATATTTATAGTACATGATAAAATATTTTTTTTTTTAAATAAATCGAAATATGAAAGTGTAAATGAGTCCGGAATACAATTATTTCCCATGGAATTGTCTTCACACCGTCCTAGCTCTAAATTGTGAGTGATGACCATATATTTTTTTTGCTCAAATAATAGTATTTTTTCTCCTCTTTCCAAATCTGAAAACAGAAATTGTTTATCTTCAATAGTTCTCAAGCAGTGACCGAAAAAAATATATATGAT
The DNA here is from genome assembly GCA_032716605.1 of Paralithodes platypus. NCBI lineage: Eukaryota > Metazoa > Arthropoda > Malacostraca > Decapoda > Lithodidae > Paralithodes > Paralithodes platypus. The sequence continues at coordinate 29,427,858 of CM064550.1, forward strand.
TTTGATTTATATGGTTTATAACATTTTCAATTTATTTCGTTGCTACGAAGTGTATGGTTTTAAATTTAGGCTGTATGAATACAGCAAATAATGCTGATGAGTATAAAACAAACTAGAAGTTCCTAGGACAAATACTTTTTGCGCTATGAATATTTGAAATGAAGAGCCAAAATGCGAATATTTACGCTTCACCCATCTCTGTTCCGGCGATGCTAGCCGGGTTCCGAGCTGTTCCCCACCTCGTGGTTGCATTATTTGCTCGGATACGTATATAACTGTATATATCACCGGAATCGGAAAATTGTGCTCTTTCCAATGGTGAAAACAAAAATAATATAGCATAATTGGTTCGCGAGCTATGCACAATTGTTTCCATGCAGTGACCGAAAAAAAAAAAATCTGATTTTGATTGATATGGTTTATAACATTTTCGATTTATTTCGTTGCTACGAAGTGTATGGTTTTAAATTTAGGCTGAATGAATACGGCAAATAATGCTAATGAGTATAAAATAAACTAGAAGTTCCTAGGACAAATACTTTTTGCGCTATGAATATTTGAAATGAAGAGCCAAAATGCGAATATTTACGCTTCACCCGTCTCTGTTCCGGCGATGCTAGCCGGGTTCCGAGCTGTTCCCCACCTCGTGGTTGCGTTATTTGGTCGGATACGTATATAACTGTATATATCACCGGAATCGGAAAATTGTGCTCTTTCCAATGGTGAAAACAAAAATAATATAGAGTAATTGGTTCGTGAGCTATGCGCAATTGTTTCCATGCATTGTTATTGTTATGAAAATATATGAGAATGTTTATACAGTTGTATATCTTTGCCACAATATACACCCTTTCCAACGAGAAGGGAAATGGCTCCTGGGTTGACACTGAAAAAACAAAATAAGAAAGCCAGGTAATCTTCAGGTAATAAATTCAGAAATAATTCTATTGTACACGTAAATCAAATAAAGTAATGTATATATATATATATATATATATATATATATATATATATATACAGTATATATATATATATATATAGACAGTATATTCTGACATACGGAGCCCTGTATGTTAATTTAAGAGTTAGAATTAGAGTTCAAGGAGCCAAACTACCCAAGTGGTGAAGCAGACTAGCGAGCGAACGAGCGAGTGGGCAAACCATCTCGCCCCATACCAGCTCGCCCCATACCTCGATGACCGATGCTATGACGTATGATCGACGCCAGGAGCTGTG